>WNWK01000282.1:0-322500 GCA_009830355.1 Cherax destructor
TGAAAGTCAGTGCAATTCAAATGATACATAACAGTACAGTCTGATGTAGTTTCCATGTTTGGGTCAAGTTTTGACACAATAAGTTAGGCAATTTTAATTGAATTTTGTTATTTTTCTGATTAATTGTAACTGAAAATTTAGTAGAATAGTTTAAATTGTAATCGTAAGTGACTTTGACTCAGATAGTTTTTCCAAGCTTGCCTGCAACCGTCCACAAGACAGATATATTTGGACCCTTCATAAAATCCTTGAAATAAAACCCACAAGAATACCAGAACATTTTCTGTCTTACCACCAGAGATGTGTAAGGATATATAAAACCATATAAGAACTCTTAGAAGAGAAAAATCAGCGAATCAGCATTTTTTCTACACTGAACCAGTGATAAGTAGAGAGAGAGAGAGAGAGAGAGAGAGAGAGAGAGAGAGAGAGAGAGAGAGAGAGAGAGAGAGAGAGAGAGGAGAGAGAGAGAGAGAGGAGAGAGAGAGAGAGAGAGCTAGCGAGCGAGCGAGTTAGGCATAGACAGCCCTCCAATCTAGACAATTTCTATATGTTTCTGAGGTGGCATGGGTGAACGATAATCACAGAAACATCGTTCACTTGCAAATAAAAGTAAAGGTAAAGGGTGTTGTAAAACAATAAATAATCGCACACAGACATGACAAGTGAGAAGGCCATGCCCCAACTGAGCTCAACCAATAGGGAAAAGTGTGGGAAAATCTAAAATGCAGATTACATCACATGAAAATGGTAAGATGTCATGTCCATGCCTCCCTCAACAAAATATAATATACAAAATAGACTATGCAGATCCCACACAACACAATTCTGCAGAGAATAATAATTTAATTTGATAATAATTTAAATTTTATGAAATGTAAAAATATCATATACAAAAGATACTTTAAAATTATACTAACAAAACACACACACACAAATGTGTCTCGTTCTTCAATTTGTAGATTTTCTAAACAATTTACATCACATCTGTCAGACACAGCAACATCTTGGGATCTTGATTCAGGTAACTCTTGTAGACTTCCCTAACCTTCAGGTATGACCTACTTACACTAGTGGATTTGTCCAATAGTGACTCTGCCTCCTCCTGCTTCTACTCACCTGACTGCATTATATAAGCCTCTTCAAGGATATGTTGAACTTTTCTCAACATTGATGGACTGAACACATCGACTCCAGGCTAAGGGACTGATTACTCCTCCTCCTCTTCTTCCACTGTTCTTCTCTGCATTGGACTGAAAAAGCCACTGGCTGGCAAAACGTTTCGTCATTAAAGATTTTAAAGTTTTGCAAAAGTGTCTCAATCTCCAACTTGTCGGTTTTTCTAAAGCACTTAAATAAGACTTATTTGTCACTTAAATAAGACTTATTTGTCTGTTAAAAATATCCCTCAGTTAGCAGTCTTCGACTAATTTTAATCATTAATGATGATTCTAAATGAGTATGTTGACCTATATGTTCATGTGATCGTAAACGGGTTACTCAGTGGTACTTGTAACCCACTTAAATTTATTTAATATGTAGGAGTTCTATTTCTATTTGAATTACGTACAGTATATTGATGTGTCTTGACAAGGAATAAGGCTCCTTGGTACATACACCCTCAATAAAACCCCGTTCTCAGAGTGGTGAGGCAAGGTAGTGGACGAGGTCAACTTGGCAAACTGGGGCAATATGTTGGGGTGGATTAAAGTGGTGGGGTGGGCAAGTGGTGGGGTGGGGCAAGGTAGTGGGGTGGGGCAAGGTGGCGGGGTGGAGCAAGGTGGCAGAGTAAGGCAGTATGCTGAGACTAGTTTGTGCTAATTGGTCTGATACAGTACTCCTTCTCAAGTGGATGTGATGTGGACCTGACTAACTTAGGCCAGTAGGTGACTCACAGGTAAGATATATGGACCGTGTTTTCTGTAATAGGAATAAAAAGGTGAGAGAGAGGGTGTGCTTCCTGAGCTGGTGTTGGTGACATAGTCAACGGGTTTGGGATAATATCATGTCAGGTAATGGGAACAAGCCCATTATCTGTCTCAGTGCTGGTGGAAATGATATTGGGAAGGGTAGGAGAGAAGAGCTGCTAGATAAGTACAGGTCAGCTATAGAGCTAATTAAGTCCAAGGGAGGGTCCCAATTATATGTAGCATCTTGCCTAGAAGGGAGTGGGAAATGAATGGCTTGTCTAGGGCAATTGGGTAAATTGCTGGCTAGACAGATACTGCAAGGAACTTGCAATCCCATTCATTGACAACTGGGACAACTTTTATGGCAAACATGATATGTATGCAAGGGATGGGGTACATTTTCTGGGACAGGGGTGGAAGCACTTGCCAACTCGATCGAGAGGGCCATTGCTGACATGCCTAGGATTTTAAACTGATAGAAGATAGAGGTATGGGTGTGTGTGGGAAACAGTCAGTTAGGAACACTAGGCTGAAAACAGTAAGTGTATAAAAAAAATTCATCATAAAGTTACAAATAAATACAATGGATCAGGTCAGCAAACAAAGGGAGACAGCAGAGGGAAACAAGAGACTAGCCCCTTAAGGTTTACTATACTAATAGCAGGAGGTAAGAAATAAGATAGATGAGTTAAGATTAATTGCAAGTGCAGGAAACATAGATATTATTGCTATAACAGAGACCTGGCTCAATCTGAAAGATAGAGAGTTGCCTTCTGAATGTCACATACAAGGCTATAAATTATTCCACACTGATAGGGTCAACAGGAAGGGTGGTGGAGTAGCGATGTACGTCAGAGACAATTTAAATTGTTGTGTTAGACAAGATATAAAATTAGAAGAGTCGGCCACTGAATCTGTTTGGTTACAGCTTGAGGGCCGTGTAAAACTTATCTTGGGTGTGATTTAAAGGCCCCCAAATCTTGATAGGGAGTGCAGTAAACTTCTATGGGATGAAATTCGAAGGCATCTACATATGAAAATGTTGTGCTAATGGGAGATTTCAACTTTAGACAAATTGACTGGAGCAATTTGACAGGAAATTTAGAGTCAAGTGACTTTCTTGATACGATTCAGGATTGTTTTTGAAACAGTTTGTGACAGAACCAACTAGAGGAAATAACCTGCTAGACTTGGTTCTTGCCAGCAGGGAATCGCTAATTAATAATCTTGAGGTTAATGATGAGCTTGGGGAAAGTGATCACAAATCACTCAGTTTTAATATATCATGGAATTACCCTAATAATTGCAATCAAGTCTCTGTCCCTGACTTCCGCCTGGCTGATTTTGTAGGACTGAAAAATTACCTGGGTAGGCTGAACTGGAATGACCTGACAGTGGGTCAGGTAGGTGGTGATTGCCAATATGACGTTTTTCAGAGAATAGTTCTAGCTGCTCAGACAACTTATGTTCTAATAGGAAATCAGATCAAACAAAAATGATCCTAAGTGGATGAACAATAGATTAAAACATCTCATTGGTCAAAAGAGAGGCATATATAGGCGAATCAAAAGAGGAGAGGGCAATTAAGTAATCAATATATTCAGTTAAAGACAGAAATAAAAAAGGGAATAAGAAGAGCAAAAAGAGACGATGAGGTTAAAGTTGCAAGAGAATCGAAGACTAACCCAAAAGGATTTTTTCAGGTATACAGAAGTAAGATTAGGGACAAGATAGGCCCACTCAAAAGTTACTCAGGTCAGCTCACCGTCAGTGATAAGGAAATGTGTAGAATTTTTAACACTTACTTCCTCTCAGTTTTTACACAGGAAGATACTAGCGATATTCCAGAAATAATAAATTATGTAGAACAGGACGATAGTAAACTATACACGATTAGGGTCACAAGTGACATGGTCCTTAGACAAATAGATAAATTAAAACCTAACAAATCCCCAGGCCCTGATGAACTGTATGCAAGGGTTCTAAAGGAATGTAAAGAGGAGCTTAGCAAACCTATGGCTAATCTTTTCAACATATCACTGCAAACTGGCATGGTGCCAGATAAGGGGAAAATTGCAAATGTAATACCTATTTTCAAAGCAGGAGACAGGTCCTTAGCTTCGAACTATAGACCAATAAGCCTAACCTCCATAGTGGGAAAATTTATGGAATCAATAATAGCCGAGGCAATTCGTAGCCATCTTGAAAAGCATAAATTAATCAATGAATCTCAGCACGGTTTTACAAAAGGGCGTTCCTGCCTTACAAATTTAATAACTTTTTTCACTAAGGTATTTGAGGAGGTAGATCATGGTAATGAATATGATGTTGTGTATATGGACTTCAGTAAGGCTTTTGATAGAGTCCCACATCAGAGACTATTGAGGAAAATTAAGGCACACGGAATAGGAGGAGAAATTTTTTCCTGGATAGAGGCATGGTTGACAAATAGGCAGCAGAGAGTTTGCATAAATGGGGAGAAATCAGAGTGGGGAAGTGTCACAAGCGGTGTTCCACAGGGGTCAATCTACATAAACGACATAGATGAGGGAATAAATAGCGACATAAGCAAGTTTGCCGATGACACCAAAATAGGCCGTCCAATTCATTCAAATGAGGACATTAGAGCACTCCAGGAAGATTTGAATAGACTGATGCATTGGTCGGAGAAGTGGCAGATGCAGTTTAATATAGATAAATGCAAAGTTCTAAATATTGGACAGGACAATAACTATGCCACATATAAACTAAATAATGTAGATCTTAATACTACTGATTGCGAAAAGGATTTAGGAGTTCTGGTTAGCAGTAATCTAAAACCAAGACAGCAGTGCATAAGTGTTCGCAATAAAGCGAACAGAATCCTTGGCTTCATATCAAGAAGCATAAATAATAGGAGTCCTCAGGTTGTTCTTCAACTCTATATATCCTTGGTTAGGCCTCATCTAGATTATGCTGCACAGTTTTGGTCACCGTATTACAGAATGGATATAAATGCTCTGGAAAACGTACAAAGGAGGATGACTAAGTTGATTCCATGTATCAGAAATCTTCCCTATGAGGATAGACTTAGGGCCCTGAATCTGCACTCTCTAGAAAGACGTAGAATTAGGGGGGATATGATTGAGGTGTATAAATGGAAAACAGGAATAAATAAAGGTGATGTAAATAGCGTGCTAAAATATCTAGTATTGACAGGACTCGCAGCAATGGCTTTAAGTTGGATAAATTCAGATTCAGGAAGGATATAGGAAAGCATTGGTTTGGTAATAGAGTTGTCGATGAGTGGAACAAACTCCCGAGTACAGTTATAGAGGCTAAAACGTTGTGTAGTTTTAAAAATAGGCTAGATAAATATATGAGTGGGTGCGGGTGGGTGTGAGTTGGACCTGACTAGTTTGTGCTACTAGGTCAGATGCCGTGCTCCTTCCTTAAGTGGATGTAACCTGACCTGGCTGGGTCGGGGCATTGGCTTAGCCGGTGGGAGACTTGGACCTGCCTCGCATGGGCCAGTAGGCCTGCTGCAGTGTTCCTTCTTTCTTATGTTCTTATGATCCAGTAGGCCTGCTGCAGTGCTCTTTCTTATGTTCTTATGAAGCAAAGTGGTGGGGGAAGCAAGTTGGCGGGATGGGGCAAGGTGGTGGGGTGGGGCACGATGTTGGATTGGAGTCAAATATTGGGGGGTAAGCAAAGATGGTGGAGAGGAAACAAGATATATACCTGTAACTGGTTTCGTGAGTCTTCCTACCCTGCAGACCCAGCCTGGGGCCAGGCTTCCAGGGTGCCTGCTTGGTCAACCAGACTGCTGCTGTTGGCAACCTACTGGCCCACATATCCATCACAACCTGGTTAATCTGGTACTTGGTGGAAGAAGTGATTCAGATTTCTCTGCGAGACTACTTCACTTGTTCCTGTTATCTGCTGGTAGATATCTAGGCCCACGGATGTTGATGCAGAGTTCTCGTACTATGCCCACTGCGTCCTTGCTTTTCCCATTTCTCTTACTCTGGTGATGAACAAAGTGGTGGGTGGAGTAAAGAAGTGGGAAGGAGCAAAGCAGTGCTAAATAACAAGGTTGTAAAGACGAGCCAAAGTGTTTTTGGGGGAGAATGGAGGCGAGGAAGAGCAAGGTGAAAGTAAAGAGTAAAGTGGCGAGGAGAAGAATGGTTGTGGCGGAGAGGAGCAAGGTAGGGAGGCATGACTCGCTACCATCATTACTATGCATGGGCAGGTATGGTTGACACAGAGGGATAAGCTCAGGTCGTCACACCTACACCACCGACCTACTGCCTCATCGTTGTGATCATCTTACTGTACTAATTTCCTTACGAGGTGTCCAACGAGAATTTCTTAACGCTTCATGTCAACTTACAAATGCTAAAATATTGATTTTAATTTAGGATAAGCTACTTAAACCCAGGAAACTTACATTTAACAACGAATACACAAATTAAACAAAAAGTTGGCGATACATGTAATAATGAGGTAGCTGAAAATACCGAGGAAACGTTGAAATTTGCACGTTTATAAATCATAATGCGTGGTTCACTTTTATTCCTCCACACAAGACAAATTTCCTACATCAATTGATGACATTTGTCAGTTTATACTGGGAGAATAAAAAGGCATAATATGAAAACTTGTGACTAGTTAATAGTCCGAGGGGGACCGTAACGTCGTTATAAGTTTCATTCTTCTATGTGCGGGTTATTTGTTTATTATACTGGGAGACTTCGGTAGTAATCATTGCCTCAGCGACGTGGTCCGAGACCAGGTCCGAGACCGGGTCCGAAACCGGGTCCGAGACCGGGTCCGAAACCGGGTCCGAAACCGGGTCCGAGACCGGGTCCGAAACCGGGTCCGAAACCGGGTCCGAGACCGGGTCCGAGACCGGGTCCGAGACCGGGCCTCAGAGCAGGTCTCCTGGTCTGGATGTTGGTGCTTGCCCCATTCAATCTTACATGAACACTCATATTTAAAGTTCTCCTGAAGACAATAATGAATTTATAAATAATTATTCATATATTTGAAGGGAGGATGTTAGAACTTTTATAACTATTAAATTGTTCGTTAGCAGCCTTTTCTCGCCCTATGAAAGAAAAACGTTCAGATCTGAACGTTTCCTGATTTCCCAAGGCTTCCTCATTGGCAAGACTTGAACTTATCACTGCCTTTTAATTTGATTACTTGTACTTTAATATGTGCTTTTATAGGTCTTTGTAAGTTATCCTAACCCAAGGTTAGGTAAGGTTAGTCAGGAAACAGGACAGGTGTTTCCTGACGCGGGTCTTATTCAGTTGACCCGCCGTTGGAGCTTTTGGTCATCTGACTGAGGCCTTCCACTGGCTTACCGGTCCATCCCCTTAAAAAATATGGTTATAGTTATAACCATATAGTTATACAGTGTACTGAACACGCTTGTAGGTAATGTTGGCGCATCTTTTATCAATCACCTACACCACCTGCTTGTTAGTGAGGGTCTCACTGCCTCCGACCCATGCCACCCATGGCGGGTGTGGCTGGGGGGTGTAGCGGTGTGGCAAGGTAGGATGTGGCTTCAGGTTGGTGATGCGTCATGACAAGAGGTGACTGAAGGTGTGGCAGGATGGGATGTTACTGCGGGTGTGATGGAGGTGTGGCAGATGTGACTGCCATGTGTAGTGGAAGGGTGGCTGGGTACGATGTGTCTCTAGGTGTGGTGGAGGTGGCAGGACAGGATGTGGCTGCTGGTGTGGCGATGTGTCACAGCGGGGGGTGACAACGGGTGATGGAAAGGTGTGGCCGGGTGAGAGGTGGCTGGCGGGGGTGTGGCAGGGTGAACCACTGGGGGTGTGGCAAGGTGGCCGGGGGTGTGGCAGAGTGGGAGGTGGCTGGCGGGGGTGTGGCAGGTGAACCACTGGGGGTGTGGCAAGGTGGGAGGTGGCCGGGGGTGTGGCAGGGTGGGAGGTGGCCGGGGTGTGGCTGGGACTGGTGGGTGCAACAGACTTTGTTGCTCCAGGTTTATCTCTTGGTTTATCGGACAAGTGTAAATGAACTCAAGCGATAACACTAACCAGCTGCTGGTACTTAACCGTTGTTGTACGCTGCTGTTACTGCTGCTTCTCTTACCGTTGTTGTACGCTGCTGTTACTGCTGCTTCTCTTACCGTTGTTGTACGCTGCTGTTACTGCTGCTTCTCTTACCGTTGTTGTACACTGCTGTTACTGCTGCTTCTCTTACCGTTGTTGTACGCTGCTGTTACTGCTGCTTCTCTTACCGTTGTTGTACGCTGCTGTTACTGCTGCTTCTCTTACCGTTGTTGTACGCTGCTGTTACTGCTGCTTCTCTACCGTTGTTGCTCTCGCTTGGCACTGGTGCTGCTTCGCCTGCTGTTACTTGTCTCCACTGCTACTGTTACTTCTATTACAGTTGTTGTTACTTCTGTCACCATACGCTTGTATTAAAATAGACAATACGCCTTAAGCAACATGCTAATTATCACATGGAAATCAGTAATCTAAAAAAATAAAATATATAAAAATTAGCAAATGTGAACCTACACAAGCAAAAACGGTACTGAACCTTCCTTTTAGTTGGATATAAATTATTTTATATTTGCATCTGTTCAGGAGAATAATTCTCAAGTTATAGCAAAGTTTACGGTCCAGGAAATTTAGTTGAAGAGATTTCTAGCTCAGCAATCTTGCCAGCTTTGAATGGCAATGTTACTATATAGCATTATTCCAGCCTGGAGAGAACAAGTGACATGATGAGTATCAGTGGTATGTCATGTCAGTGGTATGTTAAATAGGATACCGTTACCTAGTGTCACGTCATAGGAATGCGATGGTTGAGTTTGAGTCACTGATAGGTCAGCAATGTTGACCAGCATGAGTTCGTAATCCACCACTACTTACGGTCTCAAAGCAGTTACGATGTAGGCATCAGTGAGGCAAGACGGCTGCCAGTCAACACATCGTTTTTCTAGTTAATTCACCTGGGCAGAGCAGTCGTGAATTACTCCAATCGTCTCTATTATATTACTTAAACCCCATCTCACAACGCTAGTTATCCAGCTTGTCACTTACTTTCTTTTCTGTAGCAATAACAACATTGTTATGAACCTTGGATGTGGGATCTTCTGACATCATTACTCCCAAGTCTCGCACATGAAGCTTTTGCTCCTTTGAACGATTTCAGTTTGTCAGAGAAGAGGAAAAGAGGAGGTACAGAAAAGTGTTACTCCAGAGGTAAGGCAAACATTTTCCTAAGGAAAGAATTTTTCTTTTATTTATCCAGATTTCATAAATCAACCTTGTTGGAGACAGACATTAATGCCAACAGTTGGCGAAATAGTATCGAGTGTTTTTGCACTTGTGTCTTTTCACCATATCAACAATGTTCTGCTACCTCGTCTAAACGATTTTTGCACAGTAGGAAGGTAGGTGAAGGACACAAGACACAGATGGCAGCCCATCATCCACCTGACGTGCTGGACAATGAAGAGCATGGAAGGTGAGTTGCCTAAGAGAATTAGTGGTGAAGGCTGTTCGGTTCTCGTGTCAGGGGTGTGGGTGCTGAGGCTGCAGTGACGTCACAACACGGATCTTGGGGACAGGATCTTACCTGCAACAATACACAGACAGTTAGGTGTTCACAATCAACAGGCAGTAGGTTGCTAGCCAGCAACTATCCAGCGAGGCACCACCGTCCTGTCATGCACTTAATTTTCTTCACTCTATCAGGATTGAGGGTTTTTGTTTGTTTCATGAGCATATTAGACAACAAGTGTTCTTAAGTAAACTTTGATACTTCTACTAGTTATTCTTATTAAATGCTTACCATTATTTTCAAACGTGTTTCTTAATAGTTCTTAATTTCTTTCCACTTTGAGTCTTGGTCTGAGACCAGATCATGGAGGCATTCATTATTAAGCTCTCAGTCAAGCTTATAATCTATATTTCATTAATGTGCCTCTGGGATGACATACTGTTGTCCACACACTGACTTACGCTTCCTTACACTAAGCTGAGGTAAAGTCAGTTTTCTTAGCATACCTTCGCTCAATAATGTAATTCCCTACGTATTGTAAGAGGATTTGCTTCTTATACTTGTGTTTTAATAATATTCTTGCTTAAAATTATATATGTTTGCCGTGTGAGCCGGAAGCGCCATGATCACGCTCAACACCCTGCAGCAGTAATGGCCTCCGCCAGCTCATTCCTTGGCAGCACCTTCATGTTCATCACACTGAAGCAATGGATGCCTCCGCCTGCCTCTCCTCGTCAGCACTTTCATATTCAACAGTGTAACGACAAAGGCCTTCGTCAGCTTCTCTTGAGCACCAACATGCGTGGCGCACCATAGATGCGGAAGCAACCGTCAGCCCCTTACTTGTCAGCATCTTAATTCCTAACAATCTGCAGGAGTGGAGACTTCCGTTATGTAAGCAAGTTTTACTTATATGGAGAATTAAAGCAAATGTGTTGGATACAACTGTGATGAAGTAGACAAGATGACTGGACCAGAGGGCTGTGACCATATTGTTTGTCTTGGTTAACTGCTCGTAGCCCACATGCGTGTGGAATTTGCTTCCTCTAGTCCAAGTAAGGAAAAAAACACCGGGATTTTTGGAGTTTAAATTCTCGCATTTATGGCCTAACAAGTGCTCAGAGCGCGAGAACAGTCGCTGGTGCAGTGACACAGAATGCATAATACCTGCAGGCAGAACTCTTCTGCTTGAGAATATCACAACTCTAGTAGTAAGAGAGAGTGGAGTGACTGGACATACTTTTGCATAGACCTCTAGACTAGTAAGTATACATGATTTAGTGATTTATAAGAAGTCTGAGGGAAATAGAAACTGAGAACAACTTTGCTGTCATCACTGAGACAAAACTGTATCCTCCCCAGCTACGGTTGTCTTCATTTATATCTGAATAGAAAATATTGCTTGTATGAGTACTATGTATTGTTATTGTTTGTAACTCTATGCTCCCAATTGTTTCTAGAAAGTGTTATTCATGCATAAAGCTTCATGGTTCATGTTATTCTGTTTCCCCAACGTTTTCTTCTAGTTTTGACACAAAATGTTGAATATATTTGCGCCAATGAATATCTGTGAGAATTATAATTTTCTTCCGGAACGTTGTTTCAGAAAGGAGAAAATTACTGACCAATTTGTGTATCAATTCGTCCAGTTTCGTTACACTGATTACCTTTATATAAATATGGTTTAATAGATTCAAGGAAGGTTTGTTCAAGGCGCGTATGTATGAGACTGAGTTATGTGATTATTCAGATTTATTTAAGGTTTACTAGTTGACACTGAGAAGACAACAGATGAACTCGCCCGTGAGAGAAACCTGTATAGTTAGCAAAAATTGCGTTTTCTAAGCAAAAATGTCCATCAGTCTTTAAACTGAGACTAGTCTGATCAAAACTGTATGGTTGCCGATATGTTGTTGCAAATATGTTGCAAACATTTGTAGGCGACCTTCTCAAAACTGATATTTGGTGAGTTCGTCAGTTTTTCTCTCATCACCTCGTAAGAGACAGATGGCTTAAGTAATTTTATTTTATTTATAGTGTCCAGGAACAGGAAAGGGTTAGTGAGATACTTATGTGAGTACAGTAACTAACAGTTTGTGTTGTGGACGATGAATGTATGAATTTATATCTTCCCGATACCATTTGATAGATAGGTTCTTCTCCTCAAGATGTCTGCACGAGTTACAGTGAGTTACGGTGCGCCGGCGGAGCGTCACTGTCAAAGGTTAAGTTGGGTACAGTAATGTTTGTTGCCAAGATGTGAGGACCTTACAGGATTTGACCCTCAGTGTTTTCTTTTGCTGTGCTGAGGTGTTTGGATGGACCTAAACGAGATCTGTATTTAACAGATCTCTATGTCACTGGCCTTTAAATATTTGAAGCATTTATTACTGTCATATGCTGACCTTTAAATATTTGTCACTTACTTTTAAATATTTGAAAATTTTATTATAGCCATGAGCTGTTTTAAGGGAAGCAATTAAGGTAATATATTTCATTCACTGATATTGACTAAAACTTTGTGTGTTGCGTATCTTTCCATTTTGAGAAGTTAAATATAATGTAAATAAACCTGTATAATATATTTTTGTTTGTTGATTTTTCTGCGTTTCTTTGATATTTAGCGGAATTGTGATCATGAATCTGACAGTTTTGTCAATAGTTTTTTTTTTTTTATAATTTTATAGCAATTTGTTGTATTACTTTTAAAATTTGTTAATGTTGGTTTTAGTTGTAATTACAATAATATAAATGAACATTGTATATTGGATATAATGTAATTTACAATGAATGTTTTAGATTTTAAATATATACTATTATTTACTACTATATTTATGCACTTGCTATGCTATGTCTGCGGATATTTTATTCGTCCTAGACAGATCAAACACACAATTAACTCTAAGAATAAGCTTTACAATGCATATCATATTTTTATCAAATGCCTACTGATGACCAAGACAAATCATGTTCACCTCACCTCTGCTGCGGTTGATGACGCTCAGCATTACATTGATGGTTACTGTGTAGGTGTAGTCCATCCGCACTTCCTCAGATTTGGAGAGAAAACCACTAAGCGACCACAGCGAATCCTACTATTGTATGCTGTACAAAAAAAAAAGTAAAAATGTAAGAAGAGTTGTTTATAAAAAAAATGATATATTGCCTCAGAGCCTCACAATGAAGAATTACGAGCTCTCAGTCCACTATTTTTTTTTTTTGAGAAGGGACTTCAGAAGCGGAAACTTCATCTGTTACGTTTAATGAAGCATTCTGAAGCAAACCATCAAATTTCCTTAATCATCAATAACTAAACGACTTTATCATGGTCTTAGGTCATTCAAAATCCAATACAGAAGTTTCAACAAATCGTCTCAAAGCGTGAAACTTCCTGGATTCCAGATACCACATATTTACCTGCAAAACGTATTTGCCAGACCGCAGATTGGGCGGATGTCGGAACTAAGAGTTGCAATACAAAATGACTGCTGCTTCTAATGCTTGGGTTTGTGAGTAACAACAGTAATAAAAGCTACAAAGGCTTGAATTAACATTATAGAAGACTAGGGTGTATAATGGCCCTGAAACTACACTATTTGCATTCGCACTTGCATTTCTTCAGACCAAATTTGAGAGACGATATTAAGGAGCAAAGTTAATGTTTTCATCAGGATATTGTAAGTTAAGATGAGGTATTAACAGAGATGGGATGAAGTAATGATGTGTTGCTAAAGCTGGAGCTTGATTCTAGAGATACCCCCCCAAAAAAAAAAAAAAAATAGGAAACCTGTCTTTCAAATGGCTATTTTTAACTTGAATTTCCTTGTTTTCTATTACATCTCTCTCAATATAATATACTGAGTAACATACATATTTAGTACCGGTATTAAGATTTCTAAGATGATATGAAAAAAAGTTGGGTCATAATTTGGAATTAGAAAACCAAAGAGTGTAACGAATTATCAAACAAAATACATCAAACTATTCCCTAAATTTGTTAGAGTAATTTCATTTGAGAGTTTAATATTAATAAGCAATTCCTATTAATGTCTTACCTCGTCAGCTCCTCTTAAAGTAACACCAGCAAACTCAAAACATAAGCAGAGGATTCCGTCAGTCACTCGTCAACGCCATCAAGAACTTCTAACACAAAACAAGACACTAGATGCGCCCCTCATCTCCAGGGAGGTTCTAGCGACGTTCATCAATGTGAGGCAAGTTTTTATCACTGGGCACTGAGGTCGAGGGCAGCTGCAAGGCAAGGACCCCACGCCATGCCATGCTACGCCACGTCTCACCACGCCACGCCATGCTACGCCACGTCTCACCACCCACGCCATGCAACGCCACGTCTCACCACCCACGCCATGCAACGCCACGCCTCGCCACCCACGCCATGCAACGCCACGCCTCGCCACCCATACCATGAAACTCCACGCCTCGCTACTTCACACCACGCCACTTCATACCACGCCTCGCTAGGTCACATCACTCCATGCCACATCACACTATACCACTCCACGGCGTGTCACATCAAGCCACACCAAACTGCGTTGCACGCACAAATACGACGCTATACAGCCCTAAACCACACCAAATGCTAGATAATGTCAATGTACATTATGCTCATCCCCCATCGCCCCCCCCCCCACAGGAAAGGGTGCGAAAGAGGATTTGCTAGACAGAAATTACCAGGGTTCTGCTCAATGGTATTATGTATCCTGATGATGGCTGCTTCGAACTCTTCTTAAGACTATAATGAGGTGTGAGAGTTTCTCTGTGCATAATGCATGCGTTATTTGTGGTATAGGTTCTGCAGGGTTATGTTGATCATCTGACCGAGGCCTTCAGCTGGCTTACCAGTCTACCTCTTTAAAAATCATGGTTATGATTATAACCATTTCTTTATATTAGTGCAGCATATGCGTTGAGAAAGGGCTTATATACCACAGTGATATAAGCCGTACGAGGCGTCAGACACCAACCAACATCTTGGGATCTTGATACATGGAACTCTACGCTTGCCTAACTTATAGGATATAATCTGCTTTCACCTGTGGATTTTTCCATGATGACACCACTTACGACTGCTTCGCCTCACATGTCTCCAGTATATAAGCAACTTTTCCGCGTATATGCTGTACTTTTTTCAAGATGGACTGAACGCATCGACTCCAGGTTGAGGGACTGATTACCTCTTAACTCCTTCTCATCTACCATTCTTCTCTCTGTTGGACTGAGGAAGCCACTGACCGGCGAAACGTTTCCACATTAAAGATACCCAAGTGTTGTACAAGTACAAGGTCTCATTCATCAAACCTCATCACTGTTCCAGATTTCGACATGCTTGACCGGGTGTAAATTCCACATTGGTGCTGCATACTCCAAGATGGACGTGACAATATCGTTGAATTTCCTAAAACTAATATTAGATTTGCCAGACTTGCATTTGCTGCGAAGGTTATTCAGTTTACGTGCGCATCTGACTACATGCTAGTCTTTCTTGAACAAGGTTTGCAGCTTTTGCCAACCGAGTTTGTTTCTAATCTTGTTTGCCCTTCCTTAATTTTCATTCCTTGCATTTGCTGGGGTTGAATTCCAATAATCACTTGGCACCGAATACTGCAGTTTCTCCCGGTCCGTTTGCACCATTCCTTGTTCTCTCTCTTGTTTCCCCGTTAAGTTTCATAACTGCGAGAAGTGATCCAGCAGACTGTGAAACTCCTCTTCACACCTGACCATTGTGACCCCAATTTCCGGACACTCTTCATTATTACCTGATAAATATTCTTTGATCAATTGTTGGGCTTTCCATGTTATTCTTGTCTACTTCTCTAGCTTTTGTTCCAATCCGTTGTGCAGTACTGAGTCAAAAGTCTTCTTACACTCCAGTCTCTCTTGCATATTTTTTTTTACTTCGTCATGGAAGTCAAGTAGATTTGAGAGACGGGATTTATAATCTCTAAACCCGTATTAGTTATGTATGATCCTGCTTCTTGCCGTGTGATCTACCTGATCCTCTCAATCTTACTATGGATGGCAATGACGATAGATGTAGTTTAACCCCACTTGTAATAATGCCGGTAGAATTACATTTTATTGAGGCAACGTTTGGCTCTCCAGGAGCACTGCCAAGCCTATGAAATCAATACAAGGACACGGAGAATATATAGATAGCAAAGTGAGATAAACGAGCATAATCACTGCAGTAGGCTAACTGGTACATGCTGTTGGTAGGCGCTGTTGGAAACACGTCTCAAGGAAGGCATCAATGCATACACAAACAATAACTTGAACAACGCATGTGTACAATACCAGAATTCCACAGCCATTTGATAAGATTTAACGACGCCCGCCTTGTGATTAAAGAACCCAATTTCCGCAAACGAAAATGCATTGAATCATCTTTAATCGTCATTTCAGACACTATTAAATATAATAAAGACAGCTTCATCTATGAAGTATTAGCAGGAGTTTTTCTCAAAAATAATAAACCCCGCTATCACATAGCAACCAAGAGTTACCTCCACGTCTACTACTAATACTATTACCACCCCAATCAACAACATGGACCAGTCGGTCTAATGCAGTGCTAATGTTTTTTCATCTCACCTCTTACCTCTATATTCTCTATGTCCTTGTATTGTTTACAATGGCCTGGCAAAGCTCATGAAGAGCAAAACACTGCTACAATGAAATGTTACATTAGTTGCATAAGTGTCCTTTTGCCTAACCTAATGCCACTAGACTGTAACCTTATTTAAATAGTGGGACTAAATTTGCCACCTTCCACACCTCTGGCAAATGTAATGCGTCAAATAATTTCAAGATTTTGGCTAGTGGTAAACATTGTTTGTGTGTGTGTGTGTGTGTGTGTGTGTGTGTGTGTGTGTGTGTGTGTGTGTGTGTGTGTGTGTGGAGGAGATTGGAGTGAGAGCACACCAGAAAAATATCCCAAAGATATTTTTCGATTGTTACCAAAAGTCAATATGACAGTTTTATACAAAGTTGGAAATAGGACAATTGCAGGTTAAATTGCACGGCATTCCTTCCACTTCATCTGTAGCAGCAACAACAACCAGATTTTAAAAAATGAATAAGCAAAACTAATAAATTTGAAAAAAGAAGGGTGGAGGAGGAAGAGTAGAGAGACGAGAAGAAGGTGGAGAAGGAAAATATGTGTTGGGGAGAGCGTTAGTGTGCAATACAGGGCACGAAGCTTGGAGGAGTTAGGACCAGCGAGTTACTGCAAATAACACTTCGATTACGGCCCCAACCACTTGGCCAAGAGTCGTAACCTGCAGAGGTGCCCAGCAGGGGTGTGAGCGGCCACCAGAGTACCTTTAGCAATAGTAATTCAAGAAAGAAAGGAACACGAGCTAAGGGAAACAGTGGGATTTCAGCATAAATATAAAATCCAACCTGAGATTGTAAGTTAAGACACATGTGCAACATCTGGGTTTCTTTATTGTAGACGTTTCGCCATCCAGTGGCTTTATCAATACAGATTCTAGACACTTCAAGACAGTAGTGGCTTATGACGGTCTGAGTTTGAGACTCTGTGACGCGGGTTCGAACCCACCCGTGTATGTTTTTTCAAGACGTAGAACTATATACAAAGATGAGGTGATCAGTCCTCAGCTTTAGAGTTGATGAAGAGCAGTAGCTGTGGAGATTCTGGAGCACAGACAAGAGCTGGCGCTAATATGCGTCAGGTAGTAGGACTTGTAGCAGACGAGGGCATAGTCACTGGTGGGCGGATTCCCATGACCTACTTCCACTGGGGAATCCCGCCCACCAGTGACTATGCCCTCGTCTGCTACCCGTCCCTACCTACCTGACGCATATATTAGCGCCAGCCTCCTTGTCTGTGCTCCAGAATCTCCACAGCTACTGTGCTCTTCACATCAACTCTAAAGCTGAGGGACTGATCACCTCATCTTTTGTATATAGTTCTACAGTCATGAAAAAACATACCACGGGTGGGGTTCGAACCCGCGGTCACAGAGTCTCAAAACTCCAGACCGTCGCATAAGCCACTACTGTCTTGAAGTTATGTCCTAGAATCTGTATTGATAAAGCCACTGGATGAAGAAACGTCTACAATAAAGAAACCCAGATGTTGCACATGTGTCTTAACTTTCGGTATTGTATACCTTTCTTGTACAACCTGAGATTAGCTGGTATTAGTTGAAATCAATACTGTATTACAAGCAGGAGAAAAATATATCTATATTACATAATATGGGGAGAGTAACATATATATACATACATATATATGTTGTACAGAATGGGTAAAATTGGTCAATTAGCAAGAACTCATTTAAAATTAAGTCCTTTCTATACGTTTCTTATACGTTTAAAGATATATTTTTTCATTTATATTAATGTAAAAATTAATAATTTTGTGCCAAAAGAACCTTAGAAAACTTACCTAACCTTATTATAACAAGCGCAATTTATTTTAGCCTAATCCAACTAAATATATTTTAGATAATTTTTCAATAATTTAATAATGAACAAACGGTACTCGGATTTCAAACTACCTTTTTTAGTATCAACCTTGTGGAGAATTTCGGTTATTGTCTCGGGTATATGTTACTAGGCCTCTCTACCGGCGTCTGCTTCCTCCTCTGGTTGACGACTAATTTCATTGTTATTTCCATATTTAGTTTTTCATTGCTTGTGTTTTTCTTTTAGGTTTTGTGTTAAAATTATCTTTAACTTTAGTTGACCCTTTTTTTATATTTGTTGATTATAAATTAATTTTTCGATTAATATTTTCCACAGGGGAACATAAGAAGGAACACTGCAGCAGGCCTACTGGCCCATGCGAGGCAAGTCCAATTCTCCTACCGGCTTAAGCCAATGCCTAACCTAGTTAGGTCAGGTCACATTCACTTAAGGAAGGAGCAGCCGTTGTTTGTTTTTCTTAACAATCATGCAGAAACCTGACACTTCTGGTCAAACTTCCTCACTCAGCTATCTGAATTATTCTGAATCCCACAGTTATCGAGTCCAAATATTTTTATAATTATAGATAAATCACAGAATACTTTGGATTGCAGATTTTTGTGAGATGTATTTTTTAACATGTTAGTAGTTTGTTGGTCTTACAATTGTTATGGGTTGATGCTTTTTTTTTTGGCATTCGGATTGATAGACTTGTAATTAGGTATTATTTCAATATTAAATATTTTGATAATTGTTTTTCATATAGACTATAAAAATATTTGTTCAGGATGTTTGATTCCAGTAAGAATATGTGTATATTACATTTCATGTTTTATCAAATCCCTAGACTAGGGAATATAAACGAGATTTTCTTTTAACAGTGAGAAGCTTCTTGCAACTAGCCCTGCTTCTGTAAAAAAAAATACACAAATGTAGTGGAGACCTTTATTTGTATAAAGTTTCACCCAATATTAGATTTTATCAAGCAAATAAGACTTCATTGTATTTGTGTAGTTTTCACCAACTACCGGCATCTTGCCATAAGTTCCTGCTTTAGAAGCTGACAAGCGTCTCTCACACTAACACACTCGCTTTTAAAAGCCTCACTTCGCAACACACTTCCTGCTCAAACTTAAATTTACGGTGAAGAGAAACATTCCTCACGCTAACGATGCATGTCAATGACGTCTTTCAAGACCGCAGCCCGAGGGTTGTGCTTCCGGCCAAGGTCGAGTGAGCCAGCCCAAGTCTGGTGCCAGCTTTCGTGAGTGCTGGAGCTTCCCAGCATGTTGCATGATGCACCTTATAGCTGCTTCTGCTTCCAGAGTGATCTATACACAGTAAACCTGTTCGTTAATGAATTAACCAAAACAATTTTCTCTCATCTGTTTAAAAAGAAGTAGTACGGTCTTGTGTGTTTTTGTGCATATATATATCGACATATATTCTCATAACCAGCAACACCATCTCTTCTTGGTTCTGCCTCAGTGATAGCTAGTGAAGACAAATTGTTTTGCACTCACTGCGGTTAACCTGCGGCAAACCACAGGAAAACTAACCACAGTGTAACCTTCCAATGAGTTCAGTAGTGCCAGGCTATGTGCTCTGACAACAAGACTTGTTCCACCAGAATATGTACTCTGCCATTCCATGTGCTCTTCCAGGCCATGTACTCTGATAGGCCATGTTCCACCAGGCCATGTACTCTACCGGAGACGTGATCAGGTAATATTTTTTCAAGCTTAACTCAATAGCAAACTTTTTATTCTGGCAATCAGCGTCTCATCCAAGTTGGTGCCTTGTAAATATTTAGCTAAAGCTGGATTATTTATTCTCAGAGCCAGATGCTTTACTGTCATCTTATCAGAGCCAGATGTTTTATTATCGCTTATCAGAGCCAGATGTTTTATTGTCATTTTATCAGTGTTAGATGTTTTATAGTCGCTTATCAGAGCCAGATGTTATATCGTCGCTTATCAAAGCCAGAAGTTTTATTGTCGCTTATTAGAGCCAAATGTTCTATTCTCGTGTTACTAGAGCCAGGTGTTCTATTCTCTCCTTATGAGAGCCAGATGTTTCATTGTCACATTTAAGAGCCAGATGTCTCATTCTTGCGTTACAAGAGCCAGATGCTTTGTGTATGAAGTAGCTTTGGTCAGTGGGAAGCATATACTCTGTTCTCTTATTGAGAGAGTGAACCACAGTCTTTATAATATTAATAATATCTTTGTTTACTACAAGTACATGCACAAGGTATACAGGCCTAGCTGACATCAATGACATACTATTATACTATCTCGCAACGCCAAGGTATCTTGTTAGTGAAAATAAGGTAAAATAAGTATTCTAAATGTGCTTATAACAGATATCAATTTGTAACTCTACTAAGATGTACTCCTAACTTTTTGGGTCTAGTTCTTAGGCATTTTCTGTATACGTGTATTCTTCGGCTAAATTCCAAATGAAGGTTATAGGGTGTACAATAAACCATCACTACCATCCACAGGATGGATTATGCCGGTTAGATTAGATTATATGTAAGATTATGCCGGTTCACGGCTAATTTAACTTACCCACCAATGCTGGAGAAAGTAACCTGTGGAAAATTAGGTACGTGTGGAACATCTGGGTATATTTATTTGCAGGTGTTTTCGCCATCCAGTGGCTTTATTAATACGAATTCAAGGACATAATGGGAAGACTGTAGATCTATATACAAAAGACGACATAGTCAGTCCCTCAGCCTTGGAGTTGAAGAGTACCGGAGTCTTGAAGATTCTGAAGATTCGACTCCGGTACTCTTCACCAACTCCAAGGCTGAGGGACAGATTACCTCGTCTTTTGTACATAGTGTATTGATAAAACCACTGGATGGCGAAACGTTTACCAATAAAAATACCCAGATGCTCCACATTTGTCTAATTCTTCATCTTGACTGTGTTGTATATACCATTCATGTACAAAGTAGCCTGCAACTTGCTAATATTGTTCGTCGGTGGGCAGGTAGGAGCACAAGACGCTGGCAGACACCATTGTGCTTCTAGGAAATACCTCGCCTGACAAGACTGGTTTTCTTGCCTCTTGAAAAAAAAAAAGTCTCGGTAAATCAGGTTTTGTGGTGGTGAGGAGAGATGGGAGACCGGCCAAGGCATCTCCGGCGGGGCTCCACCACCTTCAGTGTAGACAGTGATCTCCGGCGCACCTTGCATGGGGCAACCCATACTCGCTCCAGCAATTATGCTCCTGTAGATTTAAACTTTTCTTGCTAGACCTACTACAGCTTTTTTGTGATAAAATATACATTTTTTATGGATTTATGTTAGTTAATTTGAAATTAGATTATAGTGTTAGTAAGTTTATAGGAAACGGTAATAAACTGACAATAAGAACCTAGGAAAAAATAAACTAAAATAAAGACAGGTTGCGTAGGGAATGCAGGCGGCAACCATCTTGTTTTCCACGCTCCTCCTGACCCCTTATCTGCTGCTGCTGCTGCTGCTGCTGCTGCTGCTGCTGCTTCATGGTCCGCTGCTCGGCCACCTCGTCACTGCTAGCGGTAACTCTCAACGTCCGCGAAATCGCTGCTCCTTTTTCTCTTAATATAATTAGACACAGCAGCAGTGAGAGGCTACCCTATTCTGTATGCCAGTTGTACTTTTGGGAAAACCCGCAGTGTGCGGCTACCCCATTCTATTTAATACACTGTGAGAACACTTGTAGGGTGCTGCTATCCAATTCTATGATAGTTACAGTGTGGGAGACAAAAACTAGCCGTTTTCATATCGCATTCTATCGCACAGAATAGGTTGCATAAGTGAGGTGAATAAATCTGTTTACCTAACCTGGGAGACTTCATTAGGGCGATGAAGATATAGTCAAGCAGTTCGCTTAGGGTTCAATAGCTGAAAGCATAAATGATTTTGTTCCAGCATTGCTAGATTTACTGTTATTTGAGAATTACCATCTTTCAGGATGGCCCATCCACACACACACACACACACACACACACACACACACACACACACACACACACACACACACACACACACACACTGGAGAAAGTGCAAAGGTTTGCGACAAGGTTAGTTCCACAACTCAGGGGTCTGTCTTATGAAGAAAGATTGAGGGAAATAGGACTAACAACACTGGAGGAAAGAAGGGTCAGAGGAGACATGATAACGACATACAAAATACTGCGGGGAATTGACAAGGTAGATAGTGACAGGTTGTTCCAGAGAGGGAACACAGAAACAAGGGGACACAACTGGAAGCTGAAGACTCAGATGAGTCAAAGGGATGTCAGGAAACATTTCTTCAGCCACAGAGTAGTCAGGAAGTGGAATGGACTAGAGAAAGATATAGTGGAGGCAGGAACCATACATAGTTTTAAGACAAGGTATGATAAAGCTCATGGAGCAGGGAGAGCAGAGACCCAGTAGCAGACAGCGAAGAGGCGGGGCCAGGAGCTGAGTCTCGACCCCTGCAACCACAATTAGGTGAGTACAATTAGGTGAGTACACACACACACACACACACATAAATAGAATATTTGGCGATATTACATGAGTGAAGTCACTGTAAAGATGGAGAGAACATCTTCTGGTGATGTCAAATGTTGATGACGAAAATGAAGCATTTATTTAATGCATTGGGCAAGGAAGAATAACATCTTGTAGGGAGGTGTGTGAAGGAATGGGAGATAAAGCAGCTGGGATCACGAGTGAGGTGTTAGAAGCAGCTAGGGATGTTTTGTATAAGGGAAAAAGTGGACAAGAAAGAATGCAAGGACTTATAGGGCATAAGCTTCTATTATATCGATAGAATTATTAACGAAAGAGAAATATTGCAGAACAACAAGGAGGTTTATGAGTTAGGAATATGTAGACCAAGTGTTTATATTAAAGAAAATCAGCAAACAATACTTAGATAAAGGTATGAAACTCCCACATTTATATATTTAGGAAGGTCATATGATAGGGAGCAATGTGACCAATGTTACAGTGGCATTAAATAGGTTGTAGATTACAAGACCAATACTGTTTTTATGCGATGAGTGACTCAGAATAAAGTATGTTGGAGAGAAGGGGATTATTTTTTCTCATTAAAAGTTGGCCTTAGACGAGGATGTGTGATATCACATATCTGTTTAACATAGAGAGACGCGAGATGATTAAAATAACAAAAAACGTCTAGACAGTTGAGTATACGAAAGGTGAAGACAGAATAGACGAGGCGGAGGTGCAGCGTTGAGTTTTCTGAAGAAAGAAAGAAATTTGTCTATGATGACGGAAAAGGGAATGTACCAGATAAAAATGTTAATAACACTTTTATGTAATATATATAATAATAATATCTTAATTTACTACAAGTACATGGTATAGAGTCCTAGCTGGCATCAGTGACATACTGCTATATAGAAAGCCGCTTGTTATGCAGAGCATTTCGGGTAAATTAGGTCAGTTTTATCCCACGATGCGACCCACACAAAGTCAACTAACACCCAGGTGCCCATTTTACTGATGGGTGAACATAGACAACCGGTTTAAGGAAACACGTCCAATGTTTTCACCCCTTCGCCGGGAATCGAACCCGGACCCTCACCGTGTGAAGCGAGAGTGATGTGCTTTACATGTTGCGGCGAGGAAGAGACTGGAAGCAGTGAATTTAACATGTTTGACATCAATGTATTTTGGAGCGTAAAAATAAGCAGATGTGTAGTTAAAAGGAATATCTCAAATATATATATATATATATATATATATATATATATATATATATATATATATATATATATATATATATATATATATATATATATATATATATATAATATTATATTGTCGAATAAGCGAACTCTGCGATTTAGGCTTTAAAAGCAAATGTCATTTTGCCGAATAAGCAAAGTGAAAATATTTTGTATGCAATAAATCCACGACAATCAAAAAATATATTTCACTGATGTTATTTAATAATCACTTTAAATGAATCTAAAATAAGTTTAGAAGGCTGAGGCTTCAATAAATTATAATCATTATAGCAATGTTAGGCAAAGTTTTTTTTTACACTAACTTAGTTTAATTAAAAAAAAATCATTATATAAAATGAAAAAAAAATGATCTTCTCGAAGGGACTTCAGTAAGTCCCGGCGTAATCCACCTGCTTATGTAGAATAGTTTGGACAGTTCCTATGTTTTTAATAGGTAAGCATAGCCTCCCTTGTCCTTGGAAATCTTACTGGATAGTCTTGTTCTAAGCCTGACTGAGCAACCCTTGACCGCCAGTCAGTGGGCCAGCACCCGGTAGTCACGCCTTGCTCCGGTGACTAACCCTTGGGCAGCCCTGACCGCAAGTCAATTGGCCAGGACCCGGTAGTCACACCTCGCTCCAGCAGCTTGCCCTTGGGCAGCCCCTGACCTCCAGTTAGTACTCAGCACTCATACCTCGCTCCAGCAGCTTGCACTTAGGCAGTCCCTGACTGCCAGTTAACACTGAGCACTCACACCTCTTTCCAGTAGCTTGCTCTTGAGCAGCCCCTAACCAGTTAGCACTCAGCACTCACACCTCGCTCTAGCAACTTGCCCTTGAGCAGCCCCTAACCACCAGTTAGCACTCAGCACTCACACCTCGTTCTAGCAACTTGCCCTTGAGCACCCCCTAACCACCAGTTAGGACTCAGCACTCACACCTCTCTCCAGTAGCTTGCCCATGAGCAGCCCCTAACCACCAGTTAGCACTCACACCTCGCCCCAGCAGCTTTCTTGCTCATCTCATGGACCTGTTTGACCGAGCCTTGAATTATGTGACGCTTGTCCTGAAGTGAGTTCATGTTGCTGTACTTGTTCTGTATTGCTTCGTCTGAATTTCCTCGACAATTTCCTGAGTAACGTTTGTCTTTCTTATATTTTTTTTGTTTAATCTCCTCTATTGATCTTGCACTAACTTGTCTTTGTTAGGCAAAAGAACACATATGCAACTAATGTGACATTTTACTGTGGCAACGTTTCGTTCTCCAGGAGTTTTGTCAACAGCTTGACGAGGCTTCTAGAGAGCAAAATGTGGCCACAATAAACAATCACATTACTTGCTCATGTGTATTTTTATTGTCGGTAATTCTACCAATATTATTGCAACTCGCCTTTGTTACTTGATCTCGTATTGACTAACTACTGCTTGTTTTTCATCATGCCAAAGATAATCTTAATTATTTGAAGTTGCTCTTACTTGAGCTTTTTCTTGAATTTGTTCTGTCTTGAATTACCTTCCATAATAAGGGATGAAAGACAGTTGCACAGAAGAACTTCGTTGTCCCGTGGACAACCTTTTTCCAGTCAATCGCCGCTCGGCGTCTTTGCACCATTTGTCTCCTTCCATAATAAACTTGATCACAGCTCACCTTGTATAGTTGCCTCACTACACCTTGGCTTCTCCGTGATCTTCACCTTGGACTTTCTGCTCAGCTTTTCCTGGAGTGACGTTTCTTGCGTTAGTCTCCAAGACAACGCCTCACCTTCCTCCTCTCTGGTAAATATACTAACATACCATGTGTCCAGTGAGCACAATAAAAATAAAAATGAGTTCTGTGTCTCGTATGAACACAAAAGTCTTAGAAACTTTCGCTTTTGTGGCTTTTTTTTAAACTAAATGTGTTGCAAGAACAAGTTCCGAATTTGTGTGTGTGTACTCACCTAATTGTGGTTCCAGGGGTTGATTCATAGCTCCTGGCCCCGCCTCTTCACTGGTCGTTACTTGTCACTAACTCCCTGCTCTGTGAGCTTTATCATACTTCTTCTTAAAGCTATGTATGGATCCCGCCTCCACCATCTCACTTTCCAGACTTCCACTGCCTGACAATTCTGTTACTAAAGAAATACTTCCTAACATCTCTGTGACTCATCTGTGTGTGTGTGTGTGTGTGTGTGTGTGTGTGTGTGTGTGTGTGTGTGTGTGTGTGTGTGTTAGGGATGGAGGAAGGAGAGTAGAACTACCTGGCCTCCTGGTGGATCAGGCCTGATCAACGAGGCTGTTACTGCTGGCCGCACGTAGTCCAACGTACGAACCACAGCCCGGCTGATCCGGCAGTGACTTTAGGTATCAGGCCAGGTCCCTCTTGAAGACAACCAGGAGTCTGTTGGTAATTCCCCGTATGGCTCGTGAGAGGCTGTTGAACAGTCTTGAGCTTTGGACATTTATTGTGTTTTCACTTAGTGTACTAATGGCGCCCCTACTTTTCACTGGGGGTATGTTGCATCGTCTGCCAAGTCTTTTGCTTTCGTAGGGAGTGATTTCTGTGTGCAGATTAGGAACCAGTCCCTCCAGGATCTTCCAGGTGCAGATTATGATGCATCTCTCTCGCCTGCGCTCAGAGAGTACAAGTCAAGTGCTTCCAAGCATTCCCAGTAAAGGTGTTTGATGGAGCTTATATATGCAGTAAAGGTTCTCAGTACATTCTCTAAATCTGCAATTTCACCTGCCTTGAAATTGCTCACATAAACAAGAGGAAAGACATGCTTTTTTTTCCACCATTTACTATATATTGAGAAGATCATATAATCTTTGCTTTGCGTTGGCATAAGAAAGTGAACAGTTGTGGTGTCATCAGACGTGTTGTTATGAGGCAGACAGCAGATCACTTGGGCGAGAAGCGTTGATCAACAATATTGATCATAAAGTTCATGCTGCAGTTGCTTCCTTGTGGACGTTAATGGGAATGTGAATGAGACGTAGGAGGGTTTTATACTCAACAAAATAGGCATACTGTAATGTGATGCTACCCTCTGCTTATGACAATCACATTGTGGGAATAGAATATAAAGAATAGTGTCAGCTTAGGCTGACAGTATTCATTCTGTCAGCCTAAGCTAGAAGATTTCAGTAGGGTGAAGAGAATCATGCTTGGAGTAATTACAGAATTCAGAGTCAGTTACAATTAATCGTCTTGATTTTCAATTATAATTACTTGATCGGAAACATAAAAGTCTGCAGTTACAATTATATGATAATTTGTATTCAATTATTTTCTTAAATTACATAAAATTTTACTAATTTTGAAATACTTGTTAAATAATTGAAATAATAAGCAAATATTTTACTTCATATGTTGTATTTCAATGTAAGTACTTGAACAATGAACAAGAATGTACTTGAACAATGAACAAGAATGTACTTGAACAATGAACAATAATGCCATTAGTTTCATTTTCAGCCAGAGATTCAGCAAGATAAATAACTTAGTTAACTTTGTTTCACATAATGTATTTAACTGTGTTAGATCTAAGAAACAATGATTAACAATATTTTTTTCATTCACTAGAGTTTTAACAAAGAAACTACCTAGAAGCTTAATTTATTTTAAGAAGAATTGACGCAATAAATTGTTGCGGAAGTTGCCAGTAAGTTATATCACAACGTGTAAAATAAGCCGCATACATTTACACACATTACAGTTCATTAAGAATCGAGCATGGAAGGTACTCATAATTGCACTTAATTAGAAGTTTGTGGATGACTGCAGGTCTTAGCTGCGCCTTACTGGGAGTAAAAAGATAATCCTGCTATGTTAAATACTGTCTGTGTTGGTGCTGTAGTGGCTCTGTATCCTATAATTTCTCTTGTTTATTTCTTCAGGGGGAACATCTCTGGGAGGACTCCCTGTAAAAGACCAAGGCATCTACGTCGAATAGTGCGCAATCTATTCGTCACTGGGTGATTTCTGTTTACCTCCAACTAAAGAGGGCATAAACGAAAAAGGATGGGGGGAGGGGGGAGGGGCTCTTAGGTGAATTGGGCCTAGACTCCATGATCTATCATTATGGAATATTTCACACTTTGTTTCCACTTTCTCTGATTCGCTTGTAACAAGGATAACATCAGAATGTACAGTTATGTACCATTTGACGTGCACTTACGTTTTGTCATGAACACATCGTAGTGCTCTAGTTTTATGATGTAATTTAAGCAGGTACAAGCTTGACAAACAGTCGATTACAATACTTTTTAATGTCAAAGTTCGAGTACAATTACAATTATTGATTTTTAAAAGTAATTACACTTATGATCAATTACAATTGTTTCAAGCAGTTGTTCACGAGACCTTCGAAGAGTTTCCACCTCTCAAGGGATCTCTGTCCCCACAGGGTAGGTGATTTAGAGGAAAATGGTAGAGAAGGACTAGGAAAGGTACTACGGGGTGTGCTTGTCCTAGATGGGTGGGGTTTGAGACAGTCGTGGTCTGTGCTGAATACTAAGCGGGGAGAGGAGGGGGCAGGAGGGGAGGTAGAGCTGTGGTTCCCAACCTTTTCATCTATGACGACCCTTTCAATTTCTCTAAAGTTATTTTCACACCACTTGACAGCAAAATACATATTAATGATCAGGTATTTATTAAAACTGTAAGAAAGAACTGCAGTTATCTGTGTGCTTAAAGCTTATCAATAAAGGTGAAAGCAATATTTAAACATGAAAATATTAGTTGCACAGTATTCAGCTGAATCTTAGAATAAACTTTAATTTGGTCATAGTGAAGAAAATTTTGATGGCATGTTGACCCCAAGAAAATTTCTTAGCGACCCTCTAGGTAAAAGTTAAAGAGTAAAAATAGATGCTGGTGAGTCTGTCTTGGCCGGAGTGGACAAACAGAATATTATGGAAGGAAAAAAAATTGGTACAAGAGGAAAATTTAGGCGTGTGCTACGTGAGGCTTATCAACTTGCAATGTTCACTTGCCCAGTGTGACTAAGCTGCAACCCCGACACTGGCCTCTCACCTGCCCCGGGTATGCGGTCATTGAGGTCACCCGGGTTGTATGGACGTGTGCCAACTTCTTGATACAAAATCTTGGAGTTATAGAACAACTGAGTATTATCATACCAATTATACACTCCCTGGAAAACAGACCTCACCATCTTTCAACCTAAAGAACGTGTGTTGGAATATTTTAGAAATATTTCCGGTCCTGTTATGCATACGCAACGACCTAATGTTATTTCGTTATGTTATTTAGGTTTAAATCAAGGAAAACAAATATTAAATTTCTGCAGTGGCTTTTATTGGACAAAAATCCACGAACTGTAATGCGTGTTAGGTAGGTTAGGTTAGTCTGGTAACAAGACAAGTGTTTCCTGACGCGGGTCTTGGTCACATGATGACCCTCTACTGGAGCTTTTGGTCATCTGACAGAGCTGTTCCACTGGCTTACCCGTCCACATCTTTAAAAATTAGATGAATGCGTGTGGAAAACACACGTCCTATTTGGAGGACAGATTGTAAGATACATTATGGTGCAGAGTGCCATTGTGAGATACATTGTGGTGCAGAGTGCCATTGTAAGATACATTGTGGTGCAGAGTGCCATTGTTAGATACATTGTGGTGCAGAGTGCCATTGTAAGATACACTATGGTGCAGAGTGCCATTGTAAGATACATTGTGGTGCAGAGTGCCATTGTAGATACATTGTGGTGCAGAGTGCCATTGTAAGATACATTGTGGTGCAGAGTGCCATTGTAAGATACATTGTGGTGCAGAGTGCCATTGTAAGATACATTGTGGTGCAGAGTGCCATTGTAAGATACATTGTGGTGCAGAGTGCCAGTGCAGTGAAAGATTAGGAAATATTTCCTTTGAATAGCAAAAGAAATACTTTCCTTGCGTTAAAATAAAAAATAGAGAAAATGTACATTTTTTCGCATTAATTATTTAAAATTATTTACATTTTATCTTAAAAATCAGTTATTCTAGATGACGGAATTAATCTTCCCGAAATACATTTTACAGTAGCCGAGAGAGATACAAACACAGGTATTTGTAAAATTCTTTTGTTTACTTTTGTACATCGCTGCCAGACTGTTTAATACCTTACAAATTACCCCTCATGTAAGGTTCCTGATGGCGGCGAAGGCTCTTGATTCAAGGAATTGGATCTGACCTCCCATACCTTTGAATAGTTCAAAATTGCCTACAGCAATGACTTACGAAATCGTAATGACACGACTGCAAACAAACCACGGAAGGGGGGGATGGAACTCGCGGTGAGTGAGGAGTAAAACTCCAGGTCAGCCCGTAAGCCACTGGGTGTTTTATGACTCACTTGAAGGAGTTCAAGGCCCACCCGTACAGAGAGTGGTTTGTCTACCATAACCCTTCAAATTTAGTGTTCCCCCCCCCCATGAATGTAACAATAACTACATCTGAAAAACGGCCCCATACTTTGCTGAAACAAGAAATATTAGGTATCAAACATATATACGCAGTAAATTCATATGAGGTTTGATGTCATAGTTTCTGATAGAGACAGTGACATCATCATCCCTCCGGTACGTGGAGAGTAAGATGACACTCCTCTGGAGGTTTGCTTTCGTGACATGACATCATGACCACTGGGTATAGAGAGACATGATGTACAGCAATCCTCATACCCACTTGTTGGTTTGTTGCCCCAGTCACCATCATGCCCAGTCGTGGCTGAGGGCGTGAAAGGGCTTTAGATGATAGCGTCTGTGACAGGTAACACACTTCTGCATCATTGTTAACGCGTACACTGTTCTACTGAAGCACAATAGGGAATGACCTGAACAACAGACCTGAACAACAGCAGTGAAATCGGGCTCCATACAAGGGACCAAAAAATAGATATGACAATGCTTTTTCACCTTAGTATGTCAAAAATGAGCAGGACTAAGAGACAGAACTTAACCAAGTACTCAAATAGGTAACTCCACACACACACACACACACATACACACACACACACGGGGCCAGGAGCTATGACTCGACCCCTGCAACCACAACTATGTGAGTACACACACACACACACACACACACACACACACACACACACACACACACACACACACACACACACACACACACACACACACACACACACACACATGGAGAAGATTATCTGGAGAAGAGTGGTGAAAACGCCTAAAAAGGAACGGGCTCATGCATGACAACCAGCACGGCTTCAGGGAAGGTAAATCCTGCGTCACAAACCTACTAAAGTTCTACGACAAGGTAACAGAAGACAGGAGGGAGAGGAATAGGTAGATTGCGTTTTCTTGGACTGTAAGTAGGATTTCGAAGAGAGTGGTATAAAAGCTAGAGGAGCAGGCTTGAATAACAGGAAAAGCATTTAAATGGCTCAGGGAAATCCTGACAGGAAGGAAAAAACGAATGATGGTACGTGCTGTTTCTTGTATGTGTGAATGGCGTGACAGAAGGGATAGTCACAGGTGTTAGTGTTCGTAGACGTGAAACTATTGAGGAGAATACAAGCGGAAGAGGATCACATCGAGTATTTATTCGATCAAAGGAAACATTCACCTGGGAGGAGTGATCATATTCAGTTTGAAATGATATTTGCTAATAAATGATTCAGAACAGTACTTTAGAGAAACTACAAAATACAAAACATTACCAGGGATACCCCTCCATTACCAGGGATACCTTTACAAGGAGGCTCCCTGGACGTGACACAGGGATTATGATGCAAGAAATTCAACTTCTTGTCCTTTTCCTCAGATCAAATTTAAATACTCCCAACCTCCTCCCTCTCTCTATTTGGCTTACTTATTGGGATATTTTCCCCTTTGTGAAATTCAGCTCTTACGCTGAAGGAAATGGGATCATTGCCAGCCCTTTACACTAATAACCCGCACTTAGGAGAAACTTATGACGACGTTTCGGTTAGATTTGGAGAATTAACAAGTCGCACACTGTGTGTTACTAGTTAATTATCCAAGTCGAACCTAAACGTGGTCATAAGTTTCTTCTAAGTGCGGGTTATTTGTGTATTGTTCCAATCAACGGTATTGTGCCTTTTTATTTTTTATTACCAGCCTTGTTCTAAGGTGGGTTTCTGTGGTAGTGCTGTCGTGAAATGGGAACCGAATTATCTGGGGACGTGCTGGGGGACCCACTGGCGGCCACTTTACACGTCCTTGGGTGCTGGAAGTATGGCTGGAAGCTGTCTCCGGATCCGGGGGCGATGGCCGAAGATGTTCGGCTTCTTGCGTTTCTGATCTCCCACTTCTATTATTAACTGATCCTGGCTTAGCCAATTTTGTAGTTGACCTCCTGGTATGTTGGGTTAGGTAAGAGGCAGTGTCCAAGAAGCATAACCACTACCTGCAGTACCGAGGGTGATTGTGGTTCACTCTGGGGTATACGGCTTCTTTTAGTTTTATCCTCGAAGCTGTCCATCTTCCGCCCCCCCTTCCTCCTTTTTTTAATATCATAAATATTCTTATTAGTAATATTTATGCTCAGTATTCGAGTGACATTGTAACTGTGGCAACCGTATGTGATTCTGGCATGCCCACAGACATTCCTCAGAACCCGGAATCGCTTTCGGGCAATCTCTCGGCTCCCGAATCAAAGACCAGTGTTCTACATGCCACTTGTAGTATCCCAGACCATTACCATGACCTTGGCTACTTGCTCTCATCTCCCTCAACACAACGAAGATTCAAAGGCAGTTCGAGTGCCAGTGGTAGAGTGGCTCGCGGCCATCTGATAAACATCAACAGGCAAATTATGATACCGGTATTGAACACAGCGTGATCATAGGGTAAGAAAAATACATCCTGGAAAACTATCACTAAGGAAATCATTAAATGCAACAGTGGCCAACAGTCCCAAAATTGACACCTACTGTGTGTCCACCCAGCACGCTGGTGGAAAATCCCAAGTATTATAGCCAGACTGACATTTGATAGCCACACTCTTGCCCCTTCAGTATACTTAGCTGGCCAAGGATTATATGTGAGGAAGTTTAAATCATCACTGCATCAATGCCACAAATGTCGGCGTAGGACTACCTAACTTAACGTTACATCTCCAGCTCAGTCTTTGGTTCCATAGCACGCTAATGCTGTAAAAAACAGTGAACATCTCCCCCTGAGAAACACTGCAAACTCCTTCCCTTCCTGAAATGTTGAGGACCAAACCTGACACAGCCCCATTTACTGGGGCTCTGTCCGGAGCCCCGTTTTCCGTTGGGAGAGGACAATCCTGTACTTGAGAGAAAAGGTTTACCACTAAGTGGTTTCCCAACTCTGCCAACGTGGGAGATGACCTCGTATATTCTGCTCTAAAGTGACCATGTGCTCCAACACCCCTTCACTCTTACTCTTGTTTTCAATCATTATGCGGTCCTAACTAATGAAGTCTCCACCTGATCACCCCTTCACACCCTCCACAGCCCTTCTATTACCGCACTCATGCCTCAACCCACAAAAACACCGATCTCAAAGAGAGGCACTTGACTCACGAAATCGTAATGACACGATTGTAAACAAACCATACCACGGTTGGGGTTAGAACCCGCGATCAGAGAGAGTCTCAAAACTCCAGACCGATGCGTTAGCCACTGGGCCAGCTAGCTTCAATAGCTAACGCGTCGGTCTGGAGTTCTGAGACTCTCTGATCGCGGGTTCTAACTCACCCGTGGTATGGTGTTTTTAGAGGCACTTGCACTGCCGTTACTTTACAGATTACAGCTTCTGACTCACTATTTTGGGCTTGAACTACAACTTGTCCTGGAGACAATAAACTGAACCCACCTCTCCAGTCATCTACATCTCATGAGCCGACTGCCTCTACACAATCCTTAACTGTCTTGTTAACTACTTTTGAATCTGTTCTCTTTACTCCACATCCTCACCCGTCTCACACTCCATCCTCTGCAATTTTCATAACAGCATCTCAGTGCCCAGAGATACTCGCAGGCATAATAGTATATCCTGTAAAAAAAAACAATTGCTAGAAAAGAACCTTGACAAGCCCTCCGTCAAACAGGGTAACACACACCGTTGTCCTCATCCAACTTAAAACGCACAAGCATCGTGGCCTTGTGAGCTCACAACCCATATCCTTAAAACTTTACCAACACCTACACATCCACCCCATGTACATGGCAGAATTCATAACACCCACAACCACACTGCACACCAATCCCTTATCACTAGTATGCCTCTACCGCCCTTGGTCAACTTTATCAACTACCACCCTGCCGTATTACTAGTAGGTAATATTGTATATTTTACACTGGAACTTCAGTGGTTACAAGGAAGATAGGGGTTAGGAAAAAATGGTGTTTTTTCGCAGTTTTCCCTGGTAGGTATTTGTCTTCGAGACCTAACCTATGTAATTCAGTTGGATTTCTTGTATCTGTCTGATCTGACAAATTCATCAGACTCCTTACTGATAAATCATACAATGAAAGCATACTTCATTGTACATTACATCCCGTATACTCAGATTTACATTCCTACTCCGCCTCGCTATACCGTAGCCTATGTCTAGTTGTCTAGTGAATAAATGTACTAGGCCTACTCTTCATAACTTTCTCCCTAATGACCTTGTTCTTTACCTTACATACAATTTCTGATCTTATCTTTATTAAGTGATCCTAACTCTTATCATTTACTATGGAGTGGGTCACATTGAATTCCCGCATTAACCAGATACAGTCATTCCTGATCCCTTCCCACTCCATATCATAAACAAGGCATTGTTACACATCTCTATTCATAAACCCGCATCCCTTCATGTATGGATCTCTGTACCTTCCTTATTGAATAATGAAACGTTTCCTCAGTAAAGATTCCCAAATGCTATACAAGTGTCTCATTCTACAAATTGTCGGTTTTCTGAACCATTTACATCACTCCCTTCCTCAGTAGATATTGATTTCGGTTAATTGGTCTTCAAGATTTACATGACAGACGCCATTTTCCTTGGCCTCTTTACTCATCATTCTTACACCCACCCACCCTCCCTGCCGACGCCCTGGTAGCAGTTTGAACCTGCAAATTTGAAGGTCTGTGTGCAACGTACCTCTTTTACTGATTCTAATTTCAATATATTGACAGATGAAATATCAGATATTCAAGTTTGCTTCTACTATCACTATCCCCCAGACCTCAGGAAAATATTTACATAAAGCCCTGGTCTCCTGAATGAGTTCGTGCAGTTCGCTTACAGTGCATGGCCTTGGGCCATACCGAATACTCGATCATCGTATATTTTTTCGATCAAGGAAAAGCCAACGGCACAACCTGACATTACAACATTTTATCTCCGACCCATGATGGGAGCAAACTCCCACAATTTCTCAAAGAATTATCTATCAGGGAAACACTTCAGCATTCAAGTGACTAATAGTTTTTGTTGGGATTCTGTAAAAATTTACGATGTGCAGCAAGGTTGCGTCCTTGGTATTATCTTATTCTGTGAGCTATTTATAAACTCCCCCTATGTTCTCCCAACAAATATATGATTAACCTTATATGTGGATGACTTTGTCATCACCTGTGTAGGCCCAAACTTACGACTTGTAGCAGCCACCCTACGGCACACTAACTGGACCACTTGACATGTTTTCAAGTTCTCTGTTGTTGAAATCAACTCAATACCCTTCACGGGAAGCCTTATCATTCTAGAGCCCGTTTTATACCTATCTCAGTATGTACAGTGGTAAAATTTATCGGTCTTACCTTTGATGATCTAATATTGTAACAATCTCAAATCTCACCCAATCCTGCTAAAAACTTTTAGCACATTACACTTGGGAAGCAGATATGTAAATCCCCAGACTTCATACAGTCCTAATTCTGTCCATGCTAGACTACTGTGACCAGGTATACTCTCCAGCTTCTCCAAATACCCTTTAAAAATTCGAGGCAATGCACCATTAAGAATTACGGTTATTTTTCGATTTGTTTGCTCTTCCCTGGTCGAGAGGTTTTGTGCAGAAGCAAACGTCCTTTCTTTATAGAACGGACACGATACCCATTGCCTTTGTTATTATATTTACTGGTTTAGAAAAACACGTAAGCAAACACTAGGACATATTTACTAGAAAACGTACAGAAGTTGAAAGACATTATATAGTATAGGCGGAGAGTGAGGTGTGAGTGACGCTGGTGACCTGAAGAATGCCATGTTATCAGAATGATTTACAAGCATCTTTTATTGAAATAGATTTGTTTTCGTTGAGACTCCTGGTGGTCTATTGTTTACACTGAGTAAAACCTTTGATATTGTTTTACTTAACTCATCCTTCCTTGTCATTCTTCGCTAACTCCTCTCCTGCCTTCTTTAGATTTATAACTTAGGGGTCGAGACTCGGCTCCTGGACCCTCCTCTTCAATGACCGCTACTGGGTCCTCTCTCTCCCTGCTCCATGAGTTTTATCATACCTCGTCTTAAAACTAGGTATGGTTTCTGCCTCCACTACATCACTTGCCAGACTATTCCCTTCCTGACAACTCTATGACTGAACAAATACTTTCTAACATCCCTTTGACTCATCTAAGTCTTCAACTTCCAATTGTGACCCCTTGTGTGTGTGTGTGTGTGTGTTTGTGTGTGTGTGTGTGTGTGTGTGTATGTGTTTGTGTGTATTTGTGTGTGTATGTGTGTGTGTGTGCGTGTGTGTATTTGTGTATGTGGTATTTCCAACTTGTGATTATGTACATTTATAAAGTGTTGTGCACCAGGTACAAGACCAACCACACTGTTGTTGTCATCATGGTGACTGACAACACAGCGCTGCTGGCTGGCTTGCAACACAAGTTCGTCAGTTCGTGAACTATGCTTCAGCTCGCCCATATCTAATGTATAATTTGTCATGTAAGTTTCATAATTTTCTGGTGGCTATAATACTGTCTCTGAGTTACTTTCCAGTTTTCTTCTCTAAAATTTTTTCCCAGTATTCTTTCAGCGTCGAGTCTATTTTTTCCCCTCAATTTGGACTTCGGGTCTCGTATTCGCTCTCAAGATGGAATATTTCCATTCATTTTTTCGTAATTTTTTTTTTATAATGTGTATGAAAGTTTCTTATCTCCTCATTTCCTCATGTCAGCAAACGATGGAACTGCTAGAATTTTCAATGTTCCTTTCTATATAATTTTTCTTATCTGGGAACTATTTTGTATCGCATCACAATATTTTTTTTCGACCTTGTCCACATTTTTATGCGTGGACACTGTACGTCGGCCGCATATTACAATTTTCACTAGTATATTGCCAGACAATTTTTATTAAGTCTCTATGGATACATCCTATGACTTATTTGACTTTTGTTGCCTATGTAGCATGTAAGTTTTCTACTTTCGTTTATATGATATAATGATAATCTTTTTCTCAATAATTATCCTGTAACGCAGTGGTAGCTTGCTAGGCTCACAACCGGGAGGACCCCTGGTCGATCCCTGGATGAGGAGAGTCGTATAGGCAAGCCTCCTAACACCTGCTGGTTACCCCTGTTACTTAACAAATAGACAGCCGGAAGTTAAGCGACTGCTATGGTAGCATTGTTAATTATCTTTCTCATATTTACATTACATGACACTTACCTTCCTTAAATTTCTTTGTCAAACAAAAGCAGGTTAAAAGTTTTGCACTCTGGCAGGATTGCTTTTCATTTAGTGTGTGTGTGTGTGAAGTAACAACCTTAACTATTAGGTATAAATATATGGCATCGAAGGCCCACAACACATGATATACAAGGTGTGCCATGTTTCACACCAAACATCTGGTAACATGACGCATTAGATGAGTTGCAGCGGGTGTTGGGCGCAGGTGTTTGTCTAGACACTCGTGTTCCTGCTACAACTTGTGTGACTAATACACGTCCTCACACCTGTGGAAGCCACATCAGCTGCAACAGGTATGCTTTCTCCCAGCCCACCCCTCTCGATACCTGCCCTCGCCTACCTCACTGCGGGGGAAGCAGGCAACGTCACTGCGGGGGAAGCAGGCAACGTCACTGCGGGGGAAGCAGGCAACGTCACTGCGGTGGAAGGAGGCAACGTCACTGCGGGGGAAGCAGGCAACGTCACTGCGGGGGAAGCAGGCAACGTCACTTTTGTTGAAACCTAATCTTAATGTCTACTGTCATTATGCAGTAATAATTTTATGACAGAAGCAGTTGCCTGGTTCGTCTCCTGCCAGATGGTAAGCGGTAGGCGTCCATGGCATTAAACAAGTCTTAATGTAACCATAAAACAAAACTGAAGTGCATGGTTTAAATACAGCAAAATGAACAGTAAACAGGAGGGTTCACATTAGATAAGGTCTCAGTGTTTTCTGTTAAAATGATTCTCCCTCGCTAGCCGTTAAAGGAGAGTAATGGGGATTAAAACACACACACACACACATGGAGCAGGGAGAGAGAGGACCTAGTAGCAATCAGTGAAGAGGCGGGGCCAGGAGCTATGAATCGACCCTGCAACCACAAATAGGTGAGTACACACACACACACAGGCTCATACATACACACTCGACTGTGTCTCACGGGAGTCAGGTTGCATTCTAAACACCATGACGTCACCGATGAACAGAAAGCAGAACAACTTGTCAGAAGTGTTCGTCTTGCCTGAGGAGCCCCCCTCTTGCGCACGCGCGCACACACACACACACACACACACACACACACACACAGCCAAGATGATGGATGTGGTACTGGAAAACCTCATGCATCAACATGTTAGGGACACTACCAGAGAGAGAGGGGAGGATGAACCAGCAAGACTGGACCTTGTGTTCACCCTGAGTAGCACGCATTGAGGACATCACAAATGAAAGGCCTCTTGGAGTTAATGATCACGTGGTTCTGAGCTTTGAATACATCGTAGAGCTACAAGTGGAGAGGGTAACAGGAGTAGGATGGGAAAAGCCAAACTACAAAAGGGAGAATACACAGGTATGAAGAACTTCCTGCAGGAGGTTCAGTGGGAAAGAGAATTGGTAGGAAAGTTAGTAAACGAAATTATGGAATACGTAACAACAAAATGGAAGGAGGCAGAGGAAAGGTTTGTTCCCAAGGGCAACAGAAATAATGGGAAGACCAGAACGAGCCCTTGGTTTATCTAAAGGTGTAGGGAGGCAAAAACTAAGTGCACTAGGGAATGGAAAAGTACAGAAGACAAAGAACCCAGGAAAATAAAGAGATCAGTCGAAGAGCCAGAAACGAGTATGCATAGATAAGGAGGGAGGCCCAACGACAGTACTATACGACATAGCATCGAAAGTCAAGTCTGACCTGAAGCTGTTGTATAGCCTCATCAGGAAGAAGACAACAGTCAAGGATCAGGTAATCAGGCTGAGAAAAGAAGGTGGGGAGCTCACAAGAAACGACCAAGAAGTATTTGAGGAGCTCGCCAAATGCAGTCATGAAGATCGGGGAAGGGCAAAGAAGACCGCAGACAGAGTATAGGCTAGGTGGCCAAAGATTGCAAACCTCAATCAAGGAAAAGGATCTTGGGGTGAGTATAATACCGAGCACATCTATAGCGCACATCAACCAGATAACTGCTGCAGCATATGGGCGCCTGGCAAACTTGAGAATAGCGTTCCGACACTTCAGTAATGAATCGTTGAAGACTCTGTACACCATGTACATCAGGCCTATACTGGAGTATGCAGCACCAGTTTGGAACCCACACCTAGTCAAGCATGTCAAGAAATTAGAGAAAGTGTGTCGTGGGGGTTCGGAGGAGATTTTTAAGTAAGAAATACACACACGTTGGATGTCTTAGAGGCGTATAATTAATGTAAGAAGAGGGGAGCCCAGAGCCTGCCTGTGAGTCCATGCCTACTGACTGGGAACTGCCGGGCCCTGAGGCAGGCTGTTCAAATGAACGGGACTCGTCACATCATAGCGAGCCAGAGAGCGTCTCTATAAAGTAACGGTTTTAAATAAGTATACAACACAAGTATATACACAGTACTACTGACAAGTGCAAAGGTTTGCAACAAGGGTAATTCCAGAGCTAAGGGAAATGTCCTATGAAGAAAGGTTAAGGGAAATCGGCCTGACGACAATGGAGGACAGGAGGGTTAGTTGAGACATGATAACGACATACAAAATACTGCGAGGAATTGACAAGGTGGACATAGGATGTTTCAGAGAGGGGACACAGAAACAAGGGCATGACCTACTTCCACCTGTGGATTTGTCCACTGTGATATCACCTGTGATAGCTCTATACATATGTTATGTATGATCTGTATAACTGTACTCACCTAATTGTGGTTGCAGGGGTCGAGACTCAGCTCCTGGCCCCGCCTCTTCACTGAATTTGTGTATACCTGAATAAACTTATTTACTTACGACAGCTTCACCTCACCTGTCTACAGTATATAAGCCACTTCTTCGTGCACATGCTGTATTCTTTTCAATAAAGATACCGAAGTATTGCACGTGTGTCTAATTCATCAACTTGGACCACAGAAGCGATAAGTCACTCTACTCGACCTCCCTAGATTATCCTAAAAAACTCTCATATACGATATTATTTAAGTTGTAGTCACATCCACTCTGGTAACAGTACTTGTATGCAGGGCCTAAGCAGACTTACTAATACTATGGAATTTTCTATATATGGCACCACTGAGGGTGAAAAGCAATCTCTGACGGACGAAACCAGAGTAACTGAGAGCTAACACAGGCATAGTCTCCCCTGCAAAGACCTAAGGAAGTGTTACACCTCACTGTATTCTCTATATACAGCGCCCCAGATGGACGGGATTCCTCACTGGCGAAACGTGCAGGAAATGTGCGGAGAACGCTGGTCTAACGTCACCAAATCCTCACGAGGACCCGTTACATAATGAGCAATCTGGGGATTTTGTATAGCATCCTTGCTTAAGATTGTGCACAACTGACTTTACTTAATATCTGTTGAGTTTGTTCCATCGCTGAATTATATAAGGCATTCCTATCATGTTTGATGAGAGAGGATTCAATTATGTTCATTTCCATAACAGAACTATTGGTTACAATGAATTGAGCTGGAATACATGGAGAGCAAAGAAGAGGTGAAGAGAATGGCGAGGGAGTGTAAAAGAAGAGCAAATGATAAAGTGGGTGAGAGGCTGTCAACAAATTATGCTGAGAATAAGACAAAGTTTTGGAGTGAGATAAATAGGTTGAGAAAGCCTAGGGAACAAATGGATTTGACAGTTAAAAACAAAATAAGCGAGTCAGTAGATGGGGAGAAGGAGGTATTAAGATGGTAGAAATATTTTGAGGAACTGTTAAGTGTTGCTGAAGAGAGGAAGCCATTCATTTAATGCATTAGCCAGGAAGGTATAACATCTGATAGGAATGAAGAAGAGCCAGATGTGGATGTCGGGGAGGTACATGAGGCATTGGATAGAATGAAAGAGGGGTAAAACAGATGGGATTGATGAAATGAGAGAACTGTTAAAAGCAGGGGGATATAGTTTTGGAGTGGTTGGTATTTTAGTTCAATAAATGTATGAAAGAGGGGAAAGTACCTAGGAACTGAAAGAGAACATGCATAGTTCCTTTATATAAAAGGAAAGGAAACAAAGAGAGTGCCAAAATTATAGAGGAATAAGCCTACTAAGTATATCAGGTAAAGTGTATGGTAGGGTTTTAATTGAAAGAATTAAAGGAGCAGGATTGCAGATGAACAAGGAGGCTTTAGAATGGGTAGGTGATGTATAGACCAAGTGTTCATATTGTAGCATATAAGTGAACAATATTTAGATAAAGGTAGGAATGTTTTAGTTCCTTTTATGGATTTGGAAAAGGCAAATGATATGATGGATAGGAGAGTGTATGGAATAGGTGGTAAGTTAATAAATGCTGTAAATAGTTTTTAAGAGGATAGTGAGGATCAGGTTAGGGCATGTAAGAGAGAGGGATATTATTTTCCAGCAAAAGTAGACCTTAGATGCGTGATGTCACCATCGTTGTTTACCATATTTATAGATGGGGTTGTAAAAGAAGTAAATGCTAGTGTTGAGACGAGGGTTGGGGTTAAAATATGTGGAATCTAATATAAAATGAGAGTTGGCAAAGTTACTTTTTGCTGATGATACTGTGTTTTTGGAAGATTCTGAAGAAAAGCTGCAAAGGTTAGTGGACCAGTTTGGGAGGGTGTGTAAAGGAAGTTGAAAGTGAACATAAATAAGAGTAAGGTGATGAGGGTGAGAAACGAGTTAAGTAGGAAAAAAATTTGATATCAGATTGGAGAGAGTATGGAGGTCATGAATGTGTTCAGATTTTAGAGAGTGGACATGTCAGTGGATAGGTATACGAAAGACGAGGTAAATCATAGAACTGATGAAGGGTAAAAAGTGGGTGGTGCTTTGAGTATCTGGAGAACAAGAACGTGATCCATGGTGGTGTGAAGCATGGGTAGAGCATCGGACTGTCAATTTATGGACCACGGTTCGAGACCCACTTCCACCTTTCTGTTTATTCATTGACTCTTGTTTATTACAGCTTAATTTGAGTTCATAGACGATGTAGCCTTGAGAGGGAATAAGAACAGATGTACTTAAAGCTCCTGGGCCAAGGGAAGGAGTTGAGTTGGTGCCTCTGATGGAATGTAATATATATTACCTACGAATCCATCCTATTAGAGGCCTGGGTAGTCCAGACGGTAGTGCGTCGGACTATTTATCCATCCATATATATATATATATATATATATATATATATATATATATATATATATATATATATATATATATATATATATATATATATATATTATATATATATACAGTAAAATGTTTGAGTGTATGCAGGCGCATGTGCACCAGAGAGAGAGAGAGAGAGAGGAAGGGAGGGAGGGGAGTTAGTGGTAATGTGGATGGATGAGAAGAGGTACTGGTGAGGTGTGTCACTGCGGGGACGGGTAAGTGAAAAAAACACTGCTCGTACATGAAAGCCAAATAAGAGACAAGAGGGAGAGATGGAGAGAGATCAGATAAACAAGGAAAACTGGAGTAATTGGAGATTATGAGCTACTTAAGATAAATTAAAATAGATTTAATTATAAAAGATTCCCTAACGAAAATTTCAATAAATTACTGGAAATCATATGCAATGTTTTGTATTTGATTTTAGGACATACCCATGCCCCCCGTGACCTAATTTCCGCTTGAGTGTGATCTAACCAACATTTGGTGATAACCTAACACACAAAGTTGTGATCGTATAACACACACTTTACTGTAAACCACCTCATACATGACTGTGACCTAACGCACGCTAAGGTGTTACATAACACACCGATGGCTGTGACCTAACATGGTTGCAACCTAACATGCATGATTGCAGCCTCACTCAAATGATTGTAGTCTAACAGACACACGCTACTGTGTAGGTATGCTCCTTGTAGAGCAGATTACGATACTGGTCTGTCTATCTGTTGTTTGAGAACAATAATACGTAAAGAACTTCAGCTGAACTTTATAGACTTCAGACTAATTCACATTACCACCCGTTAGTACATCTATTATCATCGTGTCATGCATGAGCACCCATATGTCAGCGGTACATCCAACAAGATCACCAGACTCTTGGATGTCACTACGGCCAGGCTTCGGCTGGGCTTCGGCTGGGCTTCGGCTGGGCTTCGGCTGGGCTTCGGCTGGGCTTCGGCTGGGCTTCGGCTGGGCTTCGGCTGGGCTTCGGCTGGGCTTCGGCTGGGCTTCGGCTGGGCTTCAGGTACCTCAGAATTTGCTCCACAAGCTGACTTGACTTCATCTGAAGAACTAGTGTCTCACTCAGCGTCATTACGAACTGGAAGGCGAAACTTTTCGTGAATTCAAAGTAAACTCACTTAATATTTTTTTAAGAAATGCTAACGTATTTGACACATAAAGGCATATGACGAACCATTATGAAAAAAATAATACTCTAACTCTCCCAAATTAAAATAACTTGAGACCACTCAAACTTATCTAAGTTAAAATATAACACGCTACGATTTTGAGTATTATACATAACTCATCACTAGATGTAAGCTGCACTGTAATATTTTTTTTTTTGTGACTGAATTAACGATGGACCAAACAACTAATTACGATCGTTAACAATTTATAAACTTGTAATTAATTCATTACCACTGTAAGTTGCATAGATATGAAAAAAATGGGGTCCAGTCTCTGGACCCATTATGTGACTGTAATCTTTTAATTACCGGCCACAGAATGAGTATGGGGTGACAACAACCCACAGGATGTGTATGGGTAACTACAACCCACAGGAAGTGTATGGGGTAACTACAACCCACAGGATGTGTATGGGGTGACTACAACCCACAGAATGAGTATGGGGTGACAACAACCCACAGGAAGTGTATGGGTAACTACAACCCACAGGAAGTGTATGGGGTAACTACAACCCACAGGATGTGTATGGGGTGACAACAACCCACAGGAAGTGTATGGGTAACTACAACCCACAGGATGTGTATGGGGTGACTACAACCCACAGAATGAGTATGGGGTGACAACAACCCACAGGAAGTGTATGGGTAACTACAACCCACAGGAAGTGTATGGGGTAACTACAACCCACAGGATGTGTATGGGGTGACAACAACCCACAGGAAGTGTATGGGTAACTACAACCCACAGGAAGTGTATGGGGTAACTACAACCCACAGGATGTGTATGGGGTAACTACAACCCACAGGAAGTGTATGGGGTAACTACAACCCACAGGATGTGTATGGGGTGACTACAACCCACAGGATGTGTATGGGGTAACTACAACCCACAGGATGTGTATGGGGTGAGTACAACCCACAGGATGTGTATGGGGTAACTACAACCCACAGGAAGTGTATGGGGTAACTACAACCCACAGGATGTGTATGGGGTGACTACAACCCACAGGATGTGTATGGGGTAACTACAACCCACAGGATGTGTATGGGGTGAGTACAACCCACAGGATGTGTATGGGGTAACTACAACCCACAGGAAGTGTATGGGGTAACTACAACCCACAGGATGTGTATGGGGTGACTACAACCCACAGGATGTGTATGGGGTAACTACAACCCACAGGATGTGTATGGGGTAACTACAACCCACAGGATGTGTATGGGGTGACTACAACCCACAGGATGTGTATGGGGTAACTACAACCCACAGGAAGTGTATGGGGTAACTACAACCCACAGGATGTGTATGGGGTAACTACAACCCACAGGATGTGTATGGGGTAACTACAACCCACAGGATGTGTATGGGGTAACTACAACCCACAGGATGTGTATGGGGTGAGTACAACCCACAGGATGTGTATGGGGTAACTACAACCCACAGGATGTGTATGGGGTGAGTACAACCCACAGGATGTGTATGGGGTGAGTACAACCCACAGGAAGTGTATGGGTAACTACAACCCACAGGAAGTGTATGGGGTAACTACAACCCACAGGATGTGTATGGGGTGACTACAACCCACAGGATGTGTATGGGGTAACTACAACCCACAGGATGTGTATGGGGTGACTACAACCCACAGGATGTGTATGGGGTAACTACAACCCACAGGATGTGTATGGGGTGAGTACAACCCACAGGATGTGTATGGGGTAACTACAACCCACAGGATGTGTATGGGGTGAGTACAACCCACAGGATGTGTATGGGGTGACTACAACCCACAGGATCTGTATGGGGTCCATAATGAAGTTATCAACAAAAGCTTGTGGCCTAATACACACACATGGCTGTAACCTAATATATTGATTGTGACCTAACACATATAGGCTGTCACGTAAGTCTGTAACACACACATACACATACACACACACACATGGCAGTGTTTACATAGGCAACTTTCGCCACGGTTGCTTTTATTGCTTTAGCAGCTGTAATGTCATATGTTTTAATGTGTGAGAGAATAAAAACTCAAGTGTGCTACTCATGTGGGTCTCTCTCTCTCTCTCTCTCTCTCTCTCTCTCTCTCTCTCTCTCAGAGAAGTAAATGTCTAAGGTGTAGTGTCATCTATAGTTATATTGTTTTCGATACAAAATTAAAGCCTAAATTTCGTTCTCTACGTGAAGCTCACTTATTATTCAAGTGTGTTATATATATCACCTCTAACACACCCTTCATAAGCATCCACAAGAACCAACATTACCCCTGACACGTAAACGAACTCTAATGTATATAATTTCTGAGATCATAATGTTTTATTTTTGTCATCATTGGATGCACTGTATCACACATATTTTTCTTACCCAACACTGGAGGACCTTCACCAGGTCTGGAGGACCTTCACCAAGTCTGGAGGACCTTCACCAGGTCTGGAGGACCTTCACCAGGTCTGGAGGACCTTCACCAGGTCTGGAGGACCTTCACCAAGTCTGGAGGACCTTCACCAGGTCTGGAGGACCTTCACCAGGTCTGGAGGACCTTCACCAGGTCTGGAGGACCTTCACCAGGTCTGGAGGACCTTCACCAAGTCTGGAGGACCTTCACCAGGTCTGGAGGACCTTCATCAGGTCTGGAGGACCTTCACCAAGTCTGGAGGACCTTCACCAGGTCTGGAGGACCTTCACCAGGTCTGGAGGACCTTCACCAGGTCTGGAGGACCTTCACCAGGTCTGGAGGACCTTCAACAGGTCTGGAGGACTTTCACCAGTTCTGGAGGACCTTCACCAGGTCTGGAGGACCTTCACCAGGTCTGGAGGACCTTCACCAGGTCTGGAGGACCTTCACCAGGTCTGGAGGACCTTCACCAGGTCTGGAGGACCTTCACCAGGTCTGGAGGACCTTCACCAGGTCTGGAGGACCTTCACCAGGTCTGGAGGACCTTCACCAGGTCTGAAGGACCTTCACCAGGTCTGGAGGACCTTTACTCACGGCTTGTTTACTGAGGATGACTGTCCACAGAACTGGTGTTGCTATCACACATACGAATTTTTTCCTCGCGAGGAAATAGAAGAGGATTAAAATAATAACAAATGGGATATAATAATAATAATAATAATAATAATAATAATAATAATAATAATAATAATAATAATAATAATAATAATTTGATATCAAATCATTAAATAAAAATATACGATAATGTGAAATCCCAAAAGAGGGCTGCGTATGATCCGTGGATTTTCTAAGAAGAGAGAGAGAGAGAGAGAGAGAGAGAGAGAGAGAGAGAGAGAGAGAGAGAGAGAGAGAGAGAGAGAGAGAGAGAGAGAGAGAGAGAGAGAGAGAGAGAGAGAGAGAGAGAGAGAGAAACCATTTTGAGCGGCAAAGCCATTTTAAGGTGCCAGATCAACCAGGCTGTGATGGATATGTGAAGCTGTGGGCCACCATCAGGACCAGCCTGGTTGACCAGGCAAGCACCAGACGAACCTGGCCCAAGACCGGGCTCCCGGAGTAGAAAAACTCTCAGAACTCATCAGAGGTATATGCACAGCTTATGGAAACGCAGGCCTATTGCTCCAAAGAAGGCTTATTAACTTGATACTTCATGGGGGTAATGATCATCGCCTCCGCGTCTCGCTCCAGGACCAAGCCTCTTATGCTTGAAATTTGCCAACCTGATTTTGTTACAATTTGCCTTCATGGCAATGTTAACCAAGTTATTTTCGTATATGGATACAAATGAAGGAAATATTGTATCGTTATCCCAGATAATAAAAGTCTCTGATAGGTATTGTGTATATTGTTGTGTCACATAGTGGCGTGAAACATGTAAGTGCAGGTGTTATAACACGACAGTGTGTTTATCATCAGAAGAATGACAAAGACACTCTGAAAAACATGAACCTTTACAGTGTCAATGTATCGGTCAGGTTTGTCATGTTATCATGACACTTATATCAGCAGGCCTCGTGTGTTATCTTGGTACATATATCAGTTGGTATCGTGTGTTACCATGGTATATTAGCAAGTGTCGTGTGTTATGCTCATATATCAGATGTGACCAGACATGATACATATATCAATAAGTGTGATGAATTATCACGATATATTTAGCAGCAGATGTTCCAAACACGACAGTATGGATGCATCATCAGGTCTTGTGTTCTACTCATCTCCTGATTTTATCTTGACTAATTTCTGTACGTTTATTATTATGTTTTACTTGTATATAATAAAGTAACTCTTAAGACTAATAAGTTAAGGTGTCATTTGGTTGGAATACTGTAGTGGCACTATGATGCGAGTCATTTAACATTTACAGATACATCAGGGTGCCAGTGTTGCTGTTGGCACTGGCAGACTATGTACGGCCGACTGGGTTACAATCTGAAGAAGCTAAACCATTTTGTATTGTTGATATCTAGATCCACTGAATACCATTTTACCAATTCTTGTCAGTGTGTGCGTTTTTGTGTAACTTCAAAAAACATGCATTTCTGGAATGAAATGCATAGTAACACTGGGGATTATCGAGTTAGTCCGGGCTCTAAAAAGAGTTGCGAAAACAAGAAGGTAAATAAACACTTGAACCAAAATTAACGATAGAGTTAAAGCACTTTGAAGGTCACCTTTTAACCTGTGGTGGTTGTCATGTAGGCTGACACACGAGCAGATTACTAAAGTGACCTTCAGTGGTATTTCCGACTCTCCAGGGGACGAGCCTTGAAACTGCTCAAGGGCTCTTTAATCAAGGAGGTAAATCTCTCCTTCTCTTCCTCACATCAAACCTTATTACCTCCCGTTCCGCAGGTGCTGTTTAATTCTCATATTAATAATAATGAAATAAAAATATAATAATAATAATACGAGAATGGAAGGAACGTAAACAGTGAATGAAGCAAAGTGTGCAAGGTTAACACTAGTGCAATAGGACAGAATTAAGGCGCCAGAATATGATGATTTCTTCATTGAACATCTTGTGCTCCCTTCTCCCCCATCCCAGGTGAAGGTTCAAAGAACAAATGATACAGGACTCGAGCAATTATCTGGGCTGGTGACGCATCGTGGAACTAGAATGTGTAACAAAGGGATGATAACATAGATGTAATGGAGGTTCCAGTCCAGACGAGGAGCCCATAACATTTGAGCAGGTCTTGAGGGGCTCAGATTATGGAAGCTCATTACGAAGAGGTAAGTTATGAGGGGTTCAGGTCAGTAAACACCATCAAGTAGGATCAGGTCATGTGAGGTTCAGGTGGGAGGGGTTGCATTAGCCAACTCGATTGAGGGGGCATGATTGACTTGTCTAGGACTTTAAACTGCAGTACTATGATTGAAAACAGCAGATATTACCAGGATACTGGTTTAGCACTACCATTGTGAATATAAGAATAATAACAATCATTCCCAACCCCGCCCTCATAAATTCCCTCAACCCATGACCCAGTTAATATCCATCAATTCAACCTTGCCCACATTCATCACCTCAACCCACAACCTCACTCACATTCATCCACTCAACCCACAACCCTGCTCGTATCCATACACAACCCCACCACCATGAATTCATTCATCTCACAACTCTGTATCCATTTACTCAGTTACTCCTTCATCCACTCAACCTCATCCGGATCCACTCAATTCCTTCAAAACAAACCTGCCACACATTTCCCTTTATTCCAACTTGTCCATCAGCTGTTCACCCATTGCCAACCTCATTCTTTAGTGATCACTTGAACCTACCACAGAAATCCCTCAGAGCCTCGATAAGGTTTAAAATATGTTATCTGAAAAGCAAATAGCGTACAAAACAGATGAGGTAAATAAAAAAAAATGAATGACAATGCCCATGACTCAACAATCACAGAAACGAAACAAATAGAAATTATTATCTCTAATTCACCAAATATCTGCTCATAGAAGAGGAACCACACGACGACGTTTCGGTTCGTCCTGGATCATTATCAAGTCATAACTGGGGAGAGAAAAGTAGAGAAGGCTCGAAAACAATACTGTAGGGTGCAGGGGAAGAAGGGAGTGGTAGCAGTAGACGTAGAAGTGATGGTGGTTGAAGTAGAATTAACGCCAAAAAGTCCTATGTTTTTTTTTTGGTGACTTGTTCCAGCCACGGTATTGTGACTTTTCATTCTTTATTACACCAAAGTCGGTGCCAAGAAATGAGAGACGGCTCAGTAAGAGGCGGAGGAGGAGGTCATGTAGTAATTCTCATATGACAAAGATCTTTGAAATGGAAACCATTACAGTGCCCTGGATATACAGTATATGTGTTCGGACCTATGAGAAATGTCTTAGTACAAGTAGTCCTATCCAACCCACCACCATCTTGAAGACTACAGAGCGGATGTGATCGCTGAATGGAAGTTTGACCAGCTGCTAGTCATCGAGGACTTGACCAGCTGCTAGTCATCGAGGACTTGACCAGCTGCTAGTCATCGAGGACTTGACCAGCTGCTAGTCATCGAGGACTTGACCAGCTGCTAGTCATCGAGGACTTGACCAGCTGCTAGTCATCGAGGACTTGACCAGCTGCTAGTCATCGAGGACTTGACCAGCTGCTAGTCATCGAGGACTTGACCAGCTGCTAGTCATCGAGGACTTGACCAGCTGCTAGTCATCGAGGACTTGACCAGCTGCTAGTCATCGAGGACTTGAGCAGCTCAGAATTTGTCTGGGAAGCGGTAGACTCCATACGTCACAAAGTAACTAGATGCTAAAATACAGAGTTTTGAGTCAACATATAAAATAAATAAACTAAAATGAAGAAATATTTAAACAAAGTTCATCTGATATTCTCTCAGAGACGCCAAACATTGACGTGCTAGAGTTCAAACCTCTTTTTCTTGGGATCCATTGACAGCAGCATCCTGATGCTGGTGCACTTAGAGATCTGACTGAGAGACAAGGGATACGAAATATAAAGAAAATGGTTGGTGCGTGTTACAAAATGCGACATCCATAAAGTATAGACATCTCCAGGTTATTATTATAATCAAAAGAAAGCGCTAAGACATCTCCAGAGAATACTAGAAGGTCAACTTATTAATCCCCTTCTAGTATCTAGCCTGTTTCTTGTTTTGTAATAATTTGTCAGCGAATATTTTAATCCTGTTATCCTTTAATATTAAGAGCTATTTTAATAGCCCTTTGAGATTATATCTATGAATATAAACCAACTAAATAAAATTTGAGATGTTTAATATCAAAGTTGTCTAGGTGGTCATAAACAAATATATTTGGCAAAATTAAGGAGATAAACTCCTACACTTCTTTTGGAGTATAACTTTGTATATATTTATCTCAATATTAAATTGTACAAATAATCGTATAGTGCTGAGGGCACTGTTACATTGCTATGATGAGATACACTCCAGTATATGAATAATATAAGAATATACAAGTGTGTGTGAGAATGTGTGTTCGTGCCAAGTAATGCTCGTAATGTCTCAGACTCGACTCGGCTTCGACTTCAACAGTGACAGACAATGTGGCATGCAAAGAGTATGTTACAATTTATTCTGCGTATGTCACACTCCCATATAGGCTGCCTCCCAACCAGCGAACCGGGTGCTAAGGGTTTAATGATCAATAGGGTACCTATCGTTAAATCAGTACCTTGGTTCATTGGCCAATCACATTGGCTGAAGCAACGTGGTTCACTTGTGGTAAGCATTGGCAGACTTGTCTAGCTGCTGGTTGAACACAGTGCACATTTAATGGCTTCTGCTTTGCCATCTGTCACTGTGGTGTACACTTACTCTTCTATTTGTACATATTGTACATTGTGTACATACCTGTATATATATCTGGTGAAGGCAAATATACATTACAGTTTACTGTTGAGTTTTGTTTGCTCCACATTCCCATTATAACCAGGTCTCACAGGACATTCTTTACCTGTACACAAATAACCCTTGCAACTTCAGCCTCATAATCCCTTTTTGCTTTTCTTATTCCCTTTTTTTTTCTCTCTTTAATTGAATATATTGATTTCTTAACTGCCCATCCCCTCTTCTGATATGCCTATTTGTGCCTCTCATTTGACCAACTAGGTATAGTTATACAACATAGGAAGGTTAGCATAGGCACCACTGTGACCACAAATGCAAGTTTTTACAAACGAATCTCCCGCTAGCGTAGCTGAATGAATCTTATTGTAGCTAGCTGGCCCAGTGGCTAGCACGTCGGTCTGGTGTTTTATGACTCTCTGATCGCGGGTTCTAACCCCACCCATGGTATGGTTTGTTTGCAATCGTGTCATTACGATTTCGTGAGTCAGAAACCTTAAGGGAGCTAGCCACTCGTTGCCCTCTACTGTCTTTCTTGTTTGTTAATCAATTGCTTTGCCTTTACTTGCAACTTTTTTTTTTAATATTGTCTTTTAAATATATCCCTGAGGTATCCTGGTAATATCTGCTGTTTTCAATCCTAGTACTGCAGCCTGATTGTTTCCCACACACACCCATACCTCTATAATCTAACAGTTTAAAATCCTGGACAAGTCAATCATGCCCCCCTCAATCGAGTTGGCTAATGCAACCCTTTCGACCCCAGAGAGAGATTCAGTCAAGTGTAGTGAGGGTAACCTTGTGGCCTTACCCGTTCGTGGTGTGAGTGTTATCCACAAGGATCTGGAAGACATTCAGACATGACGACCACTCTTTCGGCAAGACTGGAATGAATGGATGTTTTGTCCTGACTACTAGTTGGTCGTCTTACACAACCTTGTCCGTGCAATCCATAATCTTCTTCATGGTAGGTAGAGATCTAGTATAAGCAGAGTGGTACTGATTCATATTATTGTGAGTCAGTCCCAGAGCTTTTGATTGTGTCAACTGAGTGCAGCAAAAACCCACGAGGTCCGCGTTCACTCCACCAGATGAGCGTGCTGGATATTTTCAGTCTGGATAATGGACCAGGCGCCAGGTGCCATCAGAGACATCAGATTGATAAGTAACCAGTAGCCAGTATACTTAGCAGTAATATAGCCCTGTTGAAGATGAGGGTCCACAATAATTGGAGCTGGAATAGCTGGGGTCTAGAAGGACTCAGTTGACGAATGACTGATTAGCATCAGCCAAAATAGAACCCCTGATAATTGACAACAACGGTAGAAAGTTAATATATTCATTGACTTCAGGAGGGCCATCAAGTTAAGGTTGGTTCACCGGGACGGTTCTTGACCCGGGTCCCAGCCCGGGTCTTCTCCATGCTGTGACCCGGCAGACGGCCATCGATACGGAGTGGTATGTGGCCTCGCGTGTGTGCCTGACATGTGGCCCCACGTGTTCGCCTGATATGCAGTCCCACGTGTGTGTCTGACATGTAGCCCCACGTGTGTGCCTGACATGTAGCCCCACGTGTGTGTCTGACATGTAGTCCCACGTGTGTGCCTGACATGTAGCCCCACGTGTGTGCCTGACATGTAGCCCCACGTGTGTGCCTGACATGTAGCCCCACGTGTGTGCCTGACATGTAGCCCCACGTGTGTGCCTGACATGTAGCCCCACGAGAGCTTGACCATTCACGATATGCCTGATCTGAACAGTTGCTATAACTGTGTAAAGAACACATCAGACTCTTGTTGATCATGCAGTTAATAGGAAATGCAGACTGCAAACCAGAGCAGAGCAACTATTGAAACCACGTAATTATAGTGCAGTACAAGGAAACAGCAGTTAATATCACCGACGAAGAAGTACATGCGTGTTTGTGATGTGCCGACATCACAAACACGTATGGGCCTCTGCTGAGGTCAGTGGTCACGAAAGGTCATCCTGTCCTAGCTATCTGGGGGATTAGTGTGGAGCGTCATAGAGCACCATGGCTTGTTGTAGCGTTTTGGAATCTCAGGTTAAAGTGTTGAAGGAGGAGGTACTACTTCTCCAAGAGGAAAATAGGAGGCTGAAAATTCGCCTATATGAATTTGGGAGTGAGTGAGAGAAGGGTGGAGTCAGTATGGAGGAAAAGGTTACCAGCAGTGAGTTGAAGAGTGGCAACAGCTTCAAGTGGAATGTGGTCTCTACTAAAGGTAGAAGTATCAAGATAAGGAAGCTTAATAGAGAAGATCTGAAGGAAGGAAATAGATTCTCTATTCTCCAGGATGAGTGTACTTCAGTGGTTAGTGAGGTTAAAGGTACCACTAACTCCTCTGCTAATCAAGGTAAGAACATTCTGGTTCTGGGTGACTCACAGGTAAGATATATGGACCGTGCTTTCTCTAACAGAGATAGGAACGTTAGACAGAAGGTGTGTTTCTCAGGAGCTGGCATTGGTGACATAGTCATTAGGTTGGATAATATTATCAGGTAATGGTAATAAGCCATTATCTGTCTTAGTGCTGGTAGAAATGATATCGGGAAGGGCAGGAGACAGGAGCTGTTGGATAAGTACAAGTCAGCCATAGATGTAATTAAGTCTAAAGGAAGGGATCCCAATTATATGTAGCATCTTGCCTAGAAAGGAATAGGCAATGAATCGATGTCTAGAGCAATTAGTATAAATTGCTGGCTAGACAGGTACTGCAAGGAACTTACAATCCCATTCATTGATAACTGGGACAAATTTTATGGCAAACGTGATATGTATGCAAAGGATGGGGTTCATCTCTCAGGGGTCGGAGTGGTTGCATTAGCCAACTCGATTGAAGGGTCCATTGCTGACTTGTCTAGGACTTTAAACTGATAGATTATAGAGGTATGGGTGTGTGTGGGGGTAAACAATCAGGCTGTATTACAAGGGTTGGAAACAGCAGATATTACCAGGAAACCTCAGGGATATTTGATCAACAAACAAAGAGAGACAGTAGAGGGCAGAGAGTGACTAGCTCCCTTAGGAGTCAAAGAAATAAGATAGATGGGCTAAGATTACTTGCAAGTGCAGGTAATATAGATATTATTGCTATAACGGAGACCTTGTTCAACCTGAAAGATAGAGAAATGTCTTCTGAATGCCACATACAAGGCTATAACTATTCTGCGCTGATAGGGTCAACAGGAAGGGTGGTGGAGTGGCGATGTATGTCAGAGAAAATTTAAATTCTTGTGTTAGGCAAGATATAAGATTAGAAACATTGGACACATAATCTATTAGGCTACAGTTTCTCGAGGGGTCGTGACAAATTAACTTTGGGTGTGATTTATAGGCACCCAAATTTTCATAGGTAGTACAGTAAGCTGCTATGGGACGAAATTCATAAGGCGTCTAGATACGAAAATGTCGAGTTAATGGGAGATTTTAACTTTAGACAAATTGATTGGAACAATATGACAGGAAATCTTGAGTCTAGTCATTTTCTTGATACGACTCAGGATTCCTTTTAAAAACAGTTTGTGACAGAACCAACTAGAGGAAACAATCTGCTTGACTTGGTTCTTGCCAACTAGAACTCACTAATTAGTAATCTTGAGGTTAATAATGAGCTTGGGGAGAGCGATTACGAATCACTTAGTTTCAACATATCAAGGAATTACCCAAATAACTGCAATCAAATCTCTGTCCCAGACTTCCGCTTGGCCGATTTCATGTGACTGAGAAATTGCCTAGGTGGACTAAATTGGAACGACCTGACTATGGGTCAGGTAGGTGGTGTTGGTTGCCAATATGAAGTTTTTCAGAGCGCAGTTCTAGCTGCCCAGACAACTTATGTTCCAAGTAGGGAAATTAAATCAACTAAAATGATCCCAAATGGATAGACAATAGATTAAAACATCTCATTGGTCAAAAGAAAGGCACATATAGGCATATCTAAAGAGGGAATGGGCAGTTAAGAAATCAATATATTCTATTAAAAAGAGAAATAAAAAAAAGGAATAAGAAAAGCTAAAAGAAATTATGAGGCTAAAGTGGGATTCGAAGACTAACCCAAAAGAGTCCTTTCATGTATACAGAAGTAAGATTAGGGACAAGATTAGCTCACTCAAAAGTAACTCAGGTCAGATTCACTGACAGTGATAAGAAATGTGTGAATTTTCAACACTTCCTCTCAGTTTTTACGCAGGAAGTTACTAGCAAAATTCCAGAAATAAATTATGTAGAACAGGACGATAATAAACTAGGCACGATTGGGTAATTAGTGACATGGTCCTCAAACAAATAGAGAAATTAAAACTTAACAAATCCCCAGGCCCTGATGAACTGTTTGCAAGGGTTTTATGGGAATGTGAAGAGGAACTTAGCAAACCTTTGCATAGTGCCAGACAAGTGGAAATTTGCAAATGTAATAACTATTTACAAAGCAGGAGACAGGTCCTTAGCTTCGAACTATAGACCAATAAGCCTTACCTCCATAGTGGGAAAACTTATGGAATCAATAATTGCCGAGGCAATTCGTAACCACCTTGAAAGGCATAAATTGATTAATGAATCTCTACACGGTTTTACAAAGGGGCGTTCCTGTCTTACGAATTTACTAACTTTTTTCATGAAGGTATTTGAGGAGGTAGATCATGGTAATGAATATGATATTGTGTATATGGGCTTCAGTAAGGCTTTCGATAGAGTTCCACATCAGAACTATTGAGAAAAATTAAGGCACACGGAATAGGAGGAGAATTTTTTTTCCTGGGTACAGGCGTGGTTGACAGATAGACAGCAGAGAGTTTGCATCAATAAGAAGAAATCAGAGTGGGGTCAGTGTTGGGCCCTTTGTTGTTCACAATTTATATAAACAACATGGAGGAGGGAATAAAATAGCGATATAAGCAAGTTTGCTGATGACACCAAAATAGGTCGTCAATTCATTCTAATGAGGACATTAGAGCACTCCAGGAAGATTTGAATAGACTGATGCAGTGGTCGGGAAAGTTGCAGATGCAGTTTAATATAGACAAATGCAAAGTTCTAAACATTGGACAAATAAATAACCATGCCACATATAAACTAAATAATGCAGATCTTAATATTACTAATTGTGAAAAGGATTTGGGAGTTCTGGTTAGCAGTAATCTAAAACCAAGACAACAGTGTATAAGTGTTCGCAATAAAGCGAACAGAATCCTTGGCTTTATATCAAGGAACATAAATAATAGAAGTCCTCAGGTTGTTCTTCAACTCATTTAGATTATGCTGCACAGTTCTGGTCACCGTATTACAGAATGGATATAAATGCTCTGGAAAAGATACAGAGGAGAATTACAAAGTTGAGCCGATGTATCAGAAATCTGGAGGAATATGGGCCCTGAATCTGCACTCTCTAGAAAGGCATAGATTTAGGGGGGATATGATTGAGGTGTATAAATGGGAAACTGGAATAAATAAAGGGAATGTAAATAGTGTGCTTTAAATATGTAACCAAGACAGGACTCACAGGAATGGTTTTAAGTTGGAAAATTTCAGAGTGAGGAAGGATATAGGAAAGCACTGGTTTGGTAATAGAGTTGTGGATGAGTGGAACAAACTCCCGAGTACCGTCATAGAAGCTAAGACGTTGTGAAGTTTTAAAAACATGTTGGATAAATACATGAGTGAGTGTGAGTTGGACCTGACTACCTTGTGCTAATAGGTCTGATGCCGTGCTCTTTCCTTAAGTGGACGTGACCTGACCTGACTAGGTGGATCATTGGTATAAGCCGGGAGGTGACTTGGACCTGCCTCGCATGGGCCAGTAGGCCTGCTGCTGTGTTCCTTTTTTCTTATGTTTTTTTATACTGCACGAGTTCTTCCTTTTCTTTCCCCTGCTCCTATCAATAGTCACCTGTACTAGCACAAACTTATCTTCTTTGAGCCCCACCCTGACCTCACCCCTCACCCACATTCCATCCTCTGGAGTAAATGTGAACACTTGTGAACAGTACTTACTGTGTTAGTACTGGTGTTACCCTCCAGGTGTCGTTTAAATGATTCACTCCTCTCAAAAATTATTATTCCTAGTGCATTTCTACAAGCGTTAGAAAGTCCTCACATGAGTTATGTCAGGGGAGGTGTCCTCTCTTATTATTGTAATTATAACTAAGCACTAAGCTACAAGGGACATACAACAGAGAGGTTCTCAAAGGAGATGTCAAGGAGTCCTCCAGGGGTTGTGTCAGTTCCTTCCTAGGGGTTGTATCAGGGAAGGGGTCCTCTAGAAGTTATGTTGCTGGGTTCTGTCAGTAATTGTGTCGGGGGAAAGGGGGGTTTTCCCCGTAGTGTCGGGGGCGTCCTTCCAGTAGATGTCAGGGGGGAGGATGCTACCAGGAGTTGTCAGGGAATAGGATGCTACCAGGAGTTGTGTCAGGGGATTCTCCAGATGTTTGTGTCATAGGGGTTCTCCATTATATTGTGTCAAGGGGTCCTCTCAGGCGTTGTGTCAAGGGGTCCTCCCAAACGTTGTGTCAAGGGGTTCCTCCCAGGCGTTGTGTCAAGGGGTCCTCCCAGGCGTTGTGTCAAGGGGTCCCCCCAGGCGCTGTGTCAAGGGGTCCTCCCAGGCGTTGTGTCAAGGGGTCCTCCCAGGCGTTGTGGTCCAGGGGTCGGTCTCCCAGGCGTTGTGTCAAGGGGTCCTCCCAGGCGTTGTGTCAAGGGGTCCTCCCAGGCGTTGTGTCAAGGGGTCCTCCCAGGCGTTGTGTCAAGGGGTCCTCCCAGGCGTTGTGTCAAGGGGTCCTACACTAGCTTGTCAATCTGGCCTTGTTTACCACAAATGATGTTCCTCCAGGAATTAAAATGTTAAATTTATTTACATGCACTCGTTAATAATTTTTTTTTTCTATTGTGCCTATATATTACTTGAATGGCAAAGGTCGAATTCTCGCAGAAGTATTGTGAGCTTTAGAAGACACGGTGTGCCTGCCTTCCAGGGAACCTTCATTCTGGAAATATTCAATTGCTAAATCCTCGCCATATCTTCCTGGTGGGCTGCTCATCAGCCGAGACCCAAAAATAACAAACATGACACTAGGCAGACACATCAGCTGGGTATTAATATACGTGTGTATCATGGCAACATTGTGTTTCTTCATGGGATCTGCAAGTTATCAAGATACAATTTAAATATTTTAAAATGTGTGAAAATGGAATTGTTCAAAAAAAAAAAAAATGGATCGTTTTCCAAAAGAAATAGTCAAATTTCACAGTGTACATTACTGTTTGTATTGTCATGTTTTGTATTTCTTATTGGAAATATTTTTGTATGTCGGTGAACTTAGTCCTCATTAATGATTACAGGATTTTATTATGGAAGAGCGAGGTTTAACTGACTGAATAATTGATTTTTATCTCATTTTTTTCTATTTTATTTATGCCAAAAACGATATGGAATGATTCTTTGCGGATTTCAATTAAAAAAATGTTCAGTTTGTTAGTCTCCCGTCAGTTCAAAATGTTAGTCTCCCGCCCCTTCAAGATGTTAGTCTCCCGCCCCTTCAAGATGTTAGTCTCCCGCCCCTTCAAGAGACTTACAAGTTCTAGATTTTGCAGCCGAAGTTGCTAATTTATTGTGCACCCCGTATCCATCCTGTGGACAGCAACTCAAGAGTATATGCATTCACAAAAGACATACATACTATATATATATATATATATATATATATATATATATATATATATATATATATATATATATATATATATATATATATATATATATATATGCCAAATATAGGTTGTTTTCTTAAAATTTATGGTATCACATTTTTATAAATAAGATAAATTTACAAATCACATGGGTTATTATACTCTCCATCACTGTTTCTCAATAAATCTTGTCCTTAAGTAATTGCTTGACTAAATAACTATGCATACATTATAATGTAAATGTAACAACGCCTAAAAAATTTAAATTTTCATAAATAAATTTTTAGCTATTAATTTTATTTGTGTGTATGAAAGAAAAGACATTCTTTAATCCGCTGACTTACTAGTAAATGCTGATGCTGTAAAAGTTCTATGCATAATTATTGTAATATCTCAATAACTCAATATGCTGTACGTTTTGCCTCATCTTGGTAATCTTTCTACGGTCACCCGTGACTCTGGCTCACCCGTGACTCTGGCTCACCCGTGACTCTGGCTCACCCGTGACTCTGGCTCACCCGTGACTCTGGCTCACCCGTGACTCTGGCTCACCCGTGACTCTGGCTCACCCGTGACTCTGGCTCACCCGTGACTCTGGCTCACCCGTGACTCTGGCTCACCCGTGACTCTGGCTCACCCGTGACTCTGGCTCACCTGTGACTCTGGCTCACCCGTGACTCTGGCTCACCCGTGACTCTGGCTCACCTCGTAGACTCTGGCTCACCCGTGACTCTGGCTCACCCGTGACTCTGGCTCACCCGTGACTCTGGCTCACCCGTGACTCTGGCTCACTCGTGACTCTGGCTCACCCGTGACTCTGGCTCACTCGTGACTCTGGCTCACCCGTGACTTTGGCTCACCCTTGACTCTGGCTCACCTGTGACTCTGGCTCACCCGTGACTTTGGCTCACCCTTGACTCTGGCTCACCCGTGACTCTGGCTCACCCGTGACTCTGGCTCACCCGTGTATCAACTTGTGCCTCACAGTTACGTCGCTCAACGTGACTCATAACAATGAACTGCGGTAATCTCTTACCAGACAAAAAAATATGACCAATCACGTTCGTGGGACCAGACAACTGGCCACAGTTCAGGCAACAATCTGCAGGGACAGACACATCAAGGGACACGCTTAGTGCGTGTTCACTGCTGGCTGTCACACGCAGACACTCGCATAGCTGACATGTCTGCCGTGTTAAGATGTATTCTTTACACATTTTTTTTTTATCCTACCTCATCTAAGATATGCAAACACCCTCCCCAGGATGCGACCCAAAACACTCTCCTAACACCCTTACCCCTACTGACAGCTACGCGAACAAAGACAACAATTGTATGAAAATATGCCCGATATGTGATGGGAACGGGGAAAAAATGATTTAACGGGGCCTGGTGGGTGTGAAGAAAGCAACAGCAGCAGCTACCAAGGAAAAATTCAGTTGAGTTGGGGAAAACCAGCCAAGTAAATAACAGTGGGCGTGTGGTTTAAGAGGTGGTATCAACGCCCACTTTTTTGTGCTGCTGGCTGTGGTTGTGGTAAGGTGTGGTGGTTGTGGTAAGGTGTAGTGGTGATGGTTGTGGTAAGGTGTGGTGGTTGTGGTAAGGTGTAGTGGTGAGTTGTGGTAAGGTGTGGTGGTGTGTGGTAAGGTGTGGTGGTGGTTGTGGTAAGGTGTGGTGGTTGTGGTAAGGTGTGGTGGTTGTGGTAAGGTGTGGTGGTGGTGGTTGTGGTAAGGTGTGGTGGTTGTGGTAAGGTGTGGTGGTTGTGGTAAGGTGTGGTGGTTGTGGTAAGGTGTGGTGTGGTAGGTGTGGTTGGTTGGTAAGTGTGTGGTGGTGGTGGTGGTGTGGTAAGGTGTGGTGGTGGTGGTTGTGGTAAGGTGTGGTGGTGGTGGTTGTGGTAAGGTGTGTGGGTGGTGGTGGTGGTTGTGGTAAGGTGTGGTGGTTGTGGTAAGGTGGTGGTGGTGGTTGTGGTAAGGTGTGGTGGTTGTGGTAAGGTGTGGTGGTGGTGGTTGTGGTAAGGTGTGGTGGTGGGGGTTGTGGTAAGGTGTGGTTGTGGTGGTTGTGGTGGTGGTGGTGGTTGTGGTAAGGTGTGGTGGTTGTGGTAAAATGTGGTGGTTGTGGTAAGGTGTGGTGGTTATAGTAAGGTGTGGTGGTTGTGGTAAGGTGTGGTGGTTGTGGTAAAATGTGGTGGTTGTGGTAAGGTGTGGTTGTGGTAAGGTGTGGTTGTGGTAAGGTGTGGTTGTGGTAAGGTGTGGTTGTGGTAAGGTGTGGTTGTGGTAAGGTGTGGGTGTGTTGCTAGACTTGTTTAGTGTTGCTTCTGTCTTCTCTTTCATCTCTGGGTTGATCACTTAGGTAAATGAGCTTCGTCACCCCCTGGGTACTCCACTTAATCCACTAGTTATACCCAGGGGTGCGAGCGAGCCTTTTCATTATTTGGTAAACTACTCACTAATCTCTTGTTAAATTAAATTTAAGGAAATATATATATATATATATATATATATATATATATATATATATATATATATATATATATATATATATATCGATAATTATAAACTAATATTACAAGGAACACAATTATTTATTACTCTTATAAACATTAATACATCTACTTACAGCTTAAGTGTTTCACTTAAGTTATACCGACCTACTAATGAGGGAAAAACCCGTAAGGGCACTGTTTTTTTTTTTACTTTTTACTTCTAAATCTGATAGGCTCATAAAATTCTAAACCTAAGCTGCATTATGGGTTTTAGACATTTAATTCTGACTATTCTAAGTCATTTTAAAGCTAATTAAAAATTCCGATTTGTCGTCGATGACGTCACAAGGGAAAAATTATATAGGTATTCATTGTTATATGTAATTATCGTTTTGTCATCCATTAATACATAAAAATCACATTTGCAATTGAAGGTAATCTAGACAAGAAGTAACAACACTTAGTGTTTCAATTATACCTATGGATATAATTGTAACTTTAATATTTAAGTGGTGGACGGGAAAGCCAGAAGAAGGCCTCGATCAGATGACCAAAAGCTCCAGTGGTGGGTCATCATATGACTGAGACCCGTCAGAAAACACTTGTCCTCTTTCCTGACAAACCTTACCTTAACTAACTTAACCACAGCGCTTAATGCGCTATCAACCACAGCTGGTGTTAAGGAAGATTGTCGGTGTTTCTCCTGCAGTTCGTGGTTTTGACGTTTCGCTCCTTAACTTGGCGTGGTTTATAGAATCACTGAATTTAATTTTTAGCACATTATAGATAAAAGATTGTTGTACAGCCCCGTGTTTACAATTTGCAAAGGTGTTTACAATTTGCACAGGTGTTTACAATTTGCACAGGTGTTTACAATACGACGTATGTCGTATATAGTTAATAAAACAGATGTGCGGAAGTTTTACAATATCTTTAGCAAGGACAGGGCTATCAGAAGGCTAAGACTTAATTTACCCACAATAGGGGTATAGAAGAACTGGAAAGACATGATAAACATGTTAAAATGGTCATAGGACTTGATATCGTGAACAGGAAAATGCTGTTCAGGAGACAGCAAATGGGTAAAATGCACATTGGGAGTTAAAACACCCGAATCGCTGAGATGTCAGGAAGTATTTTTCAGCCTCAGAGTGGATAGGATGTGGAATGACCTGGATTAAATAGCAGTGAGGCAGGCTCCATAGGCGCATAGTTTAAGAAACGGTGACAGAGCCACGGGGTAAGGATAAACCTGGCAAGTTTTTTTTTTTTTTTTTTTTTTTTTTTTTTTTTTTTTTTTTTTTTTTTTTTTTTTTTTTTTTTTTTTTTTTTTTTTTTTTTTTTTTTTTTTTTTTTTTTTTTTTTTTTTTTTTTTTTTTTTTTTTTTTTTTTTTTTTTTTTTTTTTTTTTACAATTTTCACCGGTGTTTACAATTTGCACAGGTGTTTACAATTTGCACCCGTTTTTACAATTTGCACAGGTGTTTACAATTTACACCCGTGTTTACAATTTACACCCGTGTTTACAATTTTCACCCGTGTTTACAATTTGCACCGGTGTTTACAATTTTCACCGGTGTTTACAATTTTCACCGATGTTTACAGCTTTTACATAAAATTTTATAGCGAGAATTTTGCATGTTTTTTTTTTTGTTATCGCTTTTGTGTGATATTTTTTCTTTCAACTGAACAAAAGTCAAATGTTCCAACATAGTGATGTCTCTTATCGCTACCCGTCAACTGGAATCTATTATAGTGTCCAATAATATATTTTTTTTATAATTATATTTTTTATAGTTTTGTTTTTCAACAAGTTTGCATGAAACGTCAGAACTGATGCATGGTAACATAACTATTGTGAACAAAACAATAATCATTAAATTAAGACATGTGCATTTAGAGCTTAGTTTTAATTGTAATAATAATAATAATAATAATAATAATAATAATAATAATAATAATAATAATAATAATAATAAATTCAGAGAGAAAAAAAAAGTCTTTGTCCCTTTCACCCTAAAGTCTGCTTAGAAATCCCCACTTCACTTATAGATTCTTCTCATACCCTAGTATACCTTCTCATACCCTACCATACCTATATACGACGTATGTCGTATATTAACTATATACGACGTATGTCGTATATAGTTAATAAAACAGATGTGCGGAAGTTTTAACAAGAATAGTCCTTCAGCAAAGGGACATGAGCTATGCAGAAAGGCTAAAGGAACTTAATTTAACCACAATAGAGGACAGAAGAACCGGGAAAGACATGATAAACATGTTAAAATGGTCATAGGACTTGATATCGTGAACAGGAAAATGCTGTTCAGGAGACAGCAAATGGGTAAACAAGCAATATTGTGAGTTAAAAAACACCCGAGTCGCTGAGATGTCAGGAAGTATTTTTTCAGCCTCAGAGTGGATAGGATGTGGAATGACCTGGATTAAATAGCAGTGAGGGCAGGCTCCATACGGCACATAGTTTTAAGAAACGGTACGACAGAGCCCACGAGGGTAAAAGGGAGTAAACCCGGCAAGCGGCAAGGCAAGAAGCAGGACAGAGACCATAACACCACTCCTGAAACCACACACAGGTGAATGCGCACCCGTGTTCGCGGGCTCTCTCTCTCTCTCTATCACACACACACACACACACACACACACACACACACACACACACACACACACACAGGCTAATGGATCTCACAGTGTATCACTGTAGGTGCTGATAGAGGCAGCTGAAGTGTTATACAAACACACAGTGATAATCTATAATATGTAGCTGAAGGCTGAGCAGCTAGCGAGCAGCTGAAAAACAGCAAATGTGGTGTCAATATGAGCAGGGGGACTAAATTACAGGCCAGTATCACTCGCATGCATGATATGCAAAGAGTCGGAAATATAATTGGAGAGAGACTGGTCGAACACCTGGAGAGAAAGGGATTTTTAATGGAAAATCAACATGGGTTTAGAGATGGGAAATCCTGCCTCGTGAACCTTCTACAGTTTTGTGAATCTCTGATTTAAAGCGAGAGAAAGCGAATCCTTAACTTGTCAATAGCTTGTAATAAATTTAGGGATCCTTAACTAACCTTAACCAAACCTTGTCAAACCCTGTGTAAAGAGAGAGAGGAAGAGGGGGAAGAGGTGTGTGGGTGGGTTGACTGCGTAATACTGGACTGCATGAAAGTCTTTGACACTTTACATCACCAGAGGCTGATACACCAGCTAGATTAACAGGCAAAGGTAAAACAAAGTGCTTCTGTGAATCATTATTTTTTTGGGAACAAAGATCGACTATAAGTAAAATCTGTCTCTGGACAAAAGTGAGGACCAGGGTCCCCGAGAGTTCTGTAGTGGGACACACCAGGGTCCCCGAGAGTTCTGTAGTGGGACACACCAGGGTCCCCGAGAGTTCTGTAGTGGGTCACACCAGGGTCCCCGAGAGTTCTGTAGTGGGACACACCAGGGTCCCCGAGAGTTCTGTAGTGAGAGACACTTTCCCTGAAATATTATGTAAATAACTTACCATAGGACAATGATTCTTGTTTCACTTTTTTTTAAATGGTGTTTCTGAAAATAATTCGAAAGGAGGAATGTAGGCATAGTCTACAGGTAGACTATAGGCAGTTACCTGTCTGGTCAAACAATTGGCTGTTGGAAATTTGCCCCGACAAGTGAAATGTCGTGAAAGTCGGGGAGAGCGAGAGAAGACCTCGAACAGAGTATAGATTACGACCGCGATATTTTAAATTTTCTGGAAAGAAAACTAAATCTTTTGAGGTGAATATTACTTCGACCTTTTCATCCGAGGCACATGTTAACGTTATCACATGGACAATATGCGAGGCTAACATAGCAACTGCTGCTAGCAGCCTAAATATTTTTTTTCAACACTGTTCATGACATACCAGATCCGTATTAGAGTATTCTGCACCAGCACTGTTTGCACACCTGATTAAATACAAGAACTTGAGTGAGTAAAAGGGTTTGCAACCAGACTAGTTCTGGAGCTGAGGAGTCTTGAGGAACTGAACATAATGAATGACCTAAGAGGAGAAAAGAACCAAGAATGACATTACTAACAGACATTGACAGAGGTGGATAACTCACAGCAATTGCATGAGAACTTATTGAGTCTAAGGATTTTAAAACAGAAAGAAAAGAAGCCTTGCAGCAACCGGATGTCCAGCAATAATGAAACTGCTTGAACTATGGAAATCACATGGCAACCAAAAACATCCAGATGGAATTAATTACCATGCAGACGGCAAGCAGGTGGTTGTCTACACATGTGAATCCATACTAGCTGATATCTGCAGTACAGTAGGGAGGAAGAAGGGGCAGCTGCCAGCTTCATGTCTGGAAAATATGACTAACTTGCCCGTCATTAAATGTTTTTTTTTTCCCCATAGGCTCAGGGACCCTCGTCTCGTGGAGAAAGAGTGCATCTAGGTTCCTTAAGGAGCTAGGTAAAAGACTCACTAGGGAAACTAAAGATCCCAGGGCAGCTAGTTCTCTGATCCTGGATACAATGCTTGTTGTATTCTGGATATGCGCCCCAGCTCTGAGAAGCTGGATGAGAAATTTGTAGTGTAATTTTGATGAACCACTCAAACCTTATCTATTATTTATATATACTCCAATATCTTTGTACCACAATGTATGCTTTAAGCATTGAATACCATGTTACATAAAATATGCCTATTTGTAAAAAAAAATAATATAATGTAAAACGATATGGTAAAAGCAAATTCTGTTCACGGTTTCAGGAGAAAAATGTCTGTGTGCGAGGCCTATTTATATAAAAAAGGACAGATGATTGTCATGATATGATCCTCACTGTGTTAGCATTAAAATCATATTTCCTTCCATTGCGTCAATGTGTATATGCTTGAATATTTATTCTCTCCTTGTCTTGAAGATTCGGAATTGAGATCTTACAGACGAAGGAATAAATAAAATATGATTAGTTTATTATGATTCATTTCTATGTAACTATATGGCATGTATATATTATAGCAATAAGAGTTGCTGGGTGAGTTTAAGTACACGTACAGGAACTCAGCAAACCCTTCCAATTAACGTTCGTTTTCTGGTTGTCTCTGCTTCTATCATTTCTGTGGCCTTTAATCGGCAAATATATTATGACGTTTCTAAACGTCAGAGTTTTCTTAAAATGTGATTAGTCGCCACTTTGTGACGTGTTGTGAAGGGAACCTTGACTCCTGCCTCTCTCTCCTCATTCACTTGTAGTGACGAACTCCTCTGGGTGACTCTCCCGACTGTAAGAAGTTAGGGTTCATTAGTCTATGTCACCATGTAGAGAATAAGTAGATAGTGTTGCTTTTATTTTATACTATTGTTGTTAAGCCTCCTTTTGAGGCTTGTGTATGCAGTGGGTGTTACTAAAACACCCAGTGATGCAGTGCTTGTAGGAGTTACTGAGAACTTATGTTCTTCTCTCTTTCCAGCTATCGTTAGTCTTTCAGATCTAACGTAACTATCATATAGCAGCTGTCTTAGTCTTCTTAGACAACATAGCTGGTATGAAATATAAGTCTCAGTAACTCAAGACTCACTGTGTTAGTACACCCACGCATACACAAGCCTCAAGAGGCTTAGCTAATAGTAAATAAGCAACTATCTACTTATTCTCTACATGGTGACATGCTATGAACCTATCTTACACGGGTAAGTCCAAGTGTGAGCAGATCTCTTCAGCAACACGTCACAAAGTGGCGACTAATCACATTTTACGAAAACTCTGACGTTTAGAAACGTTGCAGATTCTTGAATCGTCAAGCAAGGAGAGTCACTCCATATAGCTAGGCTGGTTTTAGGAATATTCTTTACATCTACGCGCTGTGTCTATGATACATACTAACTAGTTAATGTTCCTTTATTGGCTGGGCTTACTAGCCTCCTGTATATTATATACCTGTACTTAGTAACTCTTAGTGCATTGTTAAATTTTAGGTAAGTGTACATCTCAAGTTTTATGTACATGCTAGGGTCAAAGATACTTTTTATTCTGATTACTATAATAAAAATACTTAATCACTCATAGTGGTGCAGCTACTGTGAAGGGTATGAATAAATTTTATTAGTCCAGTGTCTCCTCTTTGTGTGTTACTTCATAATTTTAACAGACCTAGAAGTGAAAGGTAATTAATAGTTTGCAACAGGGCTAGTCCCAGGACTAAGAGGAATGAGTTATGAGGAGAAGCTGGAGGAGCTAAACCTTATGACATTAGACGACAGAAGGACCAGCGGTAACATGATGGAGACCTACAGAATACTAAGAGGGTTTGATAAAGTGGACAGATAGCGTGTTCGAGAGGCGGGTCTTAGGTACACAAGAGCACAGCTGAAAATAATAAATACAGATGAATCATAGGGATATTTTGAAACACCTTTTGCCTTAGAGTGGTCAGGAAGTGGAATGACCTAGACAAAGTGTTAGTCAGGATCCATACACAACTTTAAGTGCTACAACCTTTTGAAATCGAAGGAAAAATTATAATAAACAAATTAATATTATGATGCAGAAATTACGGTCTACAGGAGCATAACTGTTCACGTAGACTGTAGCAGTAAGTAACTAAAAATAAGCCAGTTACAAACGCACTCAGGCACATAACTTCCACACAGTGGCTTCAGGGCCACATACGTTCATTAATAAATCAGAAGCTAGAAGTACATTAATGCTCTTAAATGGTGACATAAATGAAGGTGTAGTTCACTACGGGTCCGCCACACTCGCCAGCACTGCCTGGCCGTGCACATGAATTAGTTACTCGGGGTCTCGCAACAACTCCAAATTTAGAATCACTTTGTAAATTCACCCTGGTCAATTATTCGCTGCCAGTGCGCGTGTTGCACTCAACGTGTGTGCTATTCTGGATCATCGGCAGCAGTGGTCTAGTGTAGGAACAGCAGACCTCCCATCACCTGTTGAATGTACATCATCAGCGTAGGACTGACCTGTTAAATATATCCTTCCAGTCATCGAAATACGGCTGACCTATGGAAGACGCCTTCCCATCAACTGTGCATGGTAGTGTAGTGTATGCCAGTGGCAGTGCAAATATGTGGCACTGGTTTTGAATGTGCAAGTATATGGTGGTAAAGGAGTATTGTATTTTACATGTATGCTTCTGGAAGTGCAGGTGAATATAGTGAAGGTGAATGTTAGTGGAGGTCAGTGTTGGAAGAGGTGAATGTTAGTGGTACTGAATGTTAGTGGTGGTGAATGTTCGGGGTGAGAGCAGTGATAGTGTTTCAGGGCAATGATAGTATGTCAGAACAGTGATAGTACAGTATGTCAGGGCAATGATTGTAATAGTCAAAACAGTGATTGTAAGAGACAGAACAGCGATTGCAAGAGAAAGAACAGCGATTGCAAGAGAACAGCGATTGCAAGAGAGAACAGCGATTGCAAGAGAACAGCGATTGCAAGAGAGAACAGCGATTGCAAGAGAGAACAGCGATTGCAAGAGAACAGCGATTGCAAGAAAGAGAACAGCGATTGCAAGAAGAGAACAGCGATTGCAAGAGAGAGAACAGCGATTGCAAAACAGCGATTGCAAGAGAGAACAGCGATTACAAGAGAGACAGCGATTGCAAGAGAACACGTTCAGAGAACAGCGATTGCAGAAGACAGCGATTCAGAGAGAACAGCGATTGCAAGAGAGAGAACAGCGATTGCAAGAGAACAGCGATTGCAAGAGAACAGATTGCAGAGACAGCGATTGCAAGAGAACACGATTGAGGCGCGATGAGAGACAGCGATGCAGAACAGCGATTTCAAGAGACAGAACAGCGATTTCAAGAGACAGAACAGCGATTGCAAGAGACAGAACAGCGATTGCAAGAGACAGAACAGCGATTTGCAAGAGACAGAACAGCGATTGCAAGAGACAGAACAGCGATTGCAAGAGACAGAACAGCGATTGCAAGAGACAGAACAGCGATTCAAGAGACAGAGTAAGGGTTGAGTCAGATCAGTGGCTGCAAGAGTCAAAGCAGTGATAGCATGTGGCAGAGCAGTGGTTGCATGCTGCAGAGCAGTGGTTGCATGCTGCAGAGCAGTGTAAAATGATAGTATAAGGCTGGGTGTGGGAATCGCGTGATGCGCGCGTGGTTGGAACTCCTCCCACAGCGCACGCAAATGCTCGTCTAATCTGAGGACCACAGAGGCTTCCTGCACGCAACCTCACCACTACACACGCAACCCTCGCCGCAACACCCGCCGCTACCTCACGCAATTACCACTGCCACTACCTTACGCAATTACCGCCACTGCCACCACAACAGTAGCCACTACCGTCACAATCACCACTTCCCCATCCATCCATCCATCCATCCATCCATCCATCCATCCATCCATCCATCTCCATCCATCCATCCATCCATCCATCCATCCATCCATCCATCCATCCATCATCTCATCACGTTCCCATCATCACGTCCATCCATCCAGTTGTGACCTCCAGTTCTTGATTCCCCCCATTTTCCCCCACATCTAATAAAGGAAATATATACATTAACCTTTCCAATCTCCAAACCTAACAATCATATTTTTTATCTTCACCCAGTATTTAACCCTAAGAGAAGTTTATTAAAAAAAAAATATCTAATCAAATTTTCCAGTAGTAAGTCAAAACTTGTGTGAATTTGTCAGGTTTCGTCATCTACGTTTGTAATATGAATGAAGTAAGAACTAAATTGGAAAAAGCTGTAGTTAAATAAAAGGCAATAAAGCAAATAAATGAGTTACCTATGATAAATATGAATGAAACTCACGACGATGTTTTAGTCCGACATGTTATTGTGCGTTTCTAAATCTTCTTAAATAAACAAATTCTGACAGAATCGATGTGGACAGAAGAAATGTCTATAATCACAAGACTCCAGGAGATTACTTGTCAAGAAACCGCGTCACAATATGAAGAATGTGAAGCTTAAAAAGCAGATGATAAAGATAATATTATATAAACAATGGTAAACAACAGCCATGACTATGGGGCAAAGCGAAGTACATAAATAAATGATCCGGTGGTACGTAAATGGAATATTTAAACGTCTTCAGGGAGAAATCCAAATATGTTACCCCGAAGCCTTTTTATCTACTTTTCCGAGGCTGGGTCCCCACAATCTACCCTAGAGGTGGACCCCATCTTAGAAAAAAAGGCTTATAATAAATAATAAATGTGGAAAATATTAGCACAAACCTTACGAGTTGGTTATAAATAACCAGAACTATTAAACTGAACTGAAGAGACAAAAACTGATAACTTTTAGTAAGTCAGACTTTAGTAGAGCACCTAGACACCTACACAAGGAGACAAGTTTAGAAAAGGTAAAAAAAAGGTATTTGAAGATAATAATATCCTTATTTCTACAAGTACATGTACAAGGTACACTGGCCTAGCAGACATCAATGAAAGCCGCTTGTTATGCTGAGCATTTCGGGCAAATTAGGTCAGTTTTGTCCCAGGATGCGACCCACACCACGTACCCATTTTACTGATGGGGAACATAGACAACCGATGTAAGGAAACACGCCCGATGTTTCTACCATCGCCGGGAATCGAACCCGGACCCTCGCCGTGTGAAGCGAGAGCTTTAGCCACCAGGCCACGGGGCGAACCAATAACTATAAGGAAAGACTTAGTAAATAACATAGAACAAATCTAAAAGAAACCATAGATAAGGTTACGGAACTTCAGTTTTGTAAATGCTAATGGCCACAAATTGTGCGCGCTAAGAAAAAAACCCATACAAGGCTAGCACATGTTACGTTGTTCTGGTGCACTAATATCCCTAATGGTGGCATATAACTAAATCGTTTTTGTATATGTAGTAATCTATAGAACAAAGAACCAAGTGGCATTTAGTTTAGTTCCACCACTTGCGGAAATTCTAGTGTGTGGAGACAAACTACAAAAACCACAGCCACTTAACCCTTCCTTCCAGCACAGCCCTAACTCCTTCCTTCCAGCACAGCCTAACCCTCCTTCTTCAACAGCCCTTAACTTCCTCTCATGCCATTAACCCTCTTCTTACTGAAGGGATAATAACTCATTTCCATGTTCCTGTCATTAACTCGAAAAAGCGAAACATTGCTTACAATAACTACTTAGTTCATATGTAATGCTATTATTCACAAACTTGTGGGAAGTCTTGCTATACGTCAATGATTGGGACTGCGATATGTATATGCTACGAAATCATTCTCATAAATATGGATGGGCTCAGAGGCTTTTCGATACTCCATCTTCAAATGTGAACAAACCTCTTAACAGATTTAAAGAGAAAACATATGAGAATTTCCTGAAAAATCATCTCGTGTCATATGTGAGAAGAGTATTATGAATATTGTGTTAATGTACAAAATAAAGTACACAAGTAATAAAAGCCTCAGTAGTAGTTCTAGAAGAAAGCCTTGCAATTTGAGCTTACTCATGAACAATGATCGTGTCAGAATGGTAATTAAAGCGTCAACGTCACCAACGATTTCCGGTGCCTGTGGCCTGCCCTCTGTAATCACAGGTTACCGCTGTAACTGAAGTTTACCTGACCGAAACATGAGAGAATCTCTACTATAATAACAAGGGATTGTATGCATGAGAAATATGAGAGTACTAGCCGTGTTAATTCTCCTCAAGACTACAACATAATGTTTACCCTACTAAGTGAACTCGAGTGAGTCGGGTCGGAGCATCTGACGTAACCTTGTTTCCTGCACTCGCTTCGTCACGGTAGATGAGAAATGCTTACAATTATCGGCTGCTAAAAGTCAGGGCGAGTGACTCATATCAGCTGTGTTTATAGAGCAAATATAGCTAGTGAGCGCCTTGGAGGGCTGACGTCAAGGTCTTCTCAGGTGGGTGTACCTTCGCCACACACCTCTGCAAAACACTCATGTATCTTCCACAACAAGAATCCAGTTTTTGCTGTATAAGAAAAAAATCCTTGGAATATGAAGCCCAGAGGGCGATAACCCAAAATAAGGCAAGTTCTAAACCTAATATTTATTGTGATTCATCGTACACTCTTTTCTAAAATGTGCCATTTTGTATTTGGGGTACATACATGTAGACTAGCTCTCTCTATCTCCCACAAACATGGTTTTGCTGCACCGTTGTGCATTTTGACACGTTTTATGGCAGGAGGAAGTGGACATGTCAGCAGGGAGACACACACGCTTGCTTGAGGCACGACCTCTCCAACAACAACCCCGACCTCTAGTCGAAACCTGGACCTTGAAATTAAAATTTCATTATTATGTAAGTGACAAATAGTTTAAAGAGTACAGGAGACTTTAATATATACTGTCCCAGCCAGGGCAAGTTACCCACCTTGATGAAAAACATCTAATGTGTCCCATAATATCTTGCATTTATTCGTGACTGTTGATTTATTTGTTGGCATTTTTCTTACTTCTCGATCCTCATGAAAGCCAGTGCAACCAAACTTCGTCCTAGGCATCCTTATACTTAGGAGTTTGTTTTAGGCTATACAACGTTCCAAAATCTTAATACTAGAGAGAAGGGCTTTTAGGTGTACTATTTCGCGTGATACAACATTTTAAAACACTTTTTATACTGATTTCACAAACACACGTTTCCAACCCATTTCTGTTTTTTTTTTGGCAATACCCCCGGGAACAGGGTAATTTTTTTCTCATTGTTGAGTGGCACATCCTTTTAAAGACTTTTATAGTAATGATTTCAAAATCATATGTTTTTCCAACTCAACATGTTCCGTTTTAATACCATGTTTTAATCCCCTACACCCACCTGAAAAGGCAGGTGCAGGGGGTGTCTTCCCCATAAGTGTGTGTCTGCCCCTTCAAGACAAGCATGGGGGTGTGAATCCACAATACCCGCCTCTTGACAAGGTGGGCGTGGGTGATGAAAGTTCTCACCCACTTCCTGTCAAGACACACCTGCTTCCTGACAAGGCAAGTGTTGGGGAAGCATTTAAAAACAATCAGAACAACTTCTAAAGTAACGATTTTTTTTTCATTTAACCTTCTTACATTTGCCATTTATCTTAAGAGATAGGACGCATACCCGGTGTTAAATAAATGTATACATTATTTTGTGACATGCTTTGAGGTTAATGCCTATGTTGTTGTTTGGTCTTAAAAGTTGTTATATGTTGGTGATGAAACGTTAATTAATGTTGGTCTTTTGTTGGTGTTGAGCCCTAAATGTTTGTCTTAGTTGATGCTGACTCGTATTTGAAAATATAAATATTAGGACTATTTTTGACAATATCACATGTTTTAAAATAATATTTAGACAGCTTAATATCAAACCTGCTGGTATACGAGTCACCAGGTGGAATTGCTTCTAGATGGAAAAGTCAGTGATCCTTCAAAATCTATTGGAAGAGGTTTCTTTGTGCGGAGTAGGATGATCACATAGGTGTCTAAAACAAACTTACTTACCTTGAAGTACTTGCAGCTTTTATAAAATTTCTCTTACATCCACACCTGACGATATAAAACACCCGTCAGGTGCTACAACTCTGTTGATATCAACCGGGCACAGCATATCATCATGAAGCTGATAGCCCCAGACTCTTATATTCAATTCATCATTGCCAAACCAATGCTGTGTGCAAAAGTATGCCTCAGCAGATGGGTGGAAGATACTCTCTCTCTCTGAAATCCAGAAGATAAATGACTCTTGGCTAACACATTTCAAGTACATTATGTGCCGATATTTGTCTAATGAAGATGTTCTGGTTACACCATATAACATGACAATGAACATCTTCCCAGCATCTGTGATCTCGACATGGCTCGACAGGCGTCGTTTGATAGCATCAAGTATTTCCTGATTATCCTTTCCATTTTCCAGCACAGAAACAACCTTTCTTTTTCCCAACACCAGAGAGGGTGTCACATCGAGTGACTGTGTGGGTTCAGACTACAGGATGCATTGCTTGATGGATCTCTAGGGTCCTGAATATGTCAGTTGGGCTCAATGTAAATTTTATGCATAGTTTAATGTTGTCTGTGGTTTTGTCAACCAGCATTGTAAGTAAACCTGCATTAGTACCGACAAGGATAGCAGGGTGTTGTAGGTGCTCTGCAGAGTACAAAGACGTAGTGCAAATGACGTAGTCAGCATCTGCTTGGCCGTGGCTGCATGCAATGCCAGCACATCTTATCCTTGGCATGAGATGAATAAGCAACCGTCCCATGTTACTGAGGTTTAACAAAAATTCTTTCTTTGAAATTTAAGCTATAGTGTCTGCATTAAACACTTAATGTCTCTTGAGTAGCACGACGCTCTTGCTCGGCAACCTTTGGCTGACATAATATCTCTCTTAACATATAAAACTTGACAGTGCATTTAGTTGACCCATGGTTATTGCTATGAGTCACATTTTTCACAAATGCTAGCGCATGTACAAACATTGAATTCAGAACACCATGAGACAGTTTAATAGGTGATCCACATTAACCTAGTAGGGAGCTTACAGAACTCCAGTTTGAAGTGTAACTGGCCTTTCAGGATATTGGGTAAAGCATTTCTTGCATTCCTACGTATGATTCCCTTATCAAACAGGACTGGAGGATGTGTACCAAACTCATACCACAGATAATGTTCCATCTCTTTCTGTACCTTTATCACGCATGTAACTTTCATGAACAGTAATGTGCTGTTGATATCTGCTTTCTGACTGCCATCTGTTGAACCTTGCCCAGTTTGGAAGGAGCCAGGTTAATAACCACACATTATCGAGGAACTGTGTTTACTGCAGAGTAGATGGAAGGGGTTTGATGATATAACAGGAAAAATTGTCATTGTTCAGACTGACACCTGCTGCCTCTTCGTGCTTCTTAACTGGAAGTTGGCGGAGATGACCAACATCAGTAGCAGATCTCATACAGATGGACATGGGGTCATCAGGCCTGACATGACCTTTATCTGTGACACAGGCGATATATCCCATGGAATGAACGTATCTAGACGTAAACCTCTTTTTTATTATTTATTTTTTTATTAACACATAGGCCGTTTCCCACCAAGGTAGTGTGGCCCGACAAAGAAAAACTTTCATCATCATTCACTCCATCACTATCTTGAAGAGGAGTCCTTATATTACAGCTACAAAACTGCAACATTAACACCCCTCCTTCAGAGTGCCGGCACTGTACTTCCCATCTCCAGGACTCAAGTCCGGCCTGCCGGTTTCCCTGAATCCCTTCATAAATGTTACCTTGCTCACACTCCAACAGCACGTAAACCTCTAAAGATACTAATTTCGAACAAGCATATGATCTAATTCTAACAGATCATATACTTGAAGGAAACAATGCATTCTACAGTTTGTTAGCTCCCTGTACATCAGTTATTTCACGGGCGTCAAGCTTCTTATTGACATACACAACTACAACATTTAAAACTGATGACACAAATGATCTGGAGAGAATTACTGATATAATACTATGAACTATAGCAGTGCGACGCCGTTGATTCTTATTAAGATCATTCAGCAGCTGTGAGAGAGATTGGTTCTTTATTTCAGCTTTAGACTTGACATTATCATAGGACAGCTTGACAGGGCTCAATATGGACTGATGAAGCCACGTGTGGCAAACGTCTCATAAGATACCAAGTGTTATATGTGTCTAATTTACAACTCGTCGGTTCTCTGAACCATTCATTCACATCCTTTATGAACACCTTGACGACGGGGAGGAATTTTACTGACGTTTTATGAATAATTTCGCACTTGTTTTCCACAGTAAGGACAATTGAGTCTGATGTCCAAGTTTAGTGTTTGAGAACGACGGGTACATCTTGCTCCATCTCACTCAACTGCCTCTCCAATTAGCTTTCGCTTGGCTATGGTATCGGGCTTAGATTTTTCTACGGCAAGAGGAGTTATTTCATCTTCAGGACATTTTGATCGCGTTCACCGCCATAGGATTTTTTGGTTTCTCACAAAATGGGATAAGTCTTAATTATCTCAGACATGAAAACTAAAAATACTTGTTTTCTATGTTCAATAATTATATTTGTATCACATTGTATTTTCATAGTTTTAATTAATCATATTGTTATGAATAATAACAATATGATTAATTAAAACTATTCTGAGTTTTATACACATTATTGCGTCCATAAACAATTTATGTTGAAAATACTGTATCTTATTGTATTTCTTAGGGTTTATTAGCTACCTCTTGTTCCAAAACATTGGACTACACACCTAAAATATTTTTCTTTTTTGTACTCTTTGTAGATAGGAAAAAGTTCTTGGTAAATATAGCGGCTACCTTCAAATCTGAAAACAATAATCCCCAGTCTGACTCCTGGGGGCTTTTCAACACTGAACTCGGTGGACATCCTGGTACCATCACAAAAAAAAATAAGTTTTCTTACTTTATCTAAAACTGCATCCTATATGTTCTATTGCTTCTTCACTAAACTACAACCACACACTATCACCATCAACTACAACCACACACCACTACCATCAACTGCAATCATACAACACAATCAACTACAATTATACATCACTACCACCTTCACGCACTACCACCCTCACGCATCACTACTACCAGCACCATTCTCCTTCACCAACTCCACTACCATCTCCAACGCTTCTGTCATCACCATCAACACACCCACCACCAATACTTAACCTATCGAACACACACCAGTAACACTACCACCACTACCACCACTACCACCACCACCACTACCTCTACCACCACTTCCCCCAAAACCCACACCCACCAAAACCCACACCACAACTACCATATTTTCCTACACACACACACAGTAAAGAGGTGGGACCAGGAGCTATGAATCGACCCCTGCAACAACAATTAGGTGAGTACACACATACACACCAATCACTAAACCCATCAGGGTCATACAACACTGCTGGGTAGGGTGTGTTAAAGGTTTAATATGCTTGATTTGAGAGTAGGGAGGGTTGAGAGAATAACAGAAGTAGAGTTTCTATGGGCGGTGAGGAGTGCTAAAAGAAGCATAATCTAAGGTTGTGTAATAAATCTGTTGCTGTCAAAAAGACAGAGGGAGTCTGTGTCGAAGGTGGGGTCATAGAAACTAAAACTGCACTGTAGTGAACTTTTAGTGGAATACCTGACGATATCTTCATGAAACTATAGATTTTAACAGTATGTAATAATGTAACTAACCCCGTGTGTTGTAATATAATAGGGAATCATGGTTAACTTTTGTGCTATGTAATCATGTAGAACAGCAGTAACAGCCTGGTTGATCAGGCTCTGATCCAACATGAGGCCTGGTCACAGACCGGGTCGCAGGGGCGTTGTAACCAATTTGCTAAATAAATGAGACTCCAGCGACACTAACAAAACCATTATCAGAACAGACTGACTCGCCTCTTGACGTTCCAAGAAGAAAAACAAATTCACTATTATTGATTTGCCTTAGAGAGCTGTGGTTTACGCCTGGAATATCAATGCCACCATAATTCTGTCCTGGTGTGTCCGGTGTTTGCCGTCTCATGCGCCTTTGCATGTCCCTGCATAGTAAAATTTCTGATGTCGCCTGTCCGCCTGTCCATACCCCGAGACACGATAGCGTTTTCAGCAGCTTTGGCGAACGCCCTGAAGGAAGACTAGCACAGGCGCTGTTCTGTGCAGCCCAACCACATAGAGGAGACAGGGAGGGAGTCGAGGGATGAAGAGTGCCACATAGAGGGAGACAGGGAGGGAGTCGAGGGATGGAGAGTGCCACATAGAGGGAGACAGGGAGGGAGTCGAGGGATGGAGAGTGTAGGGAGGGAAGGCAAAACATGGTATTTATGGCAAAATTATGTACAACAGTGCTCCTCTATGGGTATGCAGATGCAATATGCGGAGAGTTTCCTAGATAACGTTTCGCTCAGGATAGTTTTACAAATTTATATATTTTTTATATCTTTTGGCAAACGCCTCTGCTTCCCTCTTGTTGCTAACCTCTTACAGTTACACTGGAGATACATTGAGAATAAGCTCTGTTTTGTCCTGTCTGGGAATGGATGATGGGTTCTCCCAGACTGAAAGTAATAGTCACTTTTAGTTCTTCCGTTTATTGTAGGAATATGTGGGTACAGAATTTGAGCCAAGAAAATGGGCTGTGCCCTCGAGTGTTGATGTTCAACAGCCATGAATCAAACTTAAATATTGCTTACAGAGACCTGACTGCCAACAGCAACACAAGGGCAGTCATACTACGTCACTGTACTTCTCTACTGATATACTACTGACATAGCTTGCTAGGTAGGTGTCTCTGTCATCTTTCTCCACATAGAATTGATTCATTTATGATGTAAAGCAATACAGTCACAAATCAATTGTTAGGATATGACAGAAAAAAGTAATGCAAGAGGCTCTTCACTCTGGCGATGATTAAAAAATCTTAGAATGTCGTGGAATGTCAGTTCTTGGAGGAGCATGCGCATGCATTCTCAACTGTTACTTAAGCTCTTAAGATTCTGGATATGATTCCTTAAAGAATCAAAAGGTCTCAAACTATTTCATTTCTTGCTTTTTTATTTACATACTTGAGGAAACAAAAATTTTCAGCCTAAGTTGAGAGATTTTAGTAGAGTGCTTGGAATATTGCCAAGTGAGAGTCACTTGGAATATTGCCAAGTGAGAGTCACTTGGAATATTGCCAAGTGAGAGTCACTTGGAATATTGCAGATGAGAGTCATGAATATGGAAAGAAGTCACTGGAATATTGGTTATGAGAGTATATGGAAATTGCCAAGTGAGAGTCAAGAAGCTAGACGAGAAAGTAGACAAGAACTTAGGCTGGTTGGGGGTTATGGGGTTAATGGTTAAAGTTCTTATAGTGGGCAGAGGAGCAGAGAACGTGAGGTGGTATTACACGATGGCATTTGTGATCGTGATGGTAGTTATGTAAGTGCAAGGGGGTAGTAGAGGGGGAAGGAGAGGGTGGTGGTGAGGGTAGTGCTGGTGAAGAGAAGTGGTAGTGGTATCTATAGTAAGGATGGTGGTGGAGTCAGGATATGGGTAGGTGAGGTAATTATAATAATAATGGTGGCAGAACATACAATTGCTTAGTCCGTAACTGTCTTTCTTGGCAATCACATACATTATGATCCAATTATGACCTACCTTATATCAACTCTCACCCGACTAAAGAAGTGCACTGCTCTGCTTTCCACCCAAAAAATAGGATGTACTCACCTAGTTGTGGTTGCAGGTGTCGATTCACAGCTCCTGGTTCCGAGTCACAGCTTCTATGTGTTTCAGTTGCTGGGCGATCAAAGAAAAGCATTCCCTTTCTCTGATAAATCCAGTCTCCCTCAAAAGCCTAAACAGACAAAAAAAAAACTAATCCCCCCCCTCCAAGAAGTCTTTAAGCTAGAGATCATTTTATGAAGTCCGATAGATTTAACTTAATCTCAAAGGCCCTATAACTAAGTTCAACACCCACTGAAGGAAGGAGGATCAGAGGGATTTGGAAAGAATTAAGGAGAAATGTCACTAGTAGAGAAGTTCTCTGAAAATGGACAGGCTAAGGTGATAAGAGACTGGAAGATAAATGTTGAACAGAATGTTAGACAGAATGTTAGACAGAAGAGGGAGACATGGGCAGATTGCATTTTCTTAGACTGGAAGAAGGAATTTGCTTGTGTGCCCCAGAAGGGGTACATAAATGTTGGAAATTTAATATAAAAATTAACAGCCCCAAAACGGCTAAAGGGAATTACGAGAAAGTTATGATTTAGTCATAGGTATGAAGTACTGTTTAAATTTTCAATTTCTTGTTTAATTAAACAATAAAATACACAAAATTTAATTTATTTTGGAAAATAGGCAGTATCATATATGATATAAAAAAAACGCTTATACAGAAGAAAATCGCTCAGACATTAAATATTTACTGATGAGTATATGCAAACAGTGCATGAGAGACTTGTAAAGACTGAGACAGTGGTTAAAATGGCGCACATATAACAAAAGCAACACTTAATTATTTTAATTATCTTTCCCAGATTGAAGAGAATCCAAGCTGCGCCAGATATAATATTGAGATAACAATGTTTTATAAACATTATTTACAATGTCAGTTTTGAGAAATTAAACAAAAATAACCTTCACTAATAAGAAATCAAAGTTGAAAAACATTTTATGTTTTAGGCAATTTGTTATATAAAAATTCATCTATATAAAAGGCATCTGCGTGCCATATAAGATATGTATAGTATATTCAGGTGTAAAAGAAAATGATGAAAAAAAATATCAAATACTCATGACTTGAAATATGTTTGTCCATTTAGTTTAAGCTAAGACCAGTAGATGCCGTGACCAGAGTGGTGATGCTGCATCTCATTTCGTTAGTGCTTCAGAACGTTGCTATGATAATCCTCAGGTTTCGTAATAAAGTTTCCTTCCAGGAGGGAAGGTGTCTCAGTGCTAGTGAACGTTGCTGGGTTCTAGAGATGAGAGACACATCCTCTTCCTCATATTAATCTTGATTTCCTCCCGTTCTCAATAGGCTGTTTGACCCCTTAGAACTTAGAGCTTCCTCGTGATGATAACAAGAACACTACTGAAATGAATACTTCAAAAGAAATTGTTACTTTGTAGATTGAATGTGACTTTACAGATTGAATATTTGTTATAATCCGTTGAGTTTAAAGATAACTCTTCCTTTGTTAGCGTAAATATTCTCTTAATCCATACAGTGTGGCCTTATACACACACAACCCGCACATAGAAAAGAGGAGCTTACTACATTTCGGTCCGACTTGGACCATTTACAAAGTCACACTAACACAAAGGACAGGTGGAAGGGGTTATATATAGGCAGGCAGACAGGGGAGGGCACAAGAAAGTGGTGGAGGAGTAATAGTGGAAGTAGTAGTAGTGGTCTGATCTACTCGTTTTAACTCGTTCAGGTCCTATTTCTTAGGCCTTTTGTGTATCAACATGGGAGTGTTCTTCAACTATAATGGTTGATCTCTTAGACCTTCATGCTGTCTTTGTCCATTTATTAAGAAGTTTACTTCATGGGGTTTTATTTGTTATATCATATTGTTAAAATATTATCGAAATATTTGTCCCAGCGTGTCCAGACAATTTTATGTTAGTATTCTTGGTGACTTGGAACCTCAACACTTGCCGCCATCCAAAACCAGGAATCACACAGTGAAATTAGATACCAACTGTATCACCATCCATTGCTTCTTTATAAATTGTATTAGTATCTGATGTCTATCACCATCCAGTATTAAAGACACGTCGCTGTCATTTTGGGGTCAACACGCCGTGGTACTAGACATCTACCACCATACCATACTAGTAAGCCAGCGGAAGACCTCGGTCAGATGACTAAAAGCTCCAACGGCGGGTCATCTAAGACCCACGTCAGGAAACACGTTTCTTGTTTCCTGACAAACCTTATCTAAACTAACCACCATCCATTACCTAAAAACACATCGTGGTATCGGACACTTATCACTATCTTTATGGGTCCACACATTGTGGTACTAGACATCTACCACCATTCAGCAACGACCTAGTGATTTTAGTGCCTGACACCTACCACCATCCAACACTGATCTAGTGATTGTAGTGCCTGACACCTACCACCATCCAACACTGATCTAGTGATTGTAGTGCCTGACACCTACCACCATCCAACACTGATCTAGTGATTGTAGTGCCTGACACCTACCACCATCCAACACTGATCTTTCATATATACAACAATTCTTTCATATATACTTTCTAAATCTAACCTTATCTAATTTGAATCCATTATTGCGGGTTCTCTCTTCAGTATCACCAACAACATCAGTAGCAGCTACAACACACCAGCAGCAGCAACACCACCAACAGCAGCAACACCACCAACAGCAGCAACAACACCAGTAGCAGCAACAACACCAGTAGCAGCAACAACACCAGTAGCAGCAACAACACCAGCTGCAGCAACAACACCAGTAGCAACAACAACACCAGTAGCAGCAACAACACCAGTAGCAACAACAACACCAGTAGCAACAACACCACCAGCAGCAGCAACAACACCAGCAGCAGCAACAACACCAGTAGCAGCAACAACAACACCAGCTGCAGCAACAACACCAGTAGCAACAACAACACCAGTAGCAGCAACAACACCAGTAGCAGCAACAACACCAGTAGCAGCAACAACACCAGTAGCAACAACACCACCAGCAGCAGCAACAACACCAGCAGCAGCAACAACACCAGTAGCAGCAACAACAACACCAGTAGCAGCAACAACACCAGCAGTAGCAGCAACAACACCAGTAGCAGCAGCAACACCAGCAGTAGCAGTAACAACAGCAACACCAGTAGCAGCAACAACACCAGTAGCAGCAACAACACCAGTAGCAGCAGCAACACCAGCAGTAGCAGTAACAACAGCAACACCAGTAGCAGCAACAACACCAGTTGCAGCAACAACACCAGTTGCAGCAACAACACCAGCAGCAACAACACCAGTAGTAGCAACAACAGCAGCAGCAGCAACAACAACAACACCAGTAGTAGCAACAATACCAGTAGCAGCAGCAACACCAGTTGCAATAACAGCAACACCAGTAACAGCTACAACACCAGTAACAGCAACAACACCAGTAGCAGCAACAACACCAGTAACAGCAACAACACCAGTAGCAGCTACAACACCAGTAGCAGCAACAACACCAGTAACAACAACAACACCAGTAGCAGCAACAACACCAGTAGCAGCTACAACACCAGTAACAGCAACAACACCAGTAACAGTCAACAGCGGCGAAACGAAAGAGGAGGATAAGAAGGAAGGGGGAGGGAGGAAGGGAGGAAGGCTGGATGAGGAATAGGGAGGGAGTAAGGAGAAAGGGATGGAAGGGTGATAAAGATGGATGTAGGGAGGGAGAGAGGGGTTGGATGTGAGGGTAATGAGTTGGGTGAGATTAGGGAAGGAGGGGAGGGAATGGTACTTGCGTGGGATGAAGGGAGGGAAGCGGGGATGGTTGTAGTGGGTTGGAGGAATAGTGAGGAGGGGTAGGATGGAGAGAGGGAAGAAGGGAGGGAGGGAGAGGTTGCATGTGAGAGTAATGAGTAGGGAGGAAGACTGACACAGCAGGGCGCTCTATGCCTGTCTGTACTGCTGATACCAGCACGCAATCTCCCCACCCCCCCACCTCCTCCCCGCTTTCTCCCCACCCACTCCCTCCTTCCAGCTATCTTCCCACCCCTTACCTGCTATATCCCCACCCTCTCCACCCTATCTCTCATCCCCACTATTTCCCCTTACCTTCCAAGCTCTCTCTCACCCTCCCCTTTATCTCCCCACTCCCTCCCTGTTATCTCTCCACCCCTCCACGTTATCTTCCCACACCCTCCCCTCCACGGCATCTCACCCTCCCCGCTGTCTTCTCTCCCTCTTTATTACATCTTAAGAAGTAGCCTGTAAATTTTAAGGGATGGACCAGTGAGTCAGTGGAAGTACTCGGCCACATGACCCAAGATCCACTTGTAAATTTCTTTACAAAGTCATTGTTTACATAACTATTCATCATCATCACATCAGTCATCATCATACAACTTTTTTCTGTTTGTTTAGTGTTTAATTATATGAATAGCTAAAGTGTAATGACCACTTGTTAGTCATCAGTGATAACCCACTAGGAGACCCAAACTCGGGAGAAATTTATCTAAATTAAGAGTTAACAAGGGGCTCAGCCCCCTCTACGTTCCCACACTGGTGGTGCAGGTGTGGACTAAGGGGGGTCATGACTCCTGCTATCCATTAGCAGAGATGAAAGATCTTATGTCGCAACGAAGCTTTATTAAGGGGTCGAAAAATTCAGATAAATTTATCTCCTGAGTTGTCTCCATGCGGGATATTATTGAGCGTTTAATTACTGGTTTAAATCTCATTGAAATTAGACCAAAATAAAAAAAAAAGTGTGAATTCGTTCGCCCCTCCCATGATTCCTAGAATTAATGGCTGATGATTCTTTTTGAATTGATGGCTAATCCATCTTAGAATTGATGGCTGATGATTCTTAGAATTGATGGATTCTGAGCAATAACTGGAGAATGGTGGTCATGCAGAAAAAAAAATGCATCGATATTAGGCTGTATACATTGTTGTTCGACAATTTTATTAATTAATCAGCTGAAAACCTTAAGAATAAACCGGCACAATACCGTGACTAAACCGTCATAATACCGTGACTAGAACAATACACGAACATCCAGCACACAGAAGACTGATACTCAAGACGACGTTTCGGTTCGACTTGGTTCATTAACTACTTTGTGCAACTAGTTAATAGTCCATGTTGAACCGAAACGTCGTTATAAGTTTATCTTTTAACGTTAACTGTTTTTTTTTTTAATTACAAAAAAATATATTTTCGGCTATGTAGGTTTAATTTATCAGGTCTATTGAAGAAATAGTGAAAAGATTAAACATTTATTTTCATGGGATAGTTCATGAATGCTTAATCCGATCGACTTCAAACCTTCAAAACTGATCTATCTTGAGGAATCTTTTTCTCTTGTCATGACACTGTGTGTTTGCCCAGGAGGAAAATGTTGCTCCACCTTCCTGCTGTCCTTGTGTCTTAGCTCACAGAATGCATGCAAATTACTGTTTCTTGAGAAAGTAATTTCTTTATTCCAGAATTTTAAGAATTTAATTGAGAAAGGAAAGTGAGACATGTTGAAAAGTGGCATTTTTAGACATCTTGAAATTTGTTGACTCTAGTAATCCACATCACACTTTCATGTGACTTTATTCCAGAACCGGTCACATGCCCAGCACATTTTTACTTTCTTCCTTTAAAGTTTTTTAAAGATGCTTTAGTTGAATATCTACATACTTTCAAAGCTAATTAGGGAAAGGTTCATGAAAGTATTCGCACTTGTAGGTGTCCTGTGTCTAATGTTATACTGATCAGTCTTGGATTTGTTTCCATGTGATAACTTGATAAAGCCTCTTCTCATCAGCTTCAAACTGTCCTCTCTGGTGTATATTACTTGGAAGAAATTTGGTGTTTCTATTAGAGTGTTTAAAGCCGAATTGACAATTTAACGTTTAGAATGTGGGATATATTTTACCATGAATCTTCCTCACTATGCCTCCTTTGAGTCGCATAAATAGTTAATAGCTGATGCAACTTATAGGTTAATATCCGATATGTTAAGTCTGTATAGATGCAACTTTCTCGATATACCAATATAAAAATTAAATTATTGGAGTCCATACAACAACTGGAAAATTCCTTGTCGCCTTCAGATTTTTAGTTTTGGTGACTCTTAGAAGAATATTCCTTATTTTAGTGTAGTCTCTAATTGCATAATTTTATAAATTGCCATGCAATTCCCATTAGCTATTTAGCAACAGATTATAATTTATTATTGAAAATCTATAACAAATATTGCATAGGTTGATCAGGCTCTGATCCACCATGAGGCCAGGTCACAGACCAGGCCGCAGGGGCGTTGACCCCTGGAACTCTCTCCAGGTAAACTCCAGGTTAAGCTGAATACAAGAATATTTTTTTTTATTTTTTACACTGCTAATATAACATGTGGGTAGTGAGGCATCTAACATAACATGAGGGTAGTGAAGTATCCGACACTGCATGCAGGTAGTAAGGTATCTAACATAACTTGTGGGTAATGAGGTATCTAACACAGCATGTGGGTAGTGAGGTATCGAGCATAACATGTGAGTAGTGAGTGAGGTATCCACCATAACATGAGGCAGTGAGGTATCTAACACAACATGCAGGTAGGGAGGTCTCTCAAGATATCAGTCAAAGAGAGACCCAGCACAGCGGGCTGCCGGTATCTGCGACGTTCAAGGCTACAAATGAATTCTATGAATCTTTGAAAGGAAGAGCTATTTCAGGAATACACTGTTCAGTATCATACCTCAGACTGAAATATTTTATATTTCCGGAGAGAGGCTCTGAAAGATCCTCAAGTCGAGTGTCTGTAAGGATTGAGCCAGGCAATTTGTGACGCTGGAGCAGCAAGCTTGACACACCGTCCATTGATCCTTAAGTAAGTTTATTTTAACCATTACTTGCCGTAAAGAGTAGAAGGTCACATTACCGTAGCTGGAACAAATCACTAGAAACCGGCACCTCCGCCCTATCCTCTATCGTGTGGTTTTACGGCCTTCTCTGCTTTTCTCGCCCCAGTTGTGACTTGACAATGAACCAGGATGGAGGGAAATAATATGCTTCATCTAAATGCGGGTTTCTGGTGATTAAGCCGTAATCATGTATGTGCTCATAAGAAAGTAACGTATAGAACTTATCTCCAGAGTAAGTACAATGGGATTTTAACATTATTAACAGGATTATAACAAGTAGAATTTTAACTTTATTGACTCAGTTTGGTGAAGACTGAACTCAGTTTTGTTTCAAGCTTCTCGACAACTCCTGGGTTATTAAAGCCACACTTTTTCACCACACTAATACCAAGAGTCACAAACAGATGTTTGTGACTCGAAAAAGCCCACTGTGTGGGCGAAACGTTGTCAATAAAGAATCGCATTATACTGCATTTGTGTTTATTTCTCCATCATGTCGGTATTTTATACCATTTATCTCCATATCATCTCGAAACTGACAATAGCAACATGGCCCCTACACTCTCTATTAACACCAACATTCTTCTAAGTGAGATACACCAGAGTTGAAGTTTTGAAGCCGATCAGAAGAGGCTTCCTAAAGTTATCTCGTGGAAACCTATTTCGGGAATGATCTGTATAAAATGAAGCAGAGGGCGTCTGCACATGTCAATTATTCCTTGACTCTTCGATTAGTAATAATTGACCATTGTTGAAAGTGTCAGACCGATCGTCTAAGGCATGCTGAAGTTATAAGAAAAAGCCTTGGAAGAAGTTATTGGAAGGCGAGAACACTAACAATGTGGGAGCTTGGGCACTAAGGCACAGTATTTAAAAGTTCACTAAACTTGTGAAAATTCAGAACGATATAAAAACGAGAGTTTTCATTAGTTCTGTTTACCCTTTTCGGCCATTATATTCTACTTAAAGTCCTTAACAATTCTTTAAGAAAAAATATTTGATTTTGTGTTTTAAAGACATTTCAAAAAATCCAAAACGAAAATTCAATATACGTATACTTCAAGTTAAGGTACAATAATTAAGATACACATGGAAACCAATTTATTTAATGAAACTGGAAATTAAAAATTTCTATTGCTCATAAAGCAAGTCAACGCTAAAAGTTTCATGTCAGAGAGGACAATTTCCTGTAATTGCTCTGAATCCAGTGATTTGAGACTTTTTTCCTTTAATTTTAAATTTGTAGTTAAAAATGTCTGAACTTCAAGGGTGTCATCTTTGAAGAATGAAAGGTATCAACATTAATATTGTGGAATCCATAAGACGAGGCAGTCTTTAATTAGTGAATGGAGATCAATAATACTATTTATTTAATACAATTGGTGAAATGGAATTTATGCAGCCCAATAAAAACGTGTACCTTGCTCCCTGGAAAACACAGGGGAAGGAAATGAGGATAAAATTTGAAGTAAATCGTATGAGCCATTCTCCAGTTATCTCACGAGCTCCATCGATTACATTTCTATAAGCTATTTAGTTCACTGTCAAATTTGCAAGCAGACAGGTTAAACTTATTGGGTATTATCCTGGCTAAAATACTATCCACAAATGGTACTAATCTAATGGTTATAATAACCATAATTTTTTAAGGGGATGACGGGTAAGCCAGTGGAAGGCCTTCGTCAGATGACCAAAAGCTCCAGCTGCGGGTCATCATATGACTAAGATCCGCATCAATAAATACTGAAGATATTCAGAAGAGGTAGAATCAAATAGTATATTAAACGTGATGTAGCAATAATATAACTTTCACACTTTTACACACAAAATTGGCATATGTGAATTTCTCTCTGTGCTGTTGTCGAATTAGGAGTTTTTTATTTTAAATGTTTGAAACCAGACTGCAGAGTATTTTGAAAGTTATTGGAGCTGCTGCAGGAAGCTAGAAATGGGTTCTACAAGTTTGGTCACAGGGCATCAGCGCTTGACAAGTGTTAAGAGTCATCTCCAAGTTACCATATAGCAGCCTTGAAAAGAAGTCGATCGGATGAGGCCTTCTGGTACTAATAATGAGTTGTGGATGTGTAATGCAAGCAACGTGCATGTGTTGCGCTTGTCGTGCACGTGTCGTGTTGGGTGGCACATGTACAAATGTCGTACATGTGCATGTGTTGTTTATGTGGGACTGAGGGAGAGCTTTGAAGAATTTGCGGGGCAGTGATGCCTGCTTGGCTTGTTTTCACCCAAAGATAAGCTTCCATACCAACATTTTTGCTAGAAACATTTACTCTATGCCCCTCTTCCTCCTCCTCCTCCTCTTTCCACCCTCCTCTTTCTCCCCTTCTTTCTCTCCTGAACCAAAACTGCTTCACAGCCATATTAAAGATGACAGTAAAAGACCAGGTAATTCGACTGAAGAAGAAATTAGGAAGTACACGAAGTACTGAACAAACACGTTAAAGAGCCGTTCTCAGTGGAAAAATGAACAATACTCGATAGCCAAGGAAAAAGAGTACTGGTCACCAAACATAACAAAGGAAGAGGTAAAAAGAAAACTTTTAGGTGAGCTGGTTGCAACACAGGCAATGGGACCAGACAAAGTGACACTATATGACAGGGAAAGAAAACACTGACTGAACAACTACCTAAGATACGAACCAAGTCGATGGACACATAACAACAGCCAGAGATCTGGAAAACAACGAAAGAAGTTCCCATATTTACGAAAGGAGATCGAAAGCATTGAACTATAGGAGAGTATCACGGACATTAGGAGAGTATCACGGACATTAAGAGAGTATCACGGACATTAGGAGAGTATCACGGACATTAAGAGAGTATCACGGACATTCAAACCATGCCAGGAGAGTGGCAGAGTACCTGGAGGGATGTAGCCTCATGAACAATAAATAGCCTAGTTTTGGAGATGCCAAAGCTTATTTTACTAACCGAGAGGAACTGGCAGGGAGAACAGGGACATAATGTTTCAGAGATGAGAAATAGGAATAAGAGGGCACAGCTGGAAATTGAAAACTTATATGAGTCATAGGGATGTTAGAAAGTATTTCTTCAGCCTTAGAGTTATCAAGAAGTGGAACAATCTGGAGAGTGAAGTAGTGGAGGCAGGATCCATACATAGCTTTAAAGAGAGGTACGATAAGACTCTTGAAGCCAGGTGAGAGTGAACCTTGTAGCGACCAACGAAGGGGCGGGGCCAGGAGCTGTGAATCGCCACCTGCAACCACAAATAGGTAAGAACCGGTTACACCCACTGTACACCAATCACCCTCCTACACTTGCAAGTGGTACTACACTTTCAAGTGATGTTGAGTAATCGATACACAGGTGTGTTTGAGGTGCGTGTCAGCCTGCCACGGCTCACCATGGAAGTGCCTGTGTGCGTGTCTTACGTGACCGTGCTGGAGGGCCAGCTCTGTGTTTATTTTGTAATTCTCTGCTCTGAATGCTGCTGGAACACGATGCAGGAGTAAACCTCTGAGTGTTATTTTTTAGTGTAAGAAATGATGCAAGTGTATTTCCACTGGCTGTTTGGCATTTTAGTCAATATCAATTTAGTTTTAGATTGTTTCAGTGAAGAACACAGCCCAATGTGTTTCAGGTTCCGATACAGTACAGAATTTTGGTATTTCAGACCTTCATGTATTTATGGATCAGTATATTTCAACCCACAACGTCACCTTCTTTTTGACCCCACCTGAAATAATGCCCTGGTGTGACTAATGTGTTTATCATTTCAAGACAGCGAATAAACAGTCATGTGTCATACGGCTCGTGCGCAAACTCGATTTGCTAGGCTTGTAAGTTTAAAGCCTATCGACTACACAAGGGTAATGAATGTGGCACTCCACCTAGACTAGCTGACGTCTGGAAAATTAGTTGAGAAATTCGGCATCCCTCATGTTGACATTAAAGACATTATTTTCGTTTTCCGGCTAAGAGCTCATTTCAACTCCTGTTTCCCTGTTTGTTTACAACGCATCCCACGACACCACCTAACACGATCAATTATCGCCCAGGTGCTTGTTTATTGCTACGTATCGCCTTACCTGAGGATCGAACCCAGGACCCTTCTGTTATGAGTTGAACACCTTACCACTGTGTTATTCGTCACTATTATTCTCTAAGATGGGGTACTATATATGTAGTTAAATATACACTGATACATACACAACTGTAGATGCATAGAGACAAACATGCATTCAGAAGAATTTACACTGAGAGATAAACGTTTATCAGTGTTTATATACAGAGATGCACACTTATCAGTGTATATATGTGCTGAGAAATACATTGGAGTGTGTACGAAGAGAATTACATGCCTCTTTGTGTGAGATACACACACACGCACACACACACAAACATACACACAAACACACACAAACATACACAACACAAACATACACACAAACATACACACAAACATACACATAAACACACACAAAAGCACACACAAACATACACATAAACACACACACACACAACACACACAAACACAAACACACACAAACACACACACTCATACACACACACACACACACACACACAAACGAAGAAAGGTTAAGGGAAATCGGCCTGACGACACTAGAGGACAGGAGGGTTAGGGGAGACATGATAACGACATATAAAATACTGCGAGGAATAGATAAGGTTGACAGAGACAAGATGTTCCAGAGAGGGGACACAGAAACAAGGGGTCACAGTTGGAAGTTGAAGACTCCTATGAGTCAAAGCGATGTTAGGAAGTATTTCTCCAATCATGGAGTTGTCAGGAAGTGGAATAGCCTAGAAAGCGACGTAGTGGAGGCAGGAACCATACATAGTTTTAATACGAGGTTTGATAAAGCTCATGGAGAAGGGAGAGAGAGGACCTAGTAGCAATCAGTGAAGAGGCGGGGCCAGGAGCTATGACTCGACCCCTGCAACCACAATTAGGTGAGACACACACAAACATTGATCCTTTCCTCATGCAACGTTTATCTTCTTAAATTAAAAAAAAAATAATGTATAGAGAATGAATGGTTTAGTTTTAAAATATTTAGGAAATGAATAGATTCCAATATTAAACAGTCTTAGACTTGTGTCAACACACAAGATATTGTTCAGGTAAGATGTGTGAACAAGTGTTGCAGTTAGTAATAACTGTTAAAGAAGCAAATGGAGAAACACATGAGAAGCCTCACAAAATAAAAATGAGGAAAACTAATGAGCTTAATTATACAGCAAAAATAAAGCCTAGGATGGTAATATGAAGTAAAGAAATTTGTCTAGTATATACCCTTATATTATATAACTTCGCCTTTAGTGGTCCCAGTAAACAATATCAAGGATAACTTGTTCTACTTGTTTTATTCATTTCTTTTTTTTTCACCGGTCGTAATTCCTTTATAACAAATATAATGTTTTTATTACTCTTTTAGATTATATAAAATCGACAAGAACGTACATATTATCCATACGGTAACGCCTTGTAATACGGTGTGGTACTGTAATAATAGTTAAAAATCTGATAACATTATATTTGCTATGCTGAGTGTATTCACTTGTCTTCAAGATCAAACTTGATAAGCTCCTGCAACCAGGCTGTGTTGTCAAATCGTGAGGTGCGGACACCAACAGCCTGATCAATAAGGCTATGAAACAGGAGACCTGGTTAGAGTGAATTTTAAAGTGGCATACAATACCGACAGGTTCATAAGTAAGACACATGTACGACAGATAGGTATCTTCATTCCGACACGTTTCTGTGCGTTCTGTTCTCGGCTGAAGAAGCCTATACTATGTAGGCGAAACGTTTCGGAATAAAGATACCTAACTATTGCACATGTATCTATCTTATCAGGCCTGGTTAGAGACCGCTTCCCCGAGACGAAGGTAATGAATCAGTTGGCAGGTAGACAGCAGTAGCACAACCAGAGCACCTCCACGACGACACGTTCTTCCTGGTGGCGACTCTTCGGCAACATTCCATTTAGTGTGATAAATGGTTTTGAAAACCGACAAGTTGAAGAATTAAGACACTTATGCAATATATGGGAATCTTTATTGAAGAAACGTTTCGCCACACAGTGGTAATCAGTCCCTCCTGAGGGACTGATTACCTCAAACTCCTCCTCTCATTGTACCTTCCTGCTCTGTATTGGACTGATGAAGCCACTGTGTGGCGAAACGTTTCTTCAATAAAGATTCCCATATGTTGCCTAAGTCTCTCAATTTTCATTCCATTTAGTGTTTTGTAGGAGTCGCAAATGGTAGACAATAATTATACTACCTACGACTACATCACAATTCATGATCAAGACTCACCATATATGTAATTAACAATTAAATTAACCATCGAGGTTACAGACGCGGAAAAAAATATATGTGGACCTTGCACAGATGTACAGAAAATTTCTTTGCCAATGTTATTAATGACACCAAACTGTTTAGTAAAACGTATAGTGTTTTGGAATGCTTAACAAATGTTTATATTACATTAGAGAGATGCTTAAGACTTCAAACCGAAAGGTTGATGAATTAAATTGGACACTTGTGATGAGTCTTCGACTTGTACTGAGGGACTGATTACCTCAAACTCCTGATCTTAAATCATTCTTCTCTGTATTGGACTGAGGAAGCCACTGGTTGGCGAAACGTTTCCACAATAAAGATGCGCAAGTTCATCACTCATCATGCTTGTATCTTCTAAACGATGAGTTAAATAAACTGCTGAGTAGGAATCCATAAGGATGTTAGATAAAAGAACACAAGTGCAAATAATGCGATATTTTATTGTGGCAACGTTTCGCTCTCCAGATTTGTCACGCCATAACGTGTTGACAAAGCTCCTGGAGAGCGAAACGTTACCACAATAAAATGTGTCATTAGTTGCACATGTGTCCTCTTACCTAACATATTGTCGGTAATTCTACCAACATTATTACATTAAGGGGTTGGGCAAATATTTTTATTAGTAGGTTTGGCTTTGAGAAAGACCTGCCTGGTATGGGCTAGTAGGCCTGCTGCAGTGTTTCTCCATTCTTATAAATCTTATGTTCTAGTGTTAGTGATCTAAACTATGTTGTCCCTTTAATACAATCATTGCCTCATATGTAGCACACGCTGCTTCCCTTCGATTCATTCAAAAAAATCTACAATCATTTATTACGTTCTTGCTGAAGCATTGACTTATCCTAAAACAGTTTCCCAAACTTCTTTGATCACGACTCTGGAGTTTTAGACTCTCTGACCGCGGGTTCGAACCCTACCCGTAGTATGGTTTGTTCTGCATACTATCTGCTGGAACAAAGAGCTGGTACATGTATTTTTAATGGCCTATTTTGTGTACAGATTGTTGATCTGGGTAATATAATCGAATTAATTTAAATATTTACTGAAGAATATTTTCAATTTTTTTTAAATCAAACTATTTAGTGCAACTTTAAGATACGGAAATGGTATGAGCGTTGTCCGATGCTGCCTGACCAGGTGAGTGTGGGGTGTGAGTCTCCCTGCTTCCTGACCAGGTTGGTGTGGGGTGTGAGTCTCCCTGTTTCCTGACCAGGTTGGTGTGGGGTGTGAGTCTCCCTGTTTCCTGACCAGGTTGGTGTGGGGTGTGAGTCTCCTGTTTCCTGACCAGGTGGTGTGGGGTGTGAGTCTCCCTGCTGCCTGACCAGGTGGGTGTTGGGGTGTGAGTCTCCCTGCTTCCTGACCAGGTGGGTGTTGGGGTGAATCTCCCTGCTTCCTGACCAGGTGGGTGTGGGTGCCTAACCAGGTGGATGTGTCACCCAACAGTAACCACAAGATAATGCAGGTGAAGGTGGTGTGAGTGCTGTCTGTCTCCTGAAAAGGCAAGTGTGTGTGAATCCCCCACACTGTCCTACAACGCAGGTGTGGGGGAACGAGTCCCACACATCCTTCTCCTGACAAGGCGTTTGAGGAAAAAAGTTGTAGAAAACATCGGAAACTGCTAATATGAGAGATTAATTCTCTCTATGCACTGATAACCTATCATGATTGAAGCAAAGAACGGCAGGGCAGCGCCGGGTTTCTCTATTAGTTTCCTCAACAAAAAATGATAACGTGGAAGGTATGCTTCTCATAACCCATCTCAGTTTTCCTCTGTGATGTACCAGCTTTTAAAGTTTAAAGCCAATTAGAAGAATCATTCTCTTGTTATCACACGGAAGCCAATTTGCCATTTTGATTAATAAGATTGGAAAATTATGGCTTACACGACCCAGTAACACTAAGAATCTTCCTTTGAGTAAAATACACCAGCACTAGGTTTGAAGCTTCTCAGAAACTGCATTTTCAAGTTATTGCACATAAAATATGCAGTTAGAGAGTAAATGCTTCTTTAACACAGTTAAGGTACGAACAGATGTCTTCTTCGAGGGGCCAGGCCGAGGTTTGACAGACAATAACTCGACACCGCCACCAGCCTTGAAACGCTTGCACCCAGTTCCTCACTGAACGCTCACAAACACTAGCATTCTCCACTATTTCTTTCGTCTGGTGCCCAGCTTTGTGAAGCCCTATGATTTGAGCTATAGTTTCAAGTGTTAAAGACTTTCTTTTACTCATAATCAAAGATGTATAGCCCCAAAACCAAAGGGAACACTGGACAAAAGATGGGGCGGATGAGAGACAAAAGTGCAACACTTCCTCTCACCACGGCAGCCACTTGAGCAATGAGAAGTCACTGTGAAGTGTGGCTGAAGCCGTGACGTCATGCTAACATCTGCTATCCAGCAGAATGCACTGACGAAAAAAGACCCCTTCGTATGGTAGGCCTTTAATTTTCATCACGGCATTATGCCGGGCGCTCACCCGGCATAATGCGTGACGAGCACTGTTATATCTTTCCCTGACTGTCTTCTACTTTAGTTCATTTATTTTCACTTATTTCTTTACCACTGATGTTTCCCTGTACTCTGTCTGCCTATTATTCTTACTGCTTCCACCACTTAATAATGATCTGACATTATACGACGCTCCTCTAAAAACATGCACATGCATAAGTTTACCCATCAACTATTTATCAACAAATACATAGTCATCTTGATGTCTTTGCATCCTATATCATGCTTCGTATAATTATTTACCTTCTCTTTTTCAAATAAGTATTAACCCTTGCCAAACCTTTTTCTATACATAATTCGACTAGAGGTCTTTCCTCTTTATCATATACCCATGCCACTTCACGCTTACATTCTGTGTTATGTACAAAAGTGTCTCCCACTTGAATCAAACCTTCATAAACAATTAATACCTCCCCCACAATATCTCCCTCTCTCATGTAAAGAAACACTTTCCCACTCTTACATTCCACCATTATTCCAATGTACATACAACAATTCTTGAATTTAAACACTTACAGTCCCCCTTTTCTTACCATAGTAGATTATTTAATATTGTCGTTACTCTTTGCTTAGCTCTAGTTCTCTCGGAAACAAGCAATTTAATCCCATTTACATCTCATTGAAATTCCTCCACCTTGTTTAACTTCGTTTCGCATAGTGCTATGACATGCAGCTTGTTTTTTTTATTTATTCTAAGAACAATAAATTCTTTCACATTCAAACAACCTAAAAGTTCCTTCTTGGTCTTTTAAGTAAATGATACCGTAGAACTCTCGTACTGATTACAGAGGAAGGATTCTAACTCACTTTCCCATGGAATTGAAAGAAAAGACTACAGTTGCAAGAACTAATAAGAAATTAGAAGAAAACTAGTAGGAGTGTGTATTCATATACATACACAATCGCATATATGCAGGGTTTGTTGGACGTAAGTAGTAGTAGTAGAAAAGACAAGAAATCCTACCAGTGTAAAACATTTGACAGTTTTCAGTTTCACACTTGTATAACAGAGTTGTGCACCTCCCAGGGTGCTTCCTATATTTATTATTAATGTGCGACTAGTATACGTGAGTTGCAAAGCTAGTTTGTTGCAGAACATCAATGAAATTACCCTTCTTGTTAAAGACGCTTGCTATAGAGCAAACTTCCATTATAGGACTCGCTCTGGACAGAGCCTTTATCAAGTATTGATAAAGCTTTACCTACAGCAAAATATATTCCAGAGTAAAGATTTACTCTGAACCATGTGTCTTTCTATTATATTTTCCGGTAATACCCGCCGTACTACACACCTTTCTGGTCACGACCAAAAAATTATTTATTTTTCGCTAGTATCTTCCCTGATATTACATTTCATCAATCACCAACTAAGGAATTATGTTTAAGATATCCATAAGGGTATCATCACACACTGTGACGATACTTTGCTTTTTAAATGGAGACGAAAACCTGTATTCGGCAGGCCAGTTGATGTTAACCAGTTACCTCAAACTACATGTGACTCAGCCCCGCGTCCGGAGACACTAAGTCGTAGTGATTAAATCACCACCTATTGAGCTGAACCACCGAGAAAAGACTTCAGTCTTGGCATTAGAACCTCGAAAAATAAGTACAGTTGTCACGTACGCGGATTCTCTATTCTGATTTTGATGAGAATATCAAAACTAGCCGGATATCCTTGAAAGATGCAAGTAGCGGACATTGAAGGTGTCAAGCTTGTCCATAATTGGTGAGATTCCTGCCTGTGTTGTGGAGGTGAGCAAGTCTGTCCCTCTGACCACCACACCAACTGCATCCATACAAGGCACTCACTCTCCACCGTCCAATTAAAATCCTCCAGGACATATTAATATCTTTCAAGACACCATTAATATTTTCCAGGATACCATGAATATTATACTCCACTGATCAGTTAAATAGCTCCACGGCTCCATGATATCCTACAGTGCATTATATCCTCTCTGACACCAACAACATCCTTCAAGGTGCAATGAAATATGTCAATGGCACCTTTAATATCCTCCATGTCACCTTTAATATCCTCCACGTCACCTTTAATATCCTCCATGCCACCTTTAATATCCTCCATGACACCTTTAATATCCTCCATGACACCTTTAATATCCTCCACGTCACCTTTAATATCCTCCATGGGCCAGTAGGCCTTCTACAGTGTTCCTCCATTTTTATGTTCTTATATATATATATATATATATATATATATATATATATATATATATATATATATATATATATATATATATATATACCACGAACGAGTGGTATTGATCAATAACTACACTGAACCAGCCAGGGGTCAAACCCATGATGCTTTTGCCCGCCTCATGGTGAGCGAAAACACATGACGCCTTAGACCACTGAACCACACAATCCTTAAGAGTAGGGCATCCAGTAGCACTGGATGTTGTACTCGCTACCCAAGGACATACGGTGGTGTGGACGCCTCTGTCCGTGTAGGAAGACTCTAACACAAATTCTTGAGGGTTTGGGGAGGTATATTATTCCATGCCTCATGTAGAGCAGCCTCCAGCCGCAAGATGGAACTGATATCCTTGCCCAGTAAACTTCGTTTCACTATTGACCAGATGTTCTCAATAGGGTTTATGTCTGGGGAATTGCCTGGCCAGTCATTAAAGAACCTCACTTCACAGACCTTAAGCCTGTGCGGTATGGCACGGTATGGCACGGTATGACACGGTATGGCACCGTCCTGCATAAAAACCGAGTCTGACAGAAACAAAACTGAAGGAAAATTTATTAAATGTAATACTTTTTTCCGAATAATTCTTTAGTATGGAGAGCGGATGTAATTTATTAAAAAAAATAGGAAGAGCAATGAAAGGTTGAACAAAAAAATTCTCAGAAAGCAAAATAAACATGTGTGATGAAGAAATTTTGGTAATTTCAAATAATACAATGAAAGACACGTTTTTATTTATTAATGTGTAAAACTGGTTGGTTAATGAGGTTCAAAGCCCATCGACTGCGCGAGGGTCATTAAGGCTTCACGTAACCTGTTCACTACCAGACAAGAATACTTTAATCCCTTAGATAGGGATTATAATAAATCCTCAGCGAACACCTCTCGGTGTATATTTTCTGTTTGCAATACTCGTATTTCAGCAAAACAAAATATATATTTTTATAACTTAAATAAGGATTAATAAATTGTTATACCATGTTGGTTCCTCTTTTTCAAAGTATAGGATTTGTCAGAAATAGGACAAGTGTTTCCTGTCGCGGGTCATATGATGACTAGCACCTGGAGCTTTTGGACATCTGACCGAGAACTTCCGCTGGCTTACCGGTCCACCTCTTTAAAAATCATGGTTATGATTATTACCCTCAGGTATTTTATAGTTCCTCTTTATCGAGAGGAAGCAGCATCTCTTTAATTAGATATTTTAACTAAAAAGTTATTGATTGGATCATCCTTATAATAACTAATTTATATGGGCATCTATTATGCAACAAGTAAAATAATTCTCGCCTTTTTTATTTATAAGTTTTTGTAATCAAATTGGGAAAACAGCAGAAATGTTCACCTAATTTCTGTAGTATTGTATGAGTTAGATAAGGAATTTAAATTTAATAAGAAATAATAAGGAAATAGTGTATGTAAAAAGTATTTAAAAGTATTTATAACAATTTTATTAAATAGTTTAACCTATCAAAGAAAAAACAATCATAAAGCAAGAATGAAGTGTTTCATAAGTGATGTAAAGAAAGGAAAAGACGGGAATAAATCAAGGAACTAGAGAGAAAAACAGATCTACCAGATAGATTGTACACTTTATTAAGACAACGCTTGGCGTAAGAGACTCAGCTCGGAGACTTAACAACGCCGTACAGAGTACTTGGGAAACATGTTAATATAGACGATTACTAAGAACTGTAGGTGATGCGGGCGACCTGAGAGTGGGAATAACTGTGAAGGTGAAGTCGTGCGGTTTGTGGAGCATAATAAATGTTCACAGTTGAAAGTTGTTGTTTTTATTCCTTAATATCTCTGATGATCTTCCTGGTGTAGATTGCTTAAGGAAAAAAAAAAACAAGAACAATGAAACTTCGAAAAGCCAATAGGGTGCTTTAGAAATTTAAGGCTGTAATTTAAGATTTGCAATAAAGTTTTTGAATCGAGATAGGTTGGTTAATAGGAGTTATTCTGGTTGCATGTAACGTGTTCAGCACAAGTTAAGCATAATTCTGTTCCTAAGATAGTGATTAAAGAAAACACATTGTGTAGATATACTGAGATACACACACACCTCTCTGTGTATCCTTGCTCTGTAGATACATTTTTCTTAGTTGAATTTACAGACTAAGAGCTGTTATCCTACCTTAGGTGAGCTGGGTTTAGCCTAGTGGCTACACGAATGTCATTTAGGCCTCATACATCCTCTTCCCATCTGTCAAAAATATGTAAATCACTAAAATAAGATCTAAAGTAATATCTGAGTGTTTGGAAGAAATCACAAAACGCATGATTGCAAATATGAAAAAAATACAACATTGAAAATAGGTAATTAAACCTGAACGCTTTCATGTGCTTACAGGAAGTTATATGTGTAAGCACAAGAAAACGCTCAGGTTTTATTTCCTATTTTCACTGTGGTATTTATTTCATCTGAGTGTGTATACACAGAGACGCACCTCTCTCTGTATATATCCTTGTCGGTGGTACAAATAACTGAAGTATTAAACCTCATATTCTTAAGCAAGAAAGAACATTAAACAAACTAGAGTTATCTTGTAAGTGATAAAATAATGAAAGCTTGATTAAATAGCAGGAAATTATGTTAAATTATTGAAGAATATTTTCAAAAAATTAGGCAATTGGGTAAAACAAAGTAATGCCTTGGGTTATGAAGGATTTGGAAAAGTAAATAGGTTATCTACTCTGTATTATAAAAAAAGGATTATTTTAAAGAAAATCAAATGGTGGATAATTTGAAAAGCGTAAATATTGTCTATCTTCATTAACGGAACTGAGAGGATCCGCTAAATTATTTAAATTATGGGTGTCCATATGCCAGCATGACGGGTGTCCACATGCCAGTATGACGGGTGTCCACATGCCAGTATGACTCTCCTGAGAGGATTATAAAATATATTTTTTAGTTCATTATCGCACATGAACTAATACGTCAGTAAGGTTTAACTGCCCACACCGTTTTTAAAATTCTCTATCCTACCCCAGTCCATCCCTTCTCCCTTAACAACCCCATTTTCTCTAAAAAAAAATACTAGTCATCCTTTACATTACGTGTAGAACATTACAGTTCTGTAACTGACTCTTGCTAAAAAACATCCTTATTTTTTTTAATAACAGGCTGTTCTTCGCTGTTCTGAATAAAAAACGAAAATTTAGGCCGCACTCCCATGCGGTCAAGTGGACAACTATGGAACAACACTTGGCCGACCTTGACTAAACTATAAATAGGTCTGTCTGACCAATATATGTAATTACTAAAAGTCGTTTCAGAAAAGCGGATGCAACATTTTGTACAATAATGTTCTAATTCATAAGCAAATTGAGTTATGTTAGAGTTAAAAAAAATATATACTATACGAAAATTGATGAGAAGATTGCATCTATTTAAATTTTAAAAATTCTTTAGTTGCTTAGATTCCTAACCATCACTGTAATCGTCTCTGTCACCCTAACTTCCCCCTCACCATCATTCTGAGTCCTAACCAGCAGTCTAACTCCCACAAATTATCATTCTATGCCCTAACTACAGTCTATGGTAAGCAAGTGTGCCGCCAGTACATTGAGATAAAACACGTAAGTGTCAGGGCCCCAAGGCTGTTCGACAGTCTCCCTATCTGTCTTCAAGAGGGAACTGGACAGATACCTAAAGTGCCTGACCAGCTGGGCTGTGGTTCACAAGTTGGATTGCGTGCGGCCAGCAGTAATAGCCTGGTTAATCAGGCCCTGATCCACCGTGAGGCCTAGTTATAAATCAGGCCGCGGGAGCGTTGACCCCCGGAACTAACTTCAGGTAGACCCTCACCTTACATCTTAATTTCCCGCTCGCTGTTCTTATCATCATTATGATCATCATCATCATCATCATCATCATCATCATCATCAGAGGTTGTACCTTCCTCCGCCCCTGATATTTTTTTTAGTTATCCCTCTACTCTCTAACATTTACAAATCAGATCACCTTCTTCCCGCAATACCTGAAGGCCACCGTCTTCCTCTGCATAATTTATACATGAATGGTATATAATAATGACAAGATGAAGAATTAGACACATGTGCAAATTCTAGGTATCTTTATTTGTAGATGTTTCGCCCTCCAGTGGCTTTATCAATATAATACAAAGACATAATGTGAAGAATGTAAAACTATGTACAACAGACGAGGTAATGAGTCCCTCAGTCTTGGAGTTGATGATAAGCACGGTAGTCTTGGAGAATCTGAAGATTCTTCAAGATTCTTCAAGATTCTTCAAGATTCTTCAAGACTAAGATGCTCTTCACCAACCCCAAGACTGAGGGACTGATTACCAAGTCTTTCGTATAGAGTTCTACATTATATCCTTGTATTGATAAAGCCACTGGATGGTGAAATGTCTACAAAGATACCCAGAAGTTGCACATGTCTAACTGCATAATTTAAAAGCTAGACGTCCTTCCCCTCCAACACCTTAAGACTTGACCTTCACTTCTGTTATTCTCCCTCTGCAACTGTCCAAGGCCAGAGTATTACCCTCGCTCTCCTAACCTCGTCCACCAGAGCACAGTAAATAGTTCCTCTTATTACATAATGCGCTCCCCACCTACATTTCCTTCCTCTCCCCAGCAGCTTCCACTCCCCCTTCACAACTAACCCCCTGCCCTTTCGTCAGCACCCCCGTCCTCCTGGTGTCCCTGCGCACGTCTCCGAGCGCACCTATGTGAATGAAACAAGGTGGTCCATTGAGCGCCGCCGGTTGTACACCCACACACCAGCCTCGGCCAATGAGAACGTCGACTTAAAGTTGAATGGACAGAAAGTCGTGGTGAGCCTCGCGCACCCCAGGTTAAAGCTGCCGCTCTCCACACTCTCTCGTGTTGTGTCTGTTTTTGTTTCCGGTGACCCAATATTATATCTTCTAAATTAATCCTGTGTAAATGCCCAGAATAACTAACTTTGTTTTTTTTACCCTCTTCCTTAATCGTATTCACTCCCTCCTTCATTCCCTCATTTTCCATCTTTCTCTTTTCACTCTCTAGTTATCTTCTCTTCCTTTTCCGCACCTCCATACGTTCTCTTTCTTACGTCATCCTCAGTATCCCCCTCCCTCCCCCCTTGTGAATCAGAGTGACTTAGATCATCAGTGTTGAATGACAACACTGGCTTCCACACACTGCCACCATCACCAGGACAAGTGACACCCATGGTGCAACATACTGAGCTTCCTGCAGTGCAGGTGGTGTCAGTGTAGGGGCTACGATAGTGCCAGACAGTGTAGGGCTACGATAGTGCCAGACAGTGTAGGGGCTACGATAGTGCCAGTGGTAGTGTCAGTGTAGGGGCTATGAAAGTGTCAGTATAGGGGCTATGGCAATGTCAGGCAGTAAAGGGACTATGGTAGTGTCAGGCAGTATAGGGGCTATGGTAGTTGTCATATATGGGGGGAATAAATGAGTTCAGTATAAAAAAGTAAAGGGAGTAAGGGAGGGTTATGGTAGTAACAGTAGCGGAGGTAGTCGCCCGTAATATGGAGGTCCACTTGTGTCATATATAGGGGGGATACAAGGAATATTTTTCAATTAATGGAATATAAGGCTATGAAGGGATCAAGGGAAAGGAGTAAGAGGAGTGATGGCAGGACAGTGGAGGTAATGTGAGGTCACTGGTGACGCCACCACCATCACCACCTCCCATGAACACTACACTGCTGAACCTCACTAACCTCCACTCTCTCCACTTTATTATAAATAATAAAATAAGATAGATAATGAAGATAAAGACGATAATGAAGATAAAGATAGGGACAGTGAATATATTATTCCACTCAGATACAGATTATTAATACTTGCATAATATAAATACACAATACACACGTATATCCCGCATACAGAGAAGCTTACGACAACGTTTCATTCCAACTTTGTAAATGGTCCAAGTCGGACCGAAACGTCGTCGTAATCTCTCCTATGTGCGGATTATTTTTTTGTGCTTTACAATTAAAATGTTTTGGGAAAAGGGGTTTGATATTAAGATAAACGGAGTATACATAAATTATTAACACAGAGAATACGCAATTAGCTGACGAAATGAATATAAACTTACAGAATCGTAATAACAGGTCACTGCCAGGACTCAGCCAGCCTCTAGCTACAGCTGGTGTATAAACCTTGGTAATAAATACCCACAAATTGGTTTAGAAAGACACGTGAACAAACACTAGGAAATATTTGTTAGAAAACGTTTCCAGGAGCCAGGTCTCAGGATCGAAACGTTTTATTATAAATATGTCCTAGTGTTTTCTCACGTGTCTTTCTAGTTACAGGTCCCAAGACCTCATACTGGCGACAGCTATTTCTCCCAGGTTATGGTAGTGTCAGGCAGCACAAGGGATGTATTGATGTTTTCTTTTATTTCTGACAAAATTGGATACACCAGCAATGAAGTGCTTCTTGATTTTATAAAATAGTGGATTTCACGTGTACTATACCGGTGAAATCTGTGAGCCTCAGTTGGAAGACATCCAGAAGGAAAAGAGTACTCCATTTAAGGTTCAACTCCTACGGGAGCTTCCAAAGTTTCTTTCCAGAACTTCTAGAGGCACTGTTAGTTGTGAATTAAAGTCTCTCAGGGTAGCCTGAAGACAATAGCCCATGCGAAGAAAAATGGAATTTTTACGAGTGTCTCCAAAGTCACAGAGCAGGGCAACAAAAATTATATATGTATAGAAGAGAAAAGAAAAAAAATGAAGGGCAAGAGAAATTTGAATTACTTTTAATATCTAAGAATATTTACATTCATCATTACCTAAACAATGCACATTCAATATTGCAATTACCTCTGAGCAGTTTAGAACTGCAGTATATGCCTAAGAACACACATTAGTCTGGCGACAACCAACCTGAAGACCCTAAATTAACTTCGCTTCACTTGTACTAAGCAACACCCGATAGATGCAGCTGACCCAAGATAAGTTGAGCAGGGCTAAGCTGCAGTACATTTATCCGAAACTATTTTAGACAGAGTGGGACCTGTGTTGGTCACCAGCTGTGTAGGAGTTTTATCTGTCACCAGCTGTGTAGGAGTTGTATCTGTCACCAGCTGTGTAGGAGTTGTGGCAGATACCAGCTGTGTAGTTGCAGCAGTCACCAGCTATGTAGGAGTTGTAGCAGTTACCAGATGTGTAGAGGCTATGGAGGTGTCAGTACTTGGGCTGTGGTGGTGACCAGCAGTGTAGGTGCTGTTGTGGTGACCAGTGTAGGGGCTGTGGTGGTGACCAGCAGTGTAGGTGCTGTTGTGGTGACCAATGTAGGGGCTGTTGTGGTGACCAGTGTAGAGGCTGTTGTGGTGACCAGTGTAGGGGCTGTTGTGGTGACCAGTGTAGGGGCTGTTGTGGTGACCAGTGTAGGGGCTGTTGTGGTGACCAGTGTAGGGGCTGTTGTGGTGACCAGTGTAGGGGCTGTTGTGGTGACCAGTGTAGGGGCTGTTGTGGTGACCAGCAGTGTAGGGGCTGTTGTGGTGACCAGCAGTGTAGGTCCTTTAAGTCACACTATGTTTTCACACTACTTTTAAGACTCACATGCAGCTTTCTCCACCTGACCCAGCATTCCCCACCTGACTGTACCCTATATATATCTCTATGTTGCTCATTTTCCAGGTAGATCTGTCTGTGACTCGATAAAGCCCACTGCGTGGGCGAAACGTTGTCAATAAAGGATCACATTATACTGCTTATGTGTTTATTTTTCCAGGTGCTGTACTGGTGACCAGCAGTGTTGAGTGTCAATAATAAAGGTGCTCGCCACAGGAAGGGCACTACAACCTTGAGTACATTATGTATATCGTCATATAATAAATATGTTGATGCACTGGTCCAGCTGCTTGCTTCTTGACTAACACATTTCCTCTATAACGAAAAAACGCTGAGTAGCTATTTGTGATGTCCCATTTTCTATGATGATGTCGCCATTCCATGTCGAGTTTATAGATACTTGGGCAATATAAAGCTGTATGAGGCTCATCAATGAGGGCGGAACATGTTTGGAGGTTCCTCAGCCCACGTCTCTTCCTACCTGCCTAGTCCATCCCGACCCACCAACAATGCCTGCGTCACTACTACCCTGAAAATGGAACTTTGTAATGGAATGTCACCTCACCACTAGTTCTACACACTCATTTCAATTAACTATTCTCTCTATAATTTTGTATGTACCGCTAGCATTAAAGCACTGACAGATAAATCTATACGTTTACCTGTCTTATTGAATATGGTTGTTGGTCTAGTCGTCACTGCTGGAAGACCATTGTGAAACATTATTGATCTATGACTGGAACAATATTGTTTGTAGTGTTTATCGAGGACACCACACATGCAGCAGTCACAATTTACCTTAGACAAAGTATGCCTGGCTAAATTTTCCTGACAAGGTCTACCTAGCCAAGCAGATTACTCAACAGTGGGGACTTTCTCGTCTCAACTATTCGAATATTTTTATATAGCCATTCTACCCTCGCCCGTCCACCTCCATCCGCGTCATAACAAAACAACTCTCTCTCTAGAACCAGTTTAGTTGCCTGACAACTTGGTCGTCTCGAGTTGATGTTGCCCAGCTCCTCCAGCTTCTGCCACAAACTCACACACACACACACACACACACACACTCACTCACACACACACACACACACACACACACACACACACACACACAGTCTCGACCACTGCAACCAGTTTCGTACCATTTTATCAATTTTATTTACAAATCTGTGATATTTTCTTTGCAACTGCTTGACAATGCCGTGCCGGATGTTGATCCGAGACCCCTCATTGTGTGTTTTGAAGACACTATCAACCAAGCCACTAGCAGTTCCTTAGATCAAGAGCCCTTTACCAGCATCAGGGGGAAAATACCCCCCCCAAAAAAAAAAAAAAATCCATTACATACTGATCAGTATCAGATGGTCCATCTATATTTTTTAATGTATTGTGTCTTTGATTTGTTTGAGGAGCCCCACAACTAAATCTAAAATTGCACATTTATTTTGTGTGTATATACAGTTCTCAACAATAACACACCAAACAGACCAAGTGTCGTATTGTCAAGTACCTTTGACAAAAGCGTAACTAACCCACCCACCTAACACTAACACTGTTACACTCTGCCATTAACCCTATAACACCCTGCCATTAACACTATCACACCCTGCCATTAACACTATAACACCCTGCCATTAACACTATAACACCCTGCCATTAACACTATCACACCCTGCCATTAACACTATTACGCCAAACTACTAAGATCAATACTCCCCAAAATTAATACTGGCATAACTCATAGCAGATAACACATTTCACTCACCTCGAACACCAGCACATCTCAACATAAACACGTTCCATCACTAAGATCAGCTCAATCCAACATTAACACCAGCACATCACACCATCCACATACACACCCCAACAGTCACCTATATACTCCTATATACCCCAACAGCATCCTGCACACCCCTAACAGCCACCGACACACCCCAACAGCAACCTGCACACCCCTAACAGCCCCCGACACACACCAAGAGCCACCTACACTCCCCAGCAATCACCTGCGCATCAATGGGATTCCCATTAACCCACTTACACACAAAAAAATTACTGGAGCGCGGTCTCAATAGCCCAGTTTACACATTACCAAGTCTCGAGCTAACTGTTGCCAGTCGTACTTACCTGAGATGACCCGCTGAAGGCTGTCGCTGGGGCAAGAAGCAACCGCTAACATGCGGTGCTGGGATGGTGCTGTCTGCCAGAAGGAACCGCTGACGTGCGGTGATGGGACGGTGTTGTCTGCCTGAACTATAAAACAATTAAGGAAACCTGTAGTTGTTTTACATGATGGTAGGATTGCTAGTGTCTTTTTTCTGTTTCATAAACACACGGGATAACAGGTATATCTTGTCACTTCTACTTACACTTAGGTCACACTACACATGCATGTACACTCATATTTATTTTCACATCTGGGTTTTCTTCTATTTTCTTAATAGATTTTGTTCTTGTTTATTTCCTCCTATCTCCATGGGGAAGTGGAAAAGAATTCTTCCTCCGTAAGCCATGTTTGTCCCAAGAGGCGACTTAAATGCCGGGAAAGTTGGCGGTAAGGGAGAAAAAGTTAGCATATGAGAGATTTACATAATGCAGAAGTGATATACAGAGGGTGGAGTTTATGGAGAGAAAAAAAAATTATAAGAGTGGCAAGGGAGTGCAAAAAGAGAGAGAGCTAACGAGAGAAAGTGGGTGAGATTTTATCAATTAATTTTGCTGAGAATAAAAAGCTTTGAATTGCGAGCAATAAATTGAGAATGCCTAGGGAAGAAATGGACCGAACAGCTTAAAACAAATGAAGGGAGTCATTAGATAAGAATATTTTGATTGTTGATGAAGAGAAGGAGTCAGTGGTTTCTTGCACTGGGCAGGGAGGGTATAATATCTTTTAGGAGTGAGGGAGCGCGTGAGATAGTGGATGAAATGAAAGGCGATAAAGTGTGACTTTGTAAATGGTCCAAGTCGGACCGAAACGTCTTTGTAAGCTCTCTCTCCTACGTGCGGGTTATTTGTGTAACTGAGACGGTTAAGATTAAGAGAGAAAAGCAGTTATGAATAAGGTTTTGGAGTGATTGGTGCATTTGTGTAATATATGCATGGAAGGGGAAAGGTATCTAGGGATTGGTATTGAGCATGCATAATTCCTGTGTATAAGGGAAAAGGGAATGAATGAGTGTAAGAAGAATAGGGAAATAACCCTGATAAGTATTCTGGGTAAAGTGTATTGTAGTTATTATTGAAAGAATTATGAGTAAGACAGAGTAGGGTAACAGAAGAACAAGAAAATATTAGGAAGGAGAGGGGACGTGTAGACCAAAATGAACAATTAATGAATAATACTTAGATAAAGGTAAGGAACTTTTCATTGTAACTATGGATATAGAAAAGCATATGATAAGGTGGATTGGTGAGCAATGTGGCAGACGTTGCAAATGCATGTAACAGGTGGTAGGATACTTAAAATAGCAGAGAGTTTTTATGTGGATAGCAAGGCTCAGGTGAGGGGGTATATATAAGTGAGAGATTAGCATTTAGACTGGAATGTGTGATGTCTTGTTGTTTAGCATATTTATAGATGGGGTTGTGAAAAAAAGTGAACGCTAGGGTGTTGGGGAGAGATGAACGTTATTTAAGTAAAGTTTAATTGATTTATTTTTGACTACGTTTGGTAGTTGTACATAAGCAAAAATTTAACAAATTACAACATACCATAATGCCAGTATATGCAACAATACATAAAGGTTATAGAAACTTTTGGAGCGTGAACAGAAAAAGTTGGACCCACTGAGCATATGATAAAATATACTCGCTTATTCCTTTTATTATACAAGTATAGGAGGTAAACATCCGACTGTCTAAGCCAGAGTATAATTCTTACTTTGATTAGGAGGATGTTCTGTAGTCAGTAACAAGAGTGTATCTCATCGAGACCTCTGATCGCTGAGAGTGTCTCCCCGATTGAGAGGATCTCCAAGATCTGATTGAGAAGATCACTGAATGATAAGATCTTTGATTGAGAAGGGGGTCTCTAATTAAGAGGATATCTGTTTGAGAGGTTATCTGATTCAGTGGGTATCTGACTAAGAGGGGTCTCTGAGAGGTATCCAGTGAAGAGGGGACTCTGAGAGGTATCCAGTGAAGAGGGACTCTGAGAGGATCGTGAGTCTCTGAGGGTATCAGTGAGGGGACTCTGAGAGGGTATCCAGTGAAGAGGGGACTCTGAGAGGGTATCCAGTGAAGAGGGGACTCTGAGAGGGTATCCAGTGAAGAGGGGACTCTGAGAGGGTATCCAGTGAAGAGGGGACTCTGAGAGGGTATCCAGTGAAGAGGGGACTCTGACTGGAAGATTCCCTCAGAGGATCTGACTGAGCGGGTGTCTGGTTGAAAGGATCTCAGATTGTGAAGCTCTTTGACTGAGGTTTCTGAGTGGAGTCATAATATATTGATCCTTTCTTCTAGGTTCTTTTTCTTTCTTCCCTGTGGAATATACCAGTTCAAGTTTACTTTTGTTTACTTGATGAAACTGCACGTTTAAACAGCAAGATGCCAAGCTCAGAGCACACTGCTTCCCTGTTCTTTTGTCATTAACCAGTATCTCAGTGATTTATTATATGCCCACACAAGACAAACGTATATATATTCACAGCTCCTGGCGCCGCCTCTTCACTGGTCGCTACTAGGTCACTCTTCCTGCTCCATGAGCTTTATCATACCTCTTCTTAAAGCTATGTATGGATCCTGCCTCCACTACATAACGTCCCAGACTATTCCACTTCCTGACAACTCCGTGACTGAAGAAATACTTCCTAACATCCCTGTGGTTCATCTGAGTCTTCAACTTCCAACTGTGACCCCTTGTTGCTGTGTCCCATCTCTGGAACATCCTGTCTGTGTCCGTCAATTCCTCTCAGTATTTAATATGTCGTTATCATATCAATCCTATGTCTCCTGTCCTCCAGTATCGTCAAGTCGATTTCCTTTAACCTCTCCTCGTAGTACATGCCCCTTAGCTCCGGGACTAGTCTTGTTGCAAACCTTTGCACTTTCTCTAGTTTCCTTACGTGCTTGGCTAGGTGTGAGTTCCAAACTGGTGCTGCATACTCCAATATAGGCCTAACGTACACAGTGTACAGGGTCCTGAACGATTCCAGAAAGTGTGTGTGTGTGTGTGTGTGTGTGTGTGTGTGTGGTCAAGAAAGGTCACTGGCTCAAATATGAACTGCCAGTTGGCTAATGAACTCCATCCATTACGCTGTTAGAGGCAAGTTTTCAGTATGCTAATTCTTTGCGCTTACATATTTCCTACAAATCTTGCAGGTGTATCCTAGGTTAATGAACACACATGCACCTTAATGACACATTTATTAAGGCAACATTTCACTCACCAGAGGCTTGAACCCAATACATATATGAATACTGAATGTATGTCGACGAGTAGGGTAGGGTAGTGGTGGAAAAATACAACACATAAGCAGTATAACGTGATCCTTTATTGACAACGTTTCGCTCACACAGTGGGCTTTATCAAATCACAAACAGATCTACCTGGGTGAAAGGAACGTGAGTATTTATAGGATGGATTCAGGTGGAGAATGTTGGGTCAGGTGGAGAATGTTGGGTCAGGTGGAGAATGTTGGGTCAGGTGGAGAATGTTGGGTCAGGTGGAGAATGTTGGGTCAGGTGGAGAATGTTGGGTCAGGTGGAGAATGCTGCTTGTGACGATCTTTCGAGTAGAGTGATAGAGTTTAGAACCTTGGGTACCTTTAAGGTTAACCTCTCCTCTTTTGATACACCTATACATTCCTCTTTTCTCCCCTAATAGATGTTTTAGCCTCCTGTTAACCCATTTGGGATCGTTATTATTTGACCTAATTTATCTCTGGGGAATATATATACTTTGTGCACGTAATCGTAAGTATGATCATCGTCAATAAACTCATTAGCTAGATTACCCCAGTCGAGATTAGACAGGTGTTCCCTAAGTTCAATATAATCGGCAGAACGAAAATCGGGGACTTTTACCGTATTATCCATATTCTTTGTCATCCTCCTTTGTACGTTTTCCAGAGCATTTATATCCATTGTGTAATACGGTGACCAAAACTGTGCAGCATAATCTAGATGAGGCCTAACCAAGGATATGTAGAGTTGAAGAACAACCTGAGGACTTCTATTATTTGTTTCTTGATATGAAGCCAATGATTCTGTTCGATTTATTGCGAACGCTTATGCACTGTTGTCTTGATTTTAGATTATTGTTAACCAGAACTCCCAAATCCTTTTCGCAATCAGAAATATTAAGATCTACATTATTTAGTTTATATGTGGAATGGTTATTTTCTTGTTCAATGTTTAGAACTTTACATTTGTCTATATTAAACTGCATCTGCCACTTCTCCGACCACTGCATCAGTCTATTCAAATCTTGGTAGGTAAGACACACAGACAACAGTTAGGCAACTTTATTCTGAAACGTTTCGCCTACACAGTAGGCTTCTTCAGTCGAGTACAGAAAGTAGGTAGGAGCAGTAGAGATGTGAAGACGATGTAATCAGTCCATCATACTGTCGGAAGGAGAGGTGCAGAGTAGTAGAAGAAAGGATGTAATTACTGAGAGGTCACGTCCCTCTCAGATCCAAACATTCTCTCTTGAAAAAGTTGTCCCAGGCTGAGGGACTGACAGCCTCAAATCAAGGATGATGGACTGATTACATCGTCTTCACATCTCTACTGCTCCTGCCTACTTTCTGTACTCGACTGAAGAAGCCTACTGTGTAGGCGAAACGTTTCGGAATAAAGTTGCCTAACTGTTGCCTATGTGTCTTACCTACTAACCCGTCGGTTTTGTATACCATTTTGATATTCACTATTCAAATCTTCCTGGAGTGCTCTAAGTCCTCGTCAGAATGAATTCGTCGGCCTATTTTGGTGTCATCGGCAAACTTGCTTATATCGCTATTTATTCCCTTATCTTTTTTTTATGTAGATTGTGAACAACAAGGGGCCCAACACTGACCCCTGTGGAACACCGCTCGTCACGCTTCCCCACTCTGATTTCTCCCCATTTATGCAAACTCTCTGCTGCCTACTGTCAACCATGCCTCTATCCAGGAAAAAATTTCTCCTATTCATTGTGTGCCTTTATTTTCTTCGGTAGTCTCTGATGTGGGACTCTATCAAAAACCTTACTGAAGTTAATATACACAATATCATATTCATTACCATGATCTACCTCCTCAAATACCTTAGTGAAAAAAGTTAATAAATTCGTAAGACAGGATCGCCCTTTTGTAAAACCATGCTGAGATTCGTTGATCAATTTATGCTTTTCAAGATGGCTGTAATTGCCTCGGCAATTATTGATTCCACAAATTTTCCCAATATGGAGATTAGGCTTGTTGGTCTATAGTTCGAAGCTAAGGACCTGTCACCTGCTTTGAAAATAGGCATCACATCTGCCATTTTCCACTTATATGGCACTATGCCAGTTTGTAGTGATATGTTGAAAAGATTAACCAGAGGTTTGCTAAACGCCACAACTAAAATCTCATACCCAGAAGTTTTCCAACCAGGTGCTAACACCATTCCTTGTGGTAGAATGTACAGTGTAGAAACGTCCCTTCCCCTCGAAACACTCCTGAACTAGCATTTTTATGCCAATAGATGCGACAACGTGAACTACCCTAACCACCTTATGAGAAGGAAGGCTGCCTCTCTGGTTATGCCAGAATCAGACACAGAGACACAGGTGCATGAAGTTCAATTCTGTTACGCTGAATAAAGGAAGCTTTATTGTCTAGAAGATTTCAGGACGAATGCTGTTTCAAACACACGATACCGCATTCACTTGAGATACCTTCTTTAGCACTACTACTACTATTGCTATTACTTTTGCTACTACTACCACTACCACCTTACCCCCACCACACCCACCGCCCCTATATATACTCACTATGTCCCGTTAATGCATATATTTGCTTAACAAAGCACTTGGTGGGAGAAACGTTGCCTTATTAAATGTCTCAGTAAGTTACATATAAACATTTCCCAATAAATACACGTGTGTATCCTGACGAGGCAACGCTGGAGTGAGAATATAGGACACAAGCTGAACACTGTCACAAAGTTGAATTGCCTTCAGCCTTGTCTATGAACACCACTGCTATTGATTACCTCCTCCCACACTTGTTCAACCACCACTCCCGCCCACCCTCACTCTCCGCTACCACTCCTTCTCGCCCTCACCATCACCACCACCACTACCACAAACTACCACGACAACTTATTCTCGTACCACGAATGATACCGGATCAGATTAAAACGTTTTCTGGTTAAGCTCGCCACCTCGTTGCTTATTAACGTGTTGAGTTTTTTTCCATATGCTTGTTTGTGATTAAACTAATTTTAAATAAAGAAAAGAATTCTTATTCGTTTTCTGGAACAGTTAAAAAATTAACCAAGAAAACTGACGTAGTAAAATCAGTATAACTCTGAACGCACACACCGTCCATCATTAAAGCCAGGCTCCTCCAGTCTACAGCAGGCTCCTAAATACATTATCCTCCATCATACAAAATTAAAGGAGCACAGTAATAGTCTTGAACCATGCGAGACATTGCCCATTCACAATCAACTCTTTCCACTCATGTATCTAAGATTTTTTTTCTTAAGGGACCCAAACAATTTGCTGCACTGACGCAATTTGCACGTTTGTTTTTCCACTGTAAGTCATCTCCACTCTCACACTCATGCTTACCAATATTATTTTTCATCTGAATATTTTCATCTTTAATTCATTGTCCTTCTCCAGTATTTTTAAACCTAAATCGTGTCTTGATATGGCATTTTCAGTCCATTATTTATCTCTTGATATAGTATTATATCCCCTCTGTACACAACAATAATCCCATATTTCTGAATCTTTTTGAGAGTTCAGGTTGTTTATTCTAAATTTTTCTTTGTAGAAAAGATTCCTGATACAGGGGATTAACTTGATCATATTTATATATTAGTTCTTCAGCTTATTTATGTCCATTCTCTAATATGGAGACCAGGAAACATCTTGCTGCATAATCTAAATGAGGTTCTACCAAAGACAGAGTTGTATTATAGCCTTGAGACTCCTGTTATGGTTTTTGTTATGAAGCTAAGTAATTCATTTGCTTTATTACTTTAGATTTAGGTTTCTACTAGCCAGAACTCACAAGTCTTGTATGCATTAGTCAGTATTAAGTGCTATATCATTTAGTTTATGTGTTGTGTTTTTTTCTCAGAAATAGGATATTACTCTTGTCTACATTTAACTGCATAGGCTACTTATCAGGAAGCACTAAATAATTCAAACCATCGTAAAGCACCATGGTGTCATCCTTGTCATTCTTCGTCAGCCTGTTTATGGCACCAATGAACTTTCTTATGGCACCATTGAACTTATTTATGTAGCCATTTATTTGCAGCTTAGAGTGTATAACAGTGGTCACTGGAGGACGGTCCTGGAGCTCAGCTCTGCTGGAGTGTTGAAGTTTGTTTACCATGGCTAACCAAAGATGACTTGAGGTCTCTTTAAAAGTTGAACTGGAATTGAAGTGTAATTTGTCTTCTTACATCCACCAGCTTTGAAATTCTGACCTACATTGATCCAAGTCCACTGCTTGCTGCTGCTGCTGCTGCTGCTGCTGCTGCTGGCCGCCCACTAGTCCCAACACATTCGTCTACAGACCTGCATACCTACTCACACCGCCTACTGTCCTGCCCACAGCTATGTTTTCCCCCCACAGATCTGCATTCTTACCTATATTGCCTCCTGCACTTCATACCTGCCCACACTTACCCACAGCTATGTGCTTCCCCACCATGTATTTCCCACGGAAACAGGGTGACAAAGAAAAAGAAGAAACACTTTCACCATAATTCACTCCATCACTGTCTTACCAGAGAGGCGCAGATACTACAGTTCAAAATTACAAATATCTCAAACCCTCATTCAGAGTGCAGGCACTGTACTTCCCACCTCCAGGACTCAAGTTCGGCTAACCGGCTTCCCTGATCCCTTTCACATGTTACCTCGCTCACACTCCAAGAGCACAAGTCATAAAACCCACTAGGCTCTACTCCTGTCTAACACGCTCACACAAGCTTGTTGATGTCTAAGCTCCTAGCACATAAAACCTCCTTTACCCCCTCCCTCCAACCTTTCCTAGGACGACACCTACCCTGCCTTCCCTCCACTACAGATTTGTATGCCCTCCAAGTAATCTTGTTTTGTTCCATTTCTAAATGTCCGAACCACTCTCCCTCCAGCCCTTTGGATAATATTTTTAGTAACCCTGCACCTCATAATCTCCAAGCTACGAATTCTCTGCATAATCTTTACATCACTCATCGGCCTCAGACACGACATCTCCACTGCCTCCAGCCTCCTCCTCGCTGCAACATTCGCAACCCAAATAAATGTGTTATTACCACGTTATTCTCATACATTCCCCTTTTTGCTTTCATGGATAAGGTTCTTTGTCTCCTTGGGCCAGTAGGCCTGCTGCAGTGTTCCTTCTTTCTTATGTTCAATATATTCCTCAGTGCACTACTTACCTTTTCCCCCCATCAATTCTATGATTCATTTCGTCTTTCATAGGCCCAATATGATAGCCAGTCTCTCATTACCTAAATTTTGTGTTACCCTCATTATCTTGCTCTTTTCAATATTTATTTTAATTTTATTCTTTTACATACCCTCCCAAATTCATTCACCAACCTTTGCAACTTCTCTTCAGAATCTCCCAAAAGCACAGTGTGACAACTTCCATTTTGTGTTAGATTCTTTATTTTCCAACCTCACACGTCTCCCCAACACCTCAACATTCACTTCTCTTACAACTCCATCTATAAATATATAAAGCAACCACTATAATACAGCGCATCTCTCTCTCCTGCATACACTAACCTGAGCCTCTCCTCGTAAAAACTGCCATATTGCTCCCTATCATATGCCTTTCCCAAATCCACGAATGCAACAAAAACTGTGTGTGTACTCACCTAATTGTGGTTGCAGGGGTCGAGACTTAGCTCCTGGCCCCGTGTGTGTGTGTGTGTGTGTTGAATAATAAGAAAATGTCACTCTAATGATAGCACCATTTAAGCCATTTGTACTCTCAAAACTGGAACAGTACTGATCAAATCGACGCTCCCACTGCCCTAGATATTTAACACACCCGCCCACACTCCAGTTACATTCACCTCAGCTTCCAACATTTCCATGGGAATTCTACATGTTGTTTTAGCTAACAACAATGTTTATCTTCTGCTAAGAAAAATTTATCCCTTCCTCTTTCCCCAGAGGCGTAAACAACTCGGTACGCACAATTTATCGGGAAGCTCCAGCCGATACGCTCTCCGCCGTCTGTATCACTGGGAATATTCTCAACAAGAATAATGAAAATATTTTCCCATACGAAAATAATATGAATATGTCGAATAGGCTGAACTACCTTAAACAATTTAGCGCTTCTGTTTGATTATAATAATAATAATAATACCTTAAACAATAAACTTTTCCTAAAAATTCTGTTACAGAATATATAATTTTTTTCAATGACAGGTCTCTGAAGTTTTTTATTTTTTAAGCAAACCTAATTTAGAAACCTCACCTTACCTAACTTAAACTATCGTATTTTTTTTAGCTAAATTCTTCAATATATAGCAGAGGTCACTTTAAATTAATTCGATATTGTTTCAAATCAGTGATATATATATTTTTCATTATGTTTAGATTATTCTCGAGGATTTATGGCAAAACAAATTTTCATTCTTGTAATCCTGCAACGATCACTCTTGCCGAATTGGCCAGACTGGGCGATTCGGCTTAATTGGCACAATATATACATACATATATATATTCTGAGGGAAAAGCTGTGGCCAGTGAAACATCCGCACTACGCTACTCTGAGAACTCTCTCCCTGCTTCAGTTGCTCTCTTGCAACATTGCATAGCTCCTGATGATGCACTGAGAAGTGTGAAAGTACTTGAGCTAAAGATTTCCACCCCCCCGTGGCTTGTTTTGCGATTGTTTGTATATATTAATGCATCCATATACAAGTGGTTTTTAAGCAAAAGACAACAGCACTGGCCGAGACTCGTACCATCGAGCTTTAACACGCCACCCGGGTAGCCTATCAAAATTCGAGACGCCCTAATCCACTGGATTAGGGCGTCTCGAATGTTTATGTATGTATCCTCTTCAAGAAATGCTTCTTGGCGCGATGATGAAGAGGTTTTTGGTGTGAGGAATTGGACCATTTGGTATCTTTCTCCTCAGCCATTATCTATTCCGGATGTGGCATCTTTCATTTCTTTTCTACACTCCCCTCTCCTCTTATTAAGAGATTTTAATGCTCATCATTTCCTCTGGGAAGGGTCTCACTGCGACTCTCGTGGTGATCAGTTAGAGGCTCTTCTCACTCTCTTCCCCTCCATGTTTTAAATATGGGTACTCCCACTCATTTCGACCATGGCACTTAAGCTCTCTCTTGCACAGATCTCCCAGTTTGCTCCTCATAATCTGCACTCGACTTTATCTGGTCAGTGCTCCTTGATTTACATGACAGTGACCAATTTCTTGTCTGCTCATACTTATTTTCGACCTCCTTATAGTCCATGTTGGCAGTTTGAACGGGCGAATTGGGCTATTTACTCACATCAGTCTGTTTTTAGTGAAGAACCTTCTCCTTTGTTCTCAACTGATAAGCTATTACTATTTTTGTCCTCGTTTTTAACCGCAGCCTCGAAAACAATCCCTCAAAACTCATGTAGGCACCCTCAGAAATGTGTGCCCCTCGTTTCTTTTCTCTAAGTCTGTCAGAGATACTGCCTTTAGACTTTTCTTCTAGCAAGGAAGAGTCTTATAATGTGCCTTTTACGATTCTAGAACTAGTCAAGACTATCCGCATGCCGATCGTCGCTAGCTGGGCCTGATGGCATTCAAATACGTATGATTCAGCCGTCCTCTTATGTCATTTTAATCTTATGTGGTCGCAAGGTGTTCTTCTCCAGCTGTGGAAAACTGCCGTTGTTCTGCCTTTTTGACGTACTGTTGGAGTGTGAGCAAGGTAACATTTATGAAGAGATTTAGGGAAACCAGTTAACCAGACTTGAGTCATGAAGATGGGAAGTACAGTTGCCTGCAATCTGAAGGAGTGGTAGGATGTTACGGTTTGGAGGGTTATCTGAACTCCGATGTCGGCGCCCTTCTAGCAAGATAGTGATTGAATAAGTGACAGTGAAAGCGTTTTCTTCTTTGTGGGGTCACTCTTCCTCGGTGGGAGACAGCCGGAGTTTAAAAAAAATATATACACTATTAATAATAATAATAATAATAATAATAATAATAATAATAATAATAATAAATTATTTACACAAGTACATGTACAGGTATACAGGGTACTGACATCAATGAACCTACATGAAAGCCTTGTTATGCAGGCATTTCAGCAATAGGACAGTTTCCAGATGCGACCCACACCAGTCGACTAACATCAGGCACCTATTTTACTGATGGGTGAACATAGGCAACAGTGTAGGAACACGTCCGTTTTTCCATCCTTCACCCAGAATCGAACCCGGACCCTCATCGTGTGAAGCCAGAGCTTTTGCCACCAGGCCACTGTTCTTATTTATGTGGATATTATTTCCTTGTGTGAGTCGAAGTGAGCAGCACATTGCCTCTCTACCAATCAGGCTATGAACTATATGTATTGTAGTCAGGGAAATATCAGAAACGCTCTCTCCCTCTCTCTCTCTCTCTCTTCTCCTCTCTCCTCTCTCTCTCTCTCTCTTCTCTCTCTCTCTCTCTCTCTCTCTCTCTCACGAAATCACTTGGAATAAGATGTAATATAAATGCAGGAAAAAGTTTTTTCCGGAGAGTTATGGAGCAATGCGACTGTCTCCACTAATATTTCAACCTAAGTAAATCAGTCCTTTAAGAAAGAACCCACTAGACAAACACTTTCAAAATACATTACTCAATAAATACAGTGCTGGCTTCATTAATTACAGTCCCCTCATAGTCAGGACTTCAGAGGGCGAGAAATGGTTTAAAAAGCCTACAAAATCTACCAAAATTACTCAAAATTATCCCAAAAATAAGTTCACTCTATAATTTACAATAAGAAATATATTCATACTTTGTAATGAGCAGGTGCTCAGAAAAAAGCTATATCACATCTAATTTCATTTATGTATTCTGGAAACTATTCCGAAGGTATATATATATATATATATTATATATATATATATATATTATATATATATATATATATATATATATATATATATAATATATATATATATATTATATATATATATATATATATATGTGCAAATAATTGGACTGCTTTTTAATCCTGAAATTACATTCCAGAAGATATAAACACAAAGGGAAGTTTGTTTCACTTCTCTAATAGCAATACATAAATGGCAGTAATATAACTATATTGTATTTGTTATGATAGCTGGTATTAATATCCTTCATTTGATTCTAGGCTGACAAAAAACAAAAGCCAATTATTTACAACAACAAAAATATCCTGTTGTAATTATTAACGTGATCAGAGGCAATGCGTCTCTCGCTCTAAGCTCCCAAGTATAACTCGATGTAGATAACTTTGAAGCTCAGAATCAGTTGGTTCTGAGAGCTAATACATTCCACAGACTAGTGAGGTTAGACACAGATATCCCTGGGTTCATAGTGGCGTCATGAACCACCCAACAGGCTACACATTACTGAGTGTGGTCCGATCCCCGGCCGGGTGGAAACGTGAGGCATATTTCCTTACACCTGCTGCCCTTGTTCACCTAGCAGTAAGTAGGTACCTGGGTGTTAGTCGACTGTTGTGGGTAGTATCCTGGGGGAGTGGGGTGGTAGTATCCCTTAGATAAGGCTGCGTTTGAAATGAGATGAAGTAGGATAACAGCTAGGTAAAAAAAAGATTACTCGTCTACAATAACCAACTACATTATTCCTCTTTTTACTGTAAAATGCGTTTCACAAATGTGAATAAATATTACTATGCGTAATTATTTGCATAATAAGTAAAAAGTAAAAAAAAGCAAATATTTTTATTTAAAAAATCAGATCTAAAAATCAGTGCATCACATGGAAAGGAGAAGCAAGAGTCCACAAGGACTCTTATGACATAACCATAAAGTAAGAGGCTCAGGTAGAGTTGGACTGGCCTCTCAATATTAATGTCTCGTCCATGTCTCAATAGATTTAATTGATCTCACAACTTGAGCAAATGTTCAGTAATTCTAATGCTATGCGCCTGCTCACTATTATTCTCTAGTCCATTTCGCATTAAGAAGTAAAAATTTCCATTTTTAAGCAGATTTAATATGTCTCATGAAATCAGAGAAATATTTCATATCAAACGATAAATTTCTTGTCTCAACAAATAAAGATTGGGTGACTCAGACTGAAGCTTTGTTGATAAAGGCAAACTGCAGGATAATGCGTCACTTATTGATAATGTTTTGCCTCTAGTGTATGAGTATCATACTGTGTTTGTGTCTTTATCCATTGTGTCGGTATTTTATACCATTTCTTTACATGAAACTTTGTGTTGAATAAATTAAAACGTTTTAAATTATATTCCAGGAACGCAATGGTGAACTAATTTTTTAAATCACGAACAATACAGCTATTAATAGCGGCTAGATCAGAAAAAATTAAATCTCTGAAATAGAGTTGTAAGTTATTATAATGAGCAGCCGTTTTACACATACCTGAAGAGATGGCCACCGAGTCTGCCCTCGAGTCCAAATTACATTAACTTCTGCATCAACAATTTTTAAAAAAAATCACTGCACCTTTAGTTTTACACTCAGGCAAAAATGACTATATACTGCAGAAATGAAATAAATTATTTGCATTTTATTTTATATTTGTAAATATCTTTGGATCTACGCACTTTGATAACTTAAGTATGTTATGCAACATTTAGTAAATATTATATTCAGTAGTTCTGATTTTAGCGATGTTAGTGAATATTTGGAAACCATCATAATAGTTGTATCAGAGAAGAATACAAGTATGTTTTTTTTTTCCACGAAAATTCTAATAGAACCGAGAGACGTTTTCATTGTATCAAACAGAACCTGCCACTGAAGGCAAAGAAATTTCTATCAGGTCTAGAAAGGAATATTTGGTTTTAATCATCAAAGTGTTGCATAATAACTTTGTGTTCTAGTATTTCTATTTGCTGTTAAGTTTATTTTTAAGGTAAATACTCTGTCTTTAAGAACTGACAGAGATCACAGAGAAACACTTCCCAAGAACCTTGGACAACCATATTACTTTCCTTCTATTTTTTCCATGTCTAATTTTTCTTAGAGATTCATTATCTTGAAACAAGGAGTTTAATAAACATAAGGATCACACATGAATATTGGTAAATGATGTTCTTTGAGAAGTGTTCATATCACCATTTCAAGTTTTTCTACGCATCTGTCAAGAGGATTGTTTAAAATCGTTATATAACTTTAAAGTTTGCTAAAGAATGATTTGAGTTGGAGATCTGAGATCTACCACAAGCGATGTCAATATTACATACAGAGCAAAACGCAAGATTCTTTGCTAGTATTTATTTACTACTCTCAACCACTGGCGAAACTGTCATTTTACCAATGTTTGTAATTTTTAATTAAAGTTTTGTATTTTTTGCCATTGTTGTCTTTGATTTCGAGGACTGTCAGCCTTCCTCGTCACGATTTCTTTATATCAATAATTTAAACTTGACCTTCCTGCTCCATAGTCCACAAGTTTTCTTTAAAAACTGCAAACAATGTATATAAAATTTTCATCTGAGGAGCACAGATTTCTCTCGCATGATTATATTTTTGATTATTTCACTTTGTTTTAAATTAACTGATACCTAAATATTCAAAGAATGGTACTATACGTGCTGATTTTTTCGTTTATTTTTCCTAAATATGAAGCTACATACATAAACTACTTAGTGGCAAAGAAGAGTTGCAGTTTAAATATGGCACAATTAACAACATTTTTTTCCCCACAATTTGCATGTTCGTGCACACGCAGGGTCACACTGGCCGACAACGGCGCTACTAACCCGCTATGGTCAGGGGTCGGGGAACTGGGGTAACTTACCCCAAATATGATAAAAATGAAAATCTCAGGGGTAATGAAGGCTCAGTAAACATATATATAAAATTGCACAAAATTTATTATTTAATAAACGAGGCAAATTATGAAAGTTATATTTTTTCAAACAAATAATTTGTAGGTTCTTAATGAAATTAAAATCTAATTTGTAGGGACCATTTTTTAAGTTGGCAATGACGTAAAACGGGTAAGGACTACAGCGGCTGGCGGCTGGCAACACCGCGAGTGTCAGCAGTGACTCGGGAGCCGCCACGACAACAGCACGTCCCATTGTTGACACACCATCACCTAACTTTTGGCCTAGTGTTCTATCTCGCTATCAATAATTGTCTCTGCTTGCAATTATAAGGCATCTTACCAAACTCAGAAGTGGTTCTCTGATTACTTTCCAGATCTTGATTCACATACTGTGACTGGGTTGTGAATCCCTTCAATGTGAAATTGCTGATGTACCAGAAGAGCCTGAAGGATGGGCAAAGGCACTTCTTGAAATTCATTCCACAAATGAAGCATTCATTGAATTTCAGAACAATGCAGACCTATCCATTTTTTCGATGTCAAGAGCTGCAAAGGTTTTCAAAATTGCACATGAGAAAGCAATAAAAATACTGCTGCAACTTGCAACTATCTATCTTTGCGAACAAGGATTTTTCCTCTCATTAACTTAAAAACAAAGTCCAGAAATTGGTTAAACGCCGAAGACTGTCCAAATTGCTCTGACATCAAAAAGGCTTAATTCTGATGATGTATAAAAAATGAAACAACATCATTATTGCTCCAAAACTTGAAGTGAAAATGTTTTCCTTGATGAGATTTTTATTAAATTTGTCTGTTACTATTTTTATTTCATGCAGTTTATTTTTCATTTTATTATTATGTTAATTTTGAGTTTTTTTTTTTTAAAGTTGCTTTATCGCGTATAATACATATTTTTCAGTTTGTATGACTATTCTCCATACAAATGGATTCAATAAAATATTTTGAATTTGAATGCTCATTGTGTATTTCCGGATTCTGTGGACTTTCAAGTCTAGTGGGTAATTTCGCTGTACACAAATTTGTTTTGGGTAATACCAAAAAACGTTCGCCGACCCTTATGCTGTGCGTTACTCAACTCATTTAAACGTCTCATAAACGTCTAAGAAGAAATTTTATTTAGATCATCCATGAACTAAAATCATATCAATGTGTGGTCAATTAATAACAAATGAAAAAATACTAATTTAAAAATTACACCGTACAGTTGTATCACTGCTCATGGTGGTAGTAGCAGTACAAGCAATAGTGGTAGTAGCAGTACAAGCAATAGTGGTAGTAGCAGTACAAGCAATAGTGGTAGTAGCAGTACAAGCAATGGTGGTAGTAGCAGTACAAGCAATAGTGGTAGTAGCAGTACAAGCAATGGTGGTAGTAGCAGTACAAGCAATAGTGGTAGTAGCAGTACAAGCAATAGTGGTAGTAGCAGTACAAGCAATAGTGGTAGTAGCAGTACAAGCATAGTGGTAGTAGCAGTACAAGCAATAGTGGTAGTAGCAGTACAACAATAGTGGTAGCAGATACAAGCAATAGTGGTAGTAGCAGTACAAGCAATAGTGGTATAGCAGTACAAGCAATAGTGGTAGTAGCAGTACAAGCAATAGTGGTAGTAGCAGTACAAGCAATAGTGGTAGTAGCAGTACAAGCAATAGTGGTAGTAGCAGTACAAGCAATAGTGGTAGTAGCAGTACAAGCAATAGTGGTAGTAGCAGTACAAGCAATAGTGGTAGTAGCAGTACAAGCAATAGTGGTAGTAGCAGTACAAGCAATGGTGGTAGTAGCAGTACAAGCAATGGTGGTAGTTGTAGCCTTCTTCCGTCTATAACTTTTCCATCAAATGTCCATGCTAGTCTAATAATACCACGTATTATTTTTCGTTTTATTTTGGCGACTTGACAATGGTCCAGAATGTACCGAAAAGTCGTCATTAAGCTCCTCTCTCAAGTGCGAGATTTTGGTGGATATTACTAACCACAGTATTATGACCTTTTTATACTTTATGATGGCAGTGTACCAGGAAAAGCGTAGTGTTGGGAATGAGCTTTATGCTATGCAATATTTGCATTCACCAACTAGTTATTTATTGAGACTGTCAGAAGTACATTTACTCTCTGTCTGTCTGTCTGTCTGTCTGTGTCTGTCTGTCTGTCTGTCTGTCTGTCTGTCTGTCTCTCTCTCTCTCCCTCTCTCATGCATTCATTTGCTCCCGTGAATGTAACAAAAGAAACTCTTGACTTGGTAGTTTGCGAAATCAAGCAAATATAACGAAGATTTAGGTTAGGTCTTATCTCCAGTGTTTGTTCTCTCTATGAGATATTCCTTTTGTTTCCAAGACAATATTTGCTGCTTCCAACGCTGTCTTTCTGAAGACGAAAAATGGCTGCCTGACTTAATCCTGCCTAGCTCAATGCCTTCCTGAATGCCTTGTCATATGGGACAGTGTGGACGGTATGTGTGTGTTTTCTCCTCAGCCATCGATAATCCACTTCTTGCCACTTGAGCATCTTTGTCGATGCTCTAAAATATCAGGAAAATTGTACTGGGAAAATAGAGAATATAAAATGGAAAACAACGACGAGTTCTGAGAAACTGGACACATTTGCTGCACCTGGTTATCGTTATTTAAAGACGTTTCGCCAACGAGTGTTTTTATTAATTCAATACGGAGATGATATGAGAAAACAGTGGAAGATTAGGCAATTAGTCCCTCAACCTGGCAGAACTATACACGGAAAACCGTGGAAAATAAGGCAATCAGTCCGTCAGCCTTGCAGAACTATACACACAAGACCGTAGGAGATGAAGCGATGAGTCCGTCAGCCTTGCAGAACTAAACAAAGACACTGAGGTATTCAAGCTCTTAACCTAGAAGTCGGGCTTCAATATTTCAGTCTTGATGAATCTGATAAAGACACTGGTGTTGCATACACATATCTATTCCTCATCTTGTTCGTATTGTATATCATTATTATAACGAAACAGAGAAGTACGGGTACTGCTTAGAAGATAAGGTACTTGGTAAGGCGTGATATTATTACAATGGTATGTGTCGCAAATTTGAGAAATTCAGATTTAAACGTATACAAGTAAAATTATTACACTGTCAGTTTACTACAGTATACCGCTTATTGAACTCGTCTTTGTGTGTTGGTTTATTCCTGGTAGTGGTCAGGTATCTGCTCTCAGTGCATTCTCTCACACCCAGCTTCCGGTCCCTTCTGACTGCCAAGCTGTCAGACCCATTTCCCCATAATGAAGAAGCGAGGTATCTCTTTAGCTCAGTCATTCTTAATGGCTAAATTAATAACACTAATATTGATTTGCATGTTGCAACATAGGAGCGTCACAGCTCTTCCTTCACCTCTTCCGCCTTCTAAAAAAAATAGCAATGTATAATTTTCTAATTCTTTATTTTTATCTTTATACCTTAACTCTACAAATCTCTAAGCATATAGTTACAATCTCACTACCATAAAGTACGGATAACATTTTCTTAATGCACATAAAAACGTTAATTTCCCATATTTTTATAAAAATTGAGCCATGCTTCTCTCTCTGTCTCTAAAACCTGCACTTTACACAATGCCTTCAGTATTCATTCTCCCTTCTTCAATCCACAGTTAATTTCAGTACCTTGAGGAATACTTCTAGCGAACTCAGTCTATCTTCCACCTCCTCTTGCTCCTATCAGTTGGGGCTCAAAACTAATCCATTCTGTAGATAAGTGAGGCTAGACACATGTATCCCTGGTACACCTTGGTGTCAGTAGCTACACACCAGGCTACACGTTGTCTCATTCTTAGACCTCACATCTACAATAACCAATTACATAAGCCGTCTTTCTTTTATAGTAAAATTCAGTACCATCATTTCAAAAATATGAAAAAATTATTAATATATATTACTTTACAGTTTTGCTAACACAAATGACATAATTAAGAAATAGAAGAGTTTGCTACCAACTTCTGGCATCCATCCAGCTGTGGTGTTACCCTTCAACTCTCGTCAGTGCTACATTAGCTATTGTTCTGTAAGGCTATTCCTGCAAGTGTGCTCCATGAGTGAATGTGATTTCACCAAATTCTCCCCTTCAATTCATGATTACTGATTAAATTCATGATGGATGTTACTCCTAGGAAGCGTGCAAGTATTATAGCTGTTAGAAAACATACTGATTTGAGTATCAGACATCGCCGAAAATTTGAGCCTTGCAAAGTCAACTGCTGGTCGGATTCTGAAGAGAGGTGACGATACTGGTGACTGTGGAGCACCACATTGAGAAAGCTGTGGAAGTAAACGCGAGACAACACCTCACGATGACAAGGTTGTCATAAGAAAAAGTGTGAATGATCCCAAAAACGGCAAAGATCTACGTAGATATTTGGCTTCAGCTGGCTTAAATGATGATTCTTTAACTGTTTGATGAAGGCTCCTTGAAGTTGGCAGAACTGCCAGAAAGGCGGTAAGGAAACAATCATTGACTTGTGCTATTAAAAAACGGCTATGGTGGGCACTCGATCATAAGGGATGGACGACAGATGAATGGAGAAAAGTTATATTTTCAGATGTGACATATTTTGAAGTACATGGGCACAGATCAGTGGTAGTGAGACGGAGCAAAGGAGAACCTCTTCAGAATGGACACATTCAATAAGCGCCTAAACACCCACCTAAGATGTTTTGGGGGTAGTTTTACTGCTAAAGGGAAGGATGAACAGTGACAAATACAAGGCAATCCTGGCAACTCATTTCCCATTGTGGATAGACTTTCCTGGTGGAGAAGCCATTTTCCAACAGAATCTTGTTCCATGCCACACTTCTAGAAAAATGCTGACATTCCTCGAAGAGAGTTGGCTAAGCGTTCTAAATTAACCTGGAAACTATCTTGACCTCAAGGCAATTGAGAATCTATGGGCAATAACCAAACGCAGGATCTGTTCATCTGCGGAGAAGTTAATTGTTGTTGTTATTAGGACCTGGTGCCACGACGAAGAACTTGCCAAAATGTGTTCAACATTGGTTGATTCTATGCCATAGCTTGTAGCAATGATTATAAAAGCAAAGGGTGGTCATATATCATAGATCAATTCTCTGTCATATCGTTGCCGTGTATTTTTAAAATAAACATTAATTTTTCCAAATGTCTCATTTCATCATTGTCCCAATTAATATGCACACTCCTTGTAGGCCTCTCAAAATTCCTGAATGCCTATCTGAATATTTGCCTGAATGCCTATCTGGGTGCCTTCTGGATTGCTTGTCTGTATGCATGCTTGTCTAAATGCCTATCTGAATGATTGTCTACTTGCATCATTGTCTGATAATTTGTATGAATACTTGCTTTAATGCTAGCCTGCATACCTGTATATATGAAGGTCTGTATGGTTGAATGCTTGTATGCTTCAATGTCTGTACGTTTTAATGCCTGTGCGGTTGAATTACTATTCGGTATATTCTACTTCCTTTCCCCTGGTTTTGTAAGAGTGCGTTGTAGCTGCGTGTTGTTCTCGTTACTGTATCTTGGTTTTCTAACAGCTCATATATTGTACCAACATGTTTATTATCGTAGCAATATAGTTCTTCAGCGTACCATCAAGCCTACAAAGGTACATATATTGTGCAGAAGCTCTAATATGAGACCCCTAAGCTCACCACTGATATTCTTCTAGTATTGTTGTCTATTTCTCATACGAGTTGTGTACAGGATTACCACGGCAGTAACATTATTTCAGATATAATCTCAAACATTTTCTGGATCATTTCAAACTCCCGACTTATTTAAGATATGCCAATCAGCCTGTCCTCCCAGGATGCAATCCACAACCGTCGATTAATATCCAGCAATGTATTTATTGCAAGGGGAACAGGAACAGCAGGTGTAAAGCAACTTGTTCATATCTCTCGGCCTCGAACCCACTTTCTTCAGTTGTAAATTGAGCGAACTCGTATTGAATTACCCGAGGACACCGACTGCATGATAAAGCGCTGCACTGACTGAAACATTGTGTTAATAAAAACTTGTTCCGTAATGAGTTTTTCTTTACTACTGACAGAAGTTTGCCATTTGGATTCATGTGTTTCTTTATATCTGAGGGTATAAAAAAACATTTTTCACCTTACAAAAATTCGGAGTCGTAATGAACCCCTCGGACCAGGTGCAGCTTCTGGCAACACTCGTCAACTGGTGCAAATTTTTATGGTTCGGTTTTTTTTTGCTCTGTAGAGAACACATTTTTGGACTTGCTGGAGCTTTTACGAGTTTTATTTCGAAAGAGAATTTTTTTTTTCTGCGTGGCTTACGACGCATCTGCCTGTTTTATTTTGCTGGAGTTTCTCTTCCTGTGCAGGGGCAGTTATTAACAGCCTGGCTGGTCACACACACACACCTAGACAGAGCCAGGATTCAGAACGGAGGATCAAGCCTCAGCCACTCCTAGAGCTGAATGACTCGCATGGGTCTAGCGCTTCATGAAATATAATAATACAACTATTAATAAAAATAATCTTCCTGTGGATGATAAATGTTGAAGCTGATTGTTCTTCAGCCTCTGGTGGACAACATTATTAAACGTATCTGACAATATTAGTGACGGGAGGATCGAGCCTCTACCACCCCAAGCGCTGAATGACCACCGCGGGGATAGCGAATCACATAAATAATAATAGTAATAATTTAGCATCGGGTTTTACTGCTCCTAACCCAGTGCACTTCGTAAATCATTAGCAAAAGCAACTTCTCAAGAAGAAATTTCTTGCTTTACCGTTAATAATAATATATTACAAATTATAAACACTACTGGATTTAAGAGGGAGTCTACTGTCAGGGTTGCTTCTGCTCTTGTTGCTGCCACCTCTCTAATAAAGAACTATAGTAACCATATCAAATTAAGCATAAGATTAATATTTGGGCGTCTATATAGCAAACTGAATTGTAATTAACTTATTACAATCAGCTTGACTCCTTGATAATTAATGTTTCTACAGCATGTCATCACTGTACGTCCTGGACTCACATCATCCTTACTGAAGAAGCCTGATAAAGATATTGAAAATCAGAGAAAACGGCATTAATGAATAATTCCTGCGGATTCAATCACATTCTGAATTACACCGAAGTGATAGTGTTAATAAATTAATCAAAGAAAACACCATGAAGAAAAAAAAGTGGCTACAGCTTATGTGTCGAGCATTAAAAATAATATTGGAAGATAAATAAATAATGAATCTGAATGTTATAGGAAAACAATTAGAAGCTTTTCATTATCTTCGTGTTGTCCTATGAACATGAATCATAGGGAATACACAGGCTCACAGAAGATACATAGGGATGACAACAGTCGCACATGACACAAACACAACACAATCACACATGACACATTTCATCACCCAAGACATATTAGGATTCGACATAATTTATCTGAACTTTTACAAAATTATGTCTCCGGGAAGGATAATACAGACATGTCTCCGGGAAGGATAATACAGACATGTCTCGAAGGATATACAGACATGTCTCCGAAGGATAATAAGAGACAATGTCTCCTGGAAGGATAATACAGAGACATGTCTCCGAAGGATAATACAGAGACATGTCTCCGAAATAATACAGAATACATGTCTCCGGAAGGATAATACAGAGACATGTCTCCGGGAAGGATAATACAGACATGTCTCCGGGAAGGATAATACAGAGACATGTCTCCGGGAAGGATAATACAGAGACATGTCTCCGGGAAGGATAATACAGAGACATGTCTCCGGGAAGGATAATACAGAGACATGTCTCCGGGAAGGATAATACAGAGACATGTCTCCGGGAAGGATAATACAGAGACATGTCTCCGGGAAGGATAATACAGACAGTCTCCGGAAGATAATACAGATATGTCTCCGGAAGGATAATACAGAGACATGTCTCGTAAGGATAATACAGAGAATGTCTCCGGAAGGATAATCAGAACATGTTCCGGAAGGATAATACAGAACATGTTCCGGGAAGGATAATACAGACTGTTCCGGGAAGGATAATTCAGTGACTATGTCTAAGTTACAGTACGAGACATGTCTCCGAAGATAATACAGAGACAGTCTCCGAAGGATAATACAGAGAAATGTCTCGAGGATAATACAGAAATGTTCCGGAAGGATAATACAGAGACATGTCTCGAAGATAACAGAGACATGTTCCGAAGGATAATACAGAGACATGTCGAAGATAATACAGAGACATGCTCCGGAAGATAATCAAGAATTTGAAGGATAACGAGACATGTCTCCGGAAGGATAATACAGAGAATGTCTCGGAAGGATAATACAAAATGTTCGGGAAGGATAATACAGAGAAATGTGTCCGGGAAGGATAATACAGAGACATGTGTCCGGGAAGGATAATACAGTACTAGTACTTATGTTTCCGTTTGTCAGTTATGAAAGACAAGACATAAGTTGTTGTTGTTGCTGTGGTTGTTGTCGCAGCTGTTGCTTTAGTATGTTGTTGTATAATGTCTGTTGTTTGCTGTTGTTACTGTTATTGTGAATAAGGATTCATGTGTGTATGTCTACTTACAGTACTGGCATTATTATTATGGATTTTTTTTTAAAATCTGTATTTTTCTACTAAAAGGTCAATTAAACCAATTTCACTGATTGCTAATGTATTTATTTTAATACACAAGTACAGGTCAACTATTTACATTGATTAATATTTGGTTTTACCCCCCTTAGCATCCTTAAGTGCTTTAACACGTGTGTACATGACAACGATCAAAGTTTCGCGTAATTACTTGATTCAGACAGAATAAAACCAAACCTTAATAAGTTTTACCTATTCGGTAATATTTTACATCTGAAAAACTGACAGATGTACACAACTGACTTCAGTAACCTCTCAGCCTTCAAAGAAACACAAGTTATGTATGTTTAAAGGCAATTAAAAGAACCTTCTAAAAGTTATCAGACCCACTCCAGGATTCCTGGACTGGTCTTAGCATTGACCATAGGGCACCAGCACGTGACAGTAGGTTACAAGAACTCTGCTCTAGTTAGAGCAAACCAGAGCTGAAAATTTGAACTCGATCGAATGAGGCGTTCTCAAGTTATAAACGAAACTTTGGAGGAAGGAAAATAACCATTTTAAGGTGCCCCTTCGGAGAAAACTAATAATACTCGAAGGCAGAAGCTGAGTTAAGTTCAACACAGTAAAACAAACCAAACTTCATACATTTCAAACTTTTATAGCGAAATAAAAGCAGAGATTTTAAAGGCAAGTAATCAAGACTGCATAAATTATTTCTTCCCAGTTCAACAGAGAAACATTCTGCCGTTTGTAACCGTAATGAACTAACTCCTACCCACTTCAACCACGTCTTTCTCACACCTAAAAAAACAAAACTAAAAAAATCGCCAGCACATATTCCCTTTCCCTTCCCTTCCCGCGCCTGTCCCGCCGTCATCCCGCGCCTGTCCCGCCCTCATCCCGTAAACGAAGTCCTGAAGATAACCACTGAGGTGAGCAGCTCATGCGAAACAACCATTAAGACAAAAACAGCCTTCCTGAGGTTCAAGGCGAGGAGGGGGAAAGGTGATGAAATTCAGGTGGACGGCAGCAACACGCACGAGTTACAGCCTTTCATCGCCTTACTGAAGTCTCCCAACTCAGGCTGACAGATTTCATTACCTCATTCATGCATCCCATTGTGTGATTGAACATGACAAGAAAACAGCAAATTTCCTTCATGTTGAATGAAGTATCCGCAGACTGCAGGTGTTTCCACAATATGACTATCATACAGAATAGGATGCCTACACACTATGATAGTTACATTTAAGACACAATCATATAGAATGTCGTAGCCGCACACTGAAGTGCATTCCCGCAAGGTAACTATCATGCAGAAAACGGTAGCTGCACACTGCGGTATTCATCATTGTAACTATCATACAGAATAAGTAGTTGCACACTCTGTGTTCCCTAATTGTAAATATCATACAGAAAAGGGTAGCCGCACTCTCCACGTGAAACCAATTTTGCAAAATACAACCAGAGAGGTCATGGTAGCGGTGATAGGTGGGTGGAGCCTCGTGGGAGTCAGCCACTGCGATATTCCAGGAGCCTGGGGCCCCGAGGAGCACCAGGTCTTATAGATGGTGTTACAATTTGCAGATGAAGTTGAGGCAGACTCAGGGAATCTAAATGAAGGCTGGTTTAGGTGTGGTGTCTCTTGCCTCCTGTCTCTTGTGTTGATCATGCTGCATCATGCTGGTGATCATGCTGCATCATGCTGGTGATCATGCTGCATCATGCTGGTGATCATGCTGCATCATGCTGGTGATCATGCTGCATCATGCTGGTGATCATGCTGTATCATGTTGAGATCATGCTGTATCATGCTTGTGATCATGCTGTATCATGCTGGTGATCATGCTGTATCATGCTGGTGATCATGCTGTATCATGCTGGTGATCATGCTGTATCATGCTGGTGATCATGCTGTATCATGCTGGTGATCATGCTGTATCATGCTGGTGATCATGCTGCATCATGCTGGTGATCATGCTGTATCATGCTGGTGATCATGCTGTATCATGCTGGTGATCATGCTGTATCATGCTGGTGATCATGCTGTATCATGCTGGTGATCATGCTGTATCATGCTGGTGATCATGCTGCATCATGCTGGTGATCATGCTGCATCATGCTGGTGATCATGCTGCATCATGCTGGTCATGCTGTATCATACTGTATCATGCGGGTATCATGCTTGTGATCATGCTGTATCATGCTGGTCATCATGCTGTATCATGCTGGTGATCATGCTGTATCATGCTGGTGATCATGCTGTATCATGCTGGTGATCATGCTGTATCATGCTGGTGACCATGCTGTGTCGTGCTGGTCATCATGCTGCATCATGCTGGTGACCATGCTGTATCATGCTGGTGATCATGCTGTATCATGCTGGGATCCTCTGTATCATGCTGGTGATCATGCTGCATCATGCTGGTAATCATGCTGCATCATGCTGATCATCATGCTGCATCATGCTGGTCATGCTGTATCATACTGTATCATGCTGCATCATGCTGGTGATTATGCTGCATCATGCTGGTGATCATACTGCATCATGCTTCATAATACTGGTGATCATGCTGCATCATGCTGGTCATGCTGTATCATACTGTATCATGCTGCATCATGCTGGTGATCATGCTGCATCATGCTGGTGATTATGCTGCATCATGCTGGTGATCATGTTGCATCATGCTTCATAATGCTGGTGATCATGCTGCATCATGCTGCATCATACTGGTGATCATGCTGCATCATGCTGGTGATCATGCTGCATCATGCTGGTGATCATGCTGCATCATGCTGGTGATCATGCTGCATCATGCTGGTGATCATGCTGCATCATGCTGGTGATCATGCTGCATCATGCTGGTGATTATGCTGCATCATGCTGGTGATCATGTTGCATCATGCTTCATAATGCTGGTGATCATGCTGCATCATGCTGCATCATGCTGGTGATCATGCTGCATCATACTGGTGATCATACTGCATCATGCTGGTGATCATGCTGCATCATGCTGGTGATCATGCTGCATCATGCTGGTGATCATGCTGCATCATGCTGGTGATCATGCTGCATCATGCTGGTGATCATGCTGCATCATGCTGGTGATCATGCTGTCTCTATCTGGTCGTCATACTCTCTCATGTTGGTCATGGTGCCTCTTGCTTATATATAGTATATGTCGTGCCGAATAGGTAAAACTGGTCAGTTAGCAAGAACTCATTTAAAATTAAGTTCTTTCTAAAAAATTCTCTTACGTTTAAAGATATATATTTTGTACCAAAAGAACCTTAGAAAACTTACTTAACCTTATTATAACAAGCGCAATTTAATTTAGCCTAATCCAACTAAATATATTTTAGATAAGTTTACAGTAATTTAATAAACAAACACAATGAAATGTATTTTTTCGTTAGGTTCAGAATGATTTTTGTGAAATTATTGCATACACAAATTTTCGCTTGCCTTATTCGGCAAGAAGAGCGTTGCTATTTATGCCAAAATCGCAAATTTTACCTGTTCGGCACGACACACCCACATACCCTACCTCGATGAGAGACGGCTTAAATCTTTTGTACTTTTCTCGTTTATACCCTAATATATAGCAACTTGACCTTCGTGTACACAGGGGGTCAAGAAACTGACCATTTCGACTACTCAGAGGTCATTAACTAAGGCTGCATGTCACCTGTTCACCACCAGTCAAGAATATTTTAATTCCTAAAAGTAAACTCTGAGTGTATATACAGGGAGTGACATGCACCTGTTGGTGTAAGTATTCTGTGACCCTAAGCAGGAATGCATACATTACTTTTGGTTTGATCATCGTCTATGTTTATACCAAACTGCCAGAGGTACGATAAGCCACATCGTCAGACAGTTTACATATATCATTCCTCCGTTTAAGTAATTATAGTGGGATTATAGATCTACTCAAATTTTCAAATGTATTCCTATGACTTTCAAATTCATTATTTAATATTATTTCTAATGCTTGACACATTTAGAGACCAAGGTATTATACGACTACTCTTTCAGAGTACGTTTCTTATATCTTATCAGCATTTTCAAGTAGGAATAATTCAATGTGAAGGAATCCATAACCACTGTACATTATTTCCTGTCTGATTCCAGTGACCATGTTGATAGATTAATTATGCGAGACAAGTACATTCACTGACACCACAGAATCGCTAATGATCAAGGCATCAAGCTCATTGTCATAAGTTAACGTAAGTGTCATTAAGATGATAAACAGTGCAGTGAGTAGTACATCCAAATGCATGGAACAACACGTGGGATCCTCCCGGAGGAGAGCCGGGTGATCCCAGGTGCCAGAGTTGGCTTAATACGTTTTGTGTTGTGCTGACCGTCTGCCTTCAAGGTTAAATTTAGTCAGATATTTAATTCTATGTAAGGATAACAACTTATACATTAAAATTAAGTTTTAATATATAAGTTGTTGTGTGTGTGTTTAGTAGTAGTAGTGATGGTAGTTGTTACTAGTCAAAGGCATTTGCCGATAGACATTTGTCCTGGTGTGAGTACTCACCTATTTGTACTCACATATTTGTGGTTGCAGGGGTCGATTCATAGCTCCTGGGCCCGCCTCCTCACTGATCGGTACTAGATCCTCTCTCTCCCTGCTCCATGAGCTTTATCAATACTCATCTAAAACTGTTTACCCTACGTCCAACTTTCACAGTTGGATCCTCCCTTATTCACAGTTGAATCCTCCCTTATTCACAACTTTCCCTGTATGAATCTTAGCCCTGGCTTTGTCTCTGTAGATGCTTTCCTTTCCCATTACATTGTTAAATGCTCCAAACTTCAGAATACCCGTGACGACTTAACCTGATTCTTCTATCTCTTTTCCCTTTTTTTTCTTTCTCCTCTGTGTTTCTTTCTTTTGCCTTGTATTTGTCCTTAATTTTATTTTCATTTTTCCCCCCCTGTGTTCTTGTCCTTACCCCATGCGGGCCGCCAGCCTTTTGCAGTGCTCCTCTTTCTTAGAATATGACTGACTCCACTACTACTACTTCCACTACCACTACTACTTCCACTATTACTCCTCCACCACTTTCTTGTGCCCATCCCTGTCTGCTGGCCTACAAATACCCCTTCTACCTGTTCTTTGTGTTAGTGTGACTTTGTAAATGGTCCAAGTCGGACCGAAACGTCGTCGTAAGCTCCTCTCTTCTATGTGCGGGTTGTGTGTGTATTGTTCCAGTCACGGTATTGTGCCTTTTTTTGTTAAAGTCTACATGAGACTGACCCAGCTGATGCTTGCACAGTTTGAATTCCTTCCTGTACTTGGAGGAAATACACTGATATGCCCCAAGAACTGTTGTTTTAACAACCTGATAATCGGCAAATTCTTCATTATTTAAAACAGATGTGAACTCTTGCGCTTTGCCGTACAACGCTGTATGGATCATTGCTGTCAATGCTCCCTAGGCCACCTCAATGCTCGAGCCTGGTTTTCAGATGCCTCGAGAAAGTGTTCAGGCTCAGACTTAACAAAGCAAGGTACTAACGGCACTGCTTTTTGCACGCTGAAGTAGTCACCCACAGTCTGCTTAAATTGCCTCCTCTCCTTCTCTCTCAAACTCTTCTTTAGCAAATGCTCACTGCTCGCTAGTTGTTTGGAGATTGAGTTTAGCTAACTCAAGCACCAACGAAGCTGACTCGCCCTGAGACTGTTGGTGTGATTGCTCTTGTGTTAGCCCTCCCATATTACAAAGGAACCTAAGCGGAGGTCAGCGATTAATAGATCCTGTAGCGGGAAATACTTCAGTTTGGTGTGCCACAGATGATTCAACCCTTAATTTGATACGAATAATGTCCGAAGCTGCTCAGCAGTAGAGTTCATTGGTATTCTATGCCAATGGAGCAAGCAATTTGTCAGCAACGCTGTAGAGATAGTTTGGGCAGATTTAGGAGAGTATACTCAGACACCAACCACCTCACATGTGTTGGTGGCATAACCCACTATAACATGCTATTTGTAATGCACGCAACAAGCAGACTGACAGGCAATACAAAAGGCGATAGCGATGCAATCCGACCGACGCCAAGACCAGCTCTAGCTCCAGTTCCAGCTCTTGGACAGAGCTCCCATATTTCAAACACAAGTAATAAATGGCCTGTGAGACCTGTTCGTTATGGGAATTGGAACAAACAAACTCAGCAGTAGACTATAATGTATATTTTGCATTCACCCACTATATACAGGTATGTACACTGTACAATATGTACAGATAGAATAATAAGTGTACACCACGGTGACAGATGGCAAAGCAGAAGCCAGAGAGAGTGCACCGTACTCAACCAGCAGGTAGGCAAGTCTACCAATGCTTACCACAAGTGAACCACATTATTTCAACTTTGGCAGGCTTGTCTGTGATTGGTCAGTGAACCAAGGTACTGATTTAACGACGGGTACCCTATCGATCGTTAAACCCTTAGCACCCGGTTTGCTGGTTGGGAGGCAGCCTATATGGGAGTGTGACATACGCCGAATAAAGTGTAACATACTCTTTGCATGCCACAATCACTATGTAATTTAAGATATCTAGAATCCTAAAGGTAATTTGTCGAGTTAAAAGGTCAACAACTCTTTTCAGAAGAAAGTTATATCCTATTTTTGTCATCTTTCTAGCAGACTAGTCTGCCTTGGTGGTGAAATTCTCACATGTATTAAATATCATATACATGAGTGTGATTTAGACTCAACCCGACCTGCAAGTCATTGGCTGCTGTGGCTTGCTGTAGGACTTACGCCGATCGCCTTCCCATCTGTGTTAGTAGACTCTTGTCTACAGCAGCTTACGCTAGTGGTTGCTTCTTGATGTGCCACCAACATAGGGCCAGCGGCTATAGCGCTTGTAAGTTTGTTAGTAGACACTACCGTCTTTAGCATATCACATTCTTAAGACACCTGCTGTCCCAATTCACCTAGCAGTAAGTAGGTACCTGAGTGTTAGCCGACTGGTGTGAGTTGCATCCTAGGGACAAAATTAACCTAAGTTGCCCGAAATGCGCTGAATAACCAGGGGCTTTCTATATAGTATGTCAATGATGTCAGCTATGGTCTGTATAAGTTGTACGTATACTTGTAGAAATAAAGATTATATTATTATTATCATTATTATTATATTATGTATATAGCTTGCGTGAATGTGACGATGATACTATCTTCATCGTCTTCACGTTCCTGTCTTTGACACGAGAGTATCGCGTTCTTGTATATGACAAGACATCGTCATATACCTGAGCGTGACAAAACAGTATCACGTTTCTGAGTGTGACAAGATAGTATCGTGTTCTTGAGTGTGACAAGATAGTATCGTGTTCTTGAGTGTGACAAGAGAGTATTATATTTCTAAGTGTGTCAAGAAAGAATCATATTCCTGAGTGTGATCAACGCCAAGTCACCTTCACCACCAACCCAGCTACTAGAACCACCTCCCTCTCCTGACCAGACCTGTTACAGGGCTTTCAAAACAAATATACTAGACGCAGCTCCAAACCAGAAGGAACCTGTCAGGCCACACGGTGCTCAGTGCCTCTATTATACCTTATCTGAGCCAGCATATATGACCTGGCCAAGTATATCTGATGGTATCCAACATTCCAGGCCGGGCAAAGTATACATACTGGGATCATAGAAACCTGATTGTGCCTCAGGGGCAAAATACTTAGATGATTCAGCGCATGTCGTGGACATTCTGGATGAACCACTGCAGCTTCAGGTGGTCATGCAAATCTATCCGTTCCCTCGTCTTCAACCCCCAACTTCAAGGATAAACAAACACACCCACAACGACACTCCGATGTGTCTTGTGTGCAGGGTCGCTCAGGTGGGTCACAGAGTGGCTGAGCCACGATGCAAGTGGTGGTGGAGCCCCAGGCGAGGCTCCTCTGTAACTCTGGCCACTAATGGAAACATCGATACCGCACCTCCCTTACCATTAGAATGCGTCGCGCAACAAAAACTGGACTGCGAGCTCCTAAGTTCGCCTGACACTAATTATCTTCTTTTTTACTCTCTCTCTCTCTCTCTTTATATTCGACTGGTTGGTCTTTTTTTTTTTTACATCTGGTTCTGAAGCATCCAAGGTTATAGTTTATGTACTTGTCAAGTGTGTTTAGAATGAGGAGCCGCAAGTAGTCTCTCCAACTGGTTAACTGAGCCATACTAAAGCTGTCTCCTTGCTACTGTACTGCAGCTGTCTCTTCCTCCACACTGTACTGCAGCTCTCTCTCCCTCCACACTACTGTACTGCAGCTGTCTCTTCCTCCACACTGTACTGCAGCTCTTTCTCCCTCCACACTACTGTACTGCAGCTGTCTCTTCCTCCACACTGTACTGCAGCTCTCTCTCCCTCCACACTACTGTACTGCAGCTCTCTCTCCCTCCACACTACTGTACTGCAGCTGTCTCTTCCTCCACACTACTGTACTGCAGCTGTCTCTTCCTCCACACTACACTACTGCAGCCTTCTCTCCCTCCACACTACAGTACTACAGCTGTCTCTTCCCGCACACTACAGTACTGAAACTGTCTTTTCTCCTCACTACAGTACTGAAGCTCTCCTTCCTCACTACAGTACTGAAGCTCTCTCCCTGTACACTACAGTACTGAAGCTCTCTCCCTGTACACTACAGTACTGAAGCTCTCTCCCTGTACACTACAGTACTGAAGCTCTCTCCCTGTACACTACAGTACTGAAGCTCTCTCCCTGTACACTACAGTACTGAAGCTCTCTCCCTGTACACTACAGTACTGAAGCTCTCTCCCTGTACACTACAGTACTGAAGCTCTCTCCCTGTACACTACAGTACTGAAGCTCTCTCCCTGTACACTACAATACGGAAGCTCTCTCCCTGTACACTACAGTACTGAAGCTCTCTCCCTGTACACTACAGTACTGAAGCTCTCTCCCTGTACACTACAGTACTGAAGCTCTCTCCCTGTACACAAGCGAACTGAAGCTGTTTTCTTCTATACTTCTCCACTGATGTTGTGTCTTCCTCTACACTAGTGTACTAAGGCTCTCTCTCTCTCCCTTCCAAGTCTTTCACTTAGTTTTCAGATTGCTACAGTGATTTACCTAAGTGATAAGTGTGGTTTCTTATTATAGTCACCTTGCTGGTGCCACAGCTGTCTGCTCTAGGCGCCTTGGTGGTGCCACAGCTGTCTGCCCAGTTTGTATTACGTCACTTAGTTTCTTCATGGCATTACTGCCACTGTTGTGTTGACGACTCGAAATCTGCAACAGTGAGTTTTTAACCATCATCAAAGCATTATGTCTTCCTTCTTATTTTAAGGTTATATTTGTTAAGAGGGATTTATCTTTTACATTTTTAAGCAATTTCAGGAGTTCTTCAACCCCTAAAATATTTTACCTGTTTTAATCCCTCAGGGTTGTATTTTTTGGTGTATATAATTAATAAATGATGTGGCCCCTTACTTTTTGTTGGGTCTCGGTTAATGTTTGCGTCCATTAACATCATGCTAGATGAGGTGGTCAGGTCTGCCGCATCCCATTGTTTCCCAGTTAGTTGTTCTCTGATAATACCCACACGAGAATAAGATCTTTGTAACTTGGCACAACTGTTGAGATAATATTGATGGCCACATCAAACTCCGGGAAGCATAAACGGAGCTTGTTATGTGATAATATCGTAGCTTGTCATGTGATAATATCGTAGCTTGTCATGTGATAATATCGTAGCTTGTCATGTGATAATATCGTAGCTTGTCATGTGATAATATCGTAGCTTGTCATGTGATAATATCGTAGCTTGTCATGTGATAATATCGGAGCTTTCATGATAATATCGTAGCTTGTCATGTGATAATATCGTAGCTTGTCATGTGATAATATCGTAGCTTGTCATGTGATAATATCGGAGCTTGTCATGTGATAATATCGTAGCTTGTCATGTGATAATATCGGAGCTTGTCATGTGATAATATCGGAGCTTGTCATGTGATAATATCGTAGCTTGTCATGTGATAATATCGGAGCTTGTCATGTGATAATATCGGAGCTTGTCATGTGATAATATCGTAGCTTGTCATGTGATAATATCGGAGCTTGTCATGTGATAATATCGGAGCTTGTCATGTGATAATATCGTAGCTTTTCATGTGATAATATCGTAGCTTGTCATGTGATAATATCGTAGCTTGTCATGTGATAATATCGTAGCTTGTCATGTGATAATATCGTAGCTTGTCATGTGATAATATCGTAGCTTTTCATGTGATAATATCGGAGCTTGTCATGTGATAATATCGTAGCTTTTCATGTGATAATATCGTAGCTTGTCATGTGATAATATCGTAGCTTGTCATGTGATAATATCGTAGCTTGTCATGTGATAATATCGGAGCTTGTCATGTGATAATATCGGAGCTTGTCATGTGATAATATCGTAGCTTGTCATGTGATAATATCGTAGCTTGTCATATGATAATATCGTAGCTTGTCATGTGATAATATCGTAGCTTGTCATGTGATAATATCGTAGCTTGTCATGTGATAATATCGGAGCTTGTCATGTGATAATATCGGAGCTTGTCATGTGATAATATCGTAGCTTGTCATGTGATAATATCGTAGCTTGTCATGTGATAATATCGTAGCTTGTCATGTGATAATATCGTAGCTTGTCATGTGATAATATCGTAGCTTGTCATGTGATAATATCGTAGCTTGTCATGTGATAATATCGTAGCTTGTCATGTGATAATATCGTAGCTTGTCATGTGATAATATCGTAGCTTGTCATGTGATAATATCGTAGCTTGTCATGTGATAATATCGGAGCTTGTCATGTGATAATATCGTAGCTTGTCATGTGATAATATCGTAGCTTGTCATGTGATAATATCGTAGCTTGTCATGTGATAATATCGTAGCTTGTCATGTGATAATATCGTAGCTTGTCATGTGATAATATCGGAGCTTGTCATGTGATAATATCGTAGCTTGTCATGTGATAATATCGTAGCTTGTCATGTGATAATATCGTAGCTTGTCATGTGATAATATCGGAGCTTGTCATGTGATAATATCGGAGCTTGTCATGTGATAATATCGTAGCTTTTCATGTGATAATATCGTAGCTTGTCATGTGATAATATCGTAGCTTGTCATGTGATAATATCGTAGCTTGTCATGTGATAATATCGTAGCTTGTCATGTGATAATATCGTAGCTTGTCATGTGATAATATCGTAGCTTGTCATGTGATAATATCGTAGCTTGTCATGTGATAATATCGTAGCTTGTCATGTGATAATATCGTAGCTTGTCATGTGATAATATCGTAGCTTGTCATGTGATAATATCGTAGCTTGTCATGTGATAATATCGTAGCTTGTCATGTGATAATATCGTAGCTTGTCATGTGATAATATCGTAGCTTGTCATGTGATAATATCGTAGCTTGTCATGTGATAATATCGTAGCTTGTCATGTGATAATATCGTAGCTTGTCATGTGATAATATCGTAGCTTGTCATGTGATAATATCCCTGAATGCCACATTGCTTATGGATTACACTCGCTCGTTCGAGAATGGGCAATACATTTTTTTTTGGTTCATCCAATTCCAAAAATGTAATAAACGTTGGTTATGGCACAAAAAGAACCTGAAAAGCGACAGCAAAGCAATACCTGAGTACTTACATTCAGCCTCGCTTTGAGGACGTCCGCCAGACTAAACAAACAAAAGAGAAGTACCACTGCCAAATTATGTATATATATATATATATATATATATATATATATATATATATATATATATATATATATATATATATATATATAGGCAAAGTCTGCCAAGTATCGAGGGATAGAACGAAATTGCAGTGGAGCAACATGTAATGGTAGGATTATCAAGCTTATATCTGTAATGGTTGCAAGAATCATTACCCCCGAGACCAGGCCTCCTAAATTGTAAAGGAAATATATAATTATTGGATTGCTGCTCATAAAGAGTGGAGGTTCTCTAGGCTAGACATTAGGCTGTGGAAATGCTGCTGGTGATGTATATTAACGTTATTGTGTATTACCTGCCTTCCCTCGGGAGTTGCAAACTTTATACTAGTGTACCAGGGTAAATTGAAACAGCAGTAACTTATTCAGTGGTTTAAGTGGTAAGTATCGAAATTCCCGTGAATACTGTTTTAGTATTCTGGAACATAGTTAGGGAAATTTGTTCCATTATCATGTTGATGCAAGTAAAGCTGATATCGTGGACCCTCAAGCGATCTCTTTGGTGTTTAGGAAGAATTTCTGTCATCAGTTCCTTGAATGCTGTGGAGGATAAGAAGGCTTGCAAGGTACTCTGGAGCCCCGTAGGCGTGCCCAGTCTACCAAGTCTGACTGGAAGTGTGACTTGTACCCATTGTAAATCATTCAGAGAAAAGTTGTAAACGTTGTGTAACATGGAATCAGAAGGACGTCGTAACCCCCTAGGCTGGGGCTGCTGTGGGATGGAGTACACTACAAAAAAACTGGTCTCAATGATAAGGTAGAGGGCACCATGGCAATAATTTTCTCCCGTCCTGTCTTCCGTCCTCTTAAGGTCAAAGATTTCTTTCTCTGAATCTCGTCTGCGGTGCTAGACCCAAGAGGAGTATCACCATGAGTACTCTTTAATGCATTATTGACATTCACACCTGGCAAGATATAGTATATATGTATATATATATATATATATATATATATATATATATATATATATATATATATATATATATATATATATATATATATATATATATATATATATATATATATTTGATCGACACGGCGTTGCAAGATACTGGAGTTTGAGACATTTTTTCTCTCCATGACCTAAAAATGTCCATAAGATAGCTTTTGTGGTGCATATATCGTCCCAAATCTCTCGCACTTCTGACATCTCTCTGCAGTAGTAGTTATTCCATGGTAGCAATATTATTTTATAATCTGTTTGCAATCTGAACACACAGGAAGTGGGGCTTGTTAGCTTGTTTATCAGTGTCTAAAAAAAAAAAAAAAGATTTGTTTCTACTTATGTCGGGGCTAGTCTATTGCTTCAGTACTGTGCTGCGAGTAACCTATCACAGTGATGTGTTGTTAGTCTCATATACTAGTGTTGTGTCGTGAGCCATTAGTCTAGAGGGCGGTACTATAGGATCCTATCCCAGTGGCGGTGTTGTGAGTCCTCTATCCCAGTGACGGTATTGTGAGTCCTCTATCCCAGTGGCGGTGTTGTGAGTCCTCTATCCAGTGGCGGTGTTGTGAGTCCTCTATCCCAGTGGCGGTGTTGTGAGTCCTCTATCCCAGTGGCGGTGTTGTGAGTCCTCTATCCCAGTGGCGGTGTTGTGAGTCCTCTATCCCAGTGGCGGTGTTGTGAGTCCTCTATCCCAGTGGCGGTGTTGTGAGTCCTCTATCCCAGTGACGGTGTTGTGAGTCCTCTATCCCAGTGACGGTATTGTGAGTCCTCTATCCCAGTGGCGGTGTTGTGAGTCCTCTATCCCAGTGGCGGTGTTGTGAGTCCTCTATCCCAGTGGCGGTGTTGTGAGTCCTCTATCCCAGTGGCGGTGTTGTGAGTCCTCTATCCCAGTGGCGGTGTTGTGAGTCCTCTATCCCAGTGGCGGTGTTGTGAGTCCTCTATCCCAGTGGCGGTGTTGTGAGTCCTCATCCCAGTGACGGTGTTGTGAGTCCTCTATCCCAGTGACGGTGTTGTGAGTTCTCTATCCCAGTGGCGGTGTTGTGAGTCCTCTATCCCAGTGGCGGTGTTGTGAGTCCTCTATCCCAGTGGCGGTGTTGTGAGTCCTCTATCCCAGTGACGGTGTTGTGAGTCCTCTATCCCAGTGACGGTGTTGTGAAGCGCCTATGTGGATCCCAGGAGGTTTTGTTAATCACCTAACCCCAGAGCAATGCTATAACCAGAGTCCCACCTCTCTGCATAAGACCATTTTGTATTAACTTGCTAAACTTCATCCAGCTGAGGAAATTGTGCCACGAGGCTGCTGTGCTACCCTCAACCTGGACGTTGGCCTTTCATACTGCTCAGATCTTAGGCTCTGATCTTATCCATGTACCCCAGTTCACGATTTTGACATTTTCTCTTTGCACCAGTTCTCGGCTTTGAACTTTTCATTATTCGCCAATCAAATATTTGTGATTAATGACCCATGCAACAATTCACAATTTTACTTTTTGTCCCATTAACCAATTTTCGATTTAGAACTTTGCAGAATGTTCAAATCCCAGTCGTTGATCTTATTCCTATACACCAGTTCTCAACTTTGTACTTTACCCGATTCATTAATCAAGGTCTTTGACTCGACCAATACCCGGTTCCACAACCGGGTCCGGTCACTCACTGCTCCCTTGCCTAGTTATAAGGTTCGAACCAGTAGTGTTACACATACATTTTGGTTGACCAAACACCATACAAGCCTAGCCCAGGGCCGGGCTGCGGGAGTGAGAAAACTCTCGAAACCCTTCAGAGGTAAATCAAAGATAATGCACCAGTACAAAATATTGCCTTGTGTCCTACGCACCAGTGCTCGACTGGTCGCAGAGCACACACCAACCCTAGACGTTTGATCTTTTTTCTCTACACACTTCCAAAACTTTGACCTTTGGTCTATGGACTAGCCTTGACAACATTTCCGTGACAACACTGGCCATGGTTTCTGAGTTACAATGTGTATGTGTGTGTGTGTGTCTACGTTACGATACCAGCCATTGCTTTTTGTTGTAACAATGTGTATGTGTTCATTACAATACCAGCCATGGCTCCTAGGTCTGTTGCAACATCTAACAAGTGTCCTAGGTGTTACACTATGTGTTTACAACTGCGATGGTTTCTGGGTGTTACAATGTGCATGATATAACACCTGCCATTGCCCCTAGGTGTTACAGTATATGTCTACGTAACACCAGCCATAGCTTCTTGGTATTACTCTGTGTATTTACGTTATTCTCTCTTGCTACACTGAGGGTGTGTACCCTACTCCCCCTGAACACAAACAAAGTATACCCTCGACAACCGGACATGACACCTCCACCCACACTGCGTCTGCATCACTCGCACTGTGTAGCTGCACCCACTCCCACACTGTTACGCAACAGTCACTCCCACACTGTTACGCAACAGTCACTCCCACACTGTTACGCAACAGTCACTCCCACACTGTTACGCAACAGTCACTCCCACACTGTTACGCAACAGTCACTCCCACACTGTTACGCAACTGTCACTCCCACACTGTTACGCAACAGTCACTGCCACACTGTTACGCAACAGTCACTGCCACACTATACACAACACAGTCACTCACACACTGCTACATGACACACAAGAGTGAAGAATTAGACTCATGTGCAACATCTGGGTATCCATATTGAAGACGTTTCGCCATCCAGTGGCTTTTTTATCAGTACAATTTCAATGACATAATTGGAAGACAGAATAACTATATACAAAAGATGAGGTAGTCAGTCCCTCAGCCTTGGAGTTGGTGAAGAGCACCGTAGTCGTGGAGAGACTGAAACAAAAGCATGAACACTGGCGCTTTTATACTGGCGTCAGGTGAGGGACGTGTAGCAGACGAAGACATTGTTGCTGGAAGGCGGGGTTCTCCAGTGTAAGTAGGTCATACCCGAGGGACAGGCTCGTTTAGAGGACATCTCCACAACCACCTTAACTATTACTGGACAGACCATCGGGTATGACCCACTTCCACTGGAGAATCCCACCTACCCTTCACCTGACGCCAGTATAAAAGCACCAATCTTCATGCCTTTGCTTCAGTCTCTCCACGACTACGGTGCTCTTCACCAAGTCTAAGGCTGAGGGACTGATTACCTCATATTTTATATATATTTCTTCTGTCTTCCAATTATGTCCTTGAATTTGAACTGATAAAACCACTGGAGGGCGAAACGTCTACAAATAAAGATACCCAGATGCTGCACATGTGTCTAATTCATCATCTGGTCTGTACTGTGTACCATACATGTACAACACACAATAGTAACTACAGTCACTCACACACTGCTACACGACACACAATATTAACTACAGTCACTCATACACTGCTACACGACACACAATATTAACTACAGTCACTCACACACTGCTACACGACACACAATATTAACTACAGTCACTCACACACTGCTACACGACCACAATATTAACTACAGTCACTACACACTGCTACACGACACAATATTAACTACAGTCACTCACACACTGCTACACGACACACAATATTAACTACAGTCACTCACACACTGCTACACGACACACAATATTAACTACAGTCACTCACACACTGCTACACGACACACAATATTAACTACAGTCACTCACACACTGCTACACGACACACAATATTAACTACAGTCACTCACACACATGCTTCCTGGTACGCAGCTTAAATTTCCAGTCTCCTTGATGTTTGCATTTTAATACACGTGTTATGCACATTTGTCAAGGAAATTAAGGTTTAATTTTGTCAATGGACGAATCATATGGCTGAACACGATTAACTGAGCCTCAGTCAAGGTTCTTCAGCACTCGTAGTGGGCCAAAACAATGTTCAGAATAAACTGTAAAGCGGATGTGATTTGAGAGACTTTAATTCGTATTAAAAAAATTAGAAAAAAATAAAACAAAACACCTTCAAAACCTGGAAGTGTTTTTCCAGGTGATAATAAAACTTATCTTCCACCTTATTTCCCGTTCGTGTGGAAATAACTGACAATTACTCACATAAATACCGTAATATATGTCAGTCTAACGAACCTTAAAGTGACCGAGAGTAACAAATATTGTTACTAATGCACTATGTGAGGTTTATGGTGTTTCATTGAGAAGACGTTTCGCCCACCATGGACTTTATCAATTATCAGAGATGGGTAGGGAGAGAGCACGTGTATGGTGAAGGGAGGCGAAGTGTAGAGGTGTGCGAGTGATGTCACCTGTAGTAATGTTGCACAGACAAGTGATGTCACCTGTAGTAATGTTGCACAGACAAATGATGTCACCTGTAGTAATGTTGCACAGACAAGTGATGTCATCTGTAGTAATGTTGCACAGACAAGTGATGTCACCTGTAGTAATATTGCACAGACAAGTGATGTCACCTGTAGTAATGTTGCACAGACACGTGATGTCACCTGTAGTAATATTGCACAGACAAGTGATGTCACCTGTAGTAATGTTGCACAGACAAGTGATGTCACCTGTAGTAATGTTGCACAGAAAAGTGATGTCACCTGTAGTAATGTTGCACAGACAAGTGCAAACTTCTGAAATTTAATACTGTGTGGGCCAGTTGGCCGAGTTCAGTACTCCTCAGTATAGTGTTATGTAATATCACCAGCACTGCCAGTGACGTCACTCGGTCATTGCTGGTGACGTCACTCGGGTCATTGCTGGTGACGTCACTCGGGTCATTTCGACACCGCACTCTTTTTTCTGCCCGTCTCTTGTGAACTGTTAGTCGTCGGGGGGGAGGGGCGAAACGTCTTTTCAATAGATTAGATTTTGCCACCGAAGTGGCTAGTTTATTGTGGGCCCCATATCCATACTGTGGAGGGTAGCGCAAGAGCATATGGATGCACAAAAGGCCTAGTTCCTAGGCCCCAAAAGGGTTAACAGGAGTACATGTGTATTTATATCTACAGTTCACTTATCTGTTGCAAACAGATTTAGGAAATTTGCTTAAAATATATTGAATCTTATTTTCATTAATAAGATATCTTGACGTGTCACATAGATTATTATAATATCTCTGTATTTCCCAATAAATGGACAAATAAGCACATAGTGTTCAAGACAGTGAACACAGGGCTGGTCACATACTTTGCATTTGGTTTGATCATCATCTGTGTGTCTGCCAAGCTGCCAGAAGTACTTGCAACCAAGCCTAAGTTTGGCCACTACAGCATTATTCTCTTCACATTGCAAATTGGTCCATAAATGTACTTATCTACATTCATGTTATCATAGTGGGTTACATATCACTCAGTTAGTGGCACAATGACATGACATTATTGTGCAAGTTTTTCCAGAGCTTTCGTAACGTTGAGAAAGCCCTGGAGAGCGAAAGTTGCCACATAATGCACATTGTGCATTTGTGTCCTTTACTAACATATTGTCGTAATTCTACCAATATTATTACATATGTACTCAGACTTCTGTTTGCATTCCTATAACATTCAGGTTCATTGCTTCTCTACTAATATTATTCTTAATGTAAACACATATATAACAAAGTTATATTCTACATTTTGCTTCAGGGTACTTTTCTTGGTTAACATATCAACTTTATCATGAAGGAGTACAGTGTGTGTGATGGGATCCATAGCAATTGTACATTAATTCTTTTTTCATGGATTTTTGAGAATCTATACCTGGCTTCTCAAATGAGCATGTTGTTAGAGCCATTATGTGAGTCAAGGGCTTCAGTGATGACATAGAATCAGTAATGATGACAGAGTCAAGCTCAGTGTCATAAGTTAGCTTTAGTGCCATTAGGATGGCAAACAATTCAGTTTGCAGTGTAGACGCCCAGTTGTTAATTCTTATGCCTAATTCAGCATAGTTGCTATCGTTCTTAACTAAGGAGGTGCAGACGCAGCCCTGCCAGAAGACTCTTGCTTAGATCCGTCAGTGTATTTAACTTGTGATAAATTATTGCTACCAGCTAGACGAGACATTTCTTCTTGAGCAGTTGCTTTAACAAGTGATTTAAGGAAGGGATTACTAGCAATGAGCTTCTTGGAAGGGCTTTAGGTATGAGATATTAAATGAACACATCTTCCATGAAGGGGTGAAATATTCTTCTTGTCTACAATGATACAGTTCGTTCAAGTTATAAAAAATTTTGTCTTACCAACATAATTATCGGTATACGGTATCATTGATAATTTTAATAAAAAATTCGAACCCGCAAAAATGCAGGAAGGAAAGTTGGTCTGAGTAGATAATTAAGTTTAATATCTTCATTATGCACCCCATACCCATCCTGTAACAGCCTGGTTGATCAGACCCTGATCCACCATGAGACCTGGTCTCAGACCGAGCCGCGGTGGCGTTGACCCCCGAAACCCTCTCCAGGTAAAGTCCAGGTACATAATGGGTCCAAGGACTAGGCCCTGAAGTTTTGATGTCTGAATGATGATGACATCAAGTTGCTGACACATGCCATACGAAGATGGTAAGGGATAGTATGCACCTATGATGTCTGCCGGTGATCAATTAACAGCTGTTGGGGTTAATATGTCATGGACTGTGTTGATGACGTCACTGAGACTCACAAAGTACACACGGGAGTACACACACATCTGTTGATGACGCCACTGAGACTTTCACCACTAAGTACACATGAAAAGTGCACACCCACACTACTTTCACAGATAGTACACACGGAGACTGCACACCCACACATCTGTGCTGATGAAACAAGTTAAATTAGATCAAGAATCCTCCCACCTGTTGCCAGCAGTCACTAGATACTTGCGTCTTAGTCTGCTATTGCGGGTTGACGTCCTTGGGAAGGTAGCAGACCTCAGACACGGCCAGGCATTGAAATGAGCTAAGATAACAGATCTTAGCCTGTAAATAAGCTGAAGTAAGATAACAAATCTTAGTCTGTAAATAACCTGAGAGAAGGTAACATATCTTAGCCTGTAAATAAGTTGAGGTAAGATAGCAGATGTTAACCTGTAAATAAGCTGAGGTAAGATAACAAATCTTAGCCTGTAAATAAGTTGAGGTAAGATAACAGATCTTAGCCTGTAAATAAGTTGAGGTAAGATAACAGATCTTAGCCTGTAAATAAGTTGAGGTAAGATAACAGATCTTAGCCTGTAAATAAGTTGAGGTAAGATAACAGATCTTAGCCTGTAAATAAGTCTGGAGTGTAAGATAACAAATCTTAGCCTGTAAATAAGTTGAGGTAAGATAACAGATCTTAGCCTGTAAATAAGTTGAGGTAAGATAACAAATCTTAGCCTGTAAATAAGTTGAGGTAAGATAACAGATCACCAGTGTGATGCCAACTGAAAATTTTCTGATATGATGTCAAGAGAAACTTCCACTGTTTTGAGGATGTCAGCACTGTGAAGCTATATGATGATGTCAGCTGGCACCTTGACCAATGTGATGATGTTAGTGTGGCCTTCACCAGTCCGACGTCAGCTAGACTGATGTAATGATAGCTGGAGCCTTGACCAGTATGACGCCGTTTGGAGCCTTCACCAATGTGATAATGTCAACTGAAGCCTATGCCAAGATGATGATGTCAAGTGGAGCCTTAGCCAGTGTGATGTCAGCTGGAATCTTTCAATGTGATGATAACTGGAACCTTTATCAACTATGGGCTTAATAAATGTGATGACTTCCCCTGTGAGGTTGATTAATGTGATGACATCGGTTGAGGCTTTGATTAATGTATTGACATCAGCTTGCCTTTGGCCAATGTGTTAACGCCAGCTGAGACATTTATTAATGAGGTGACGTCAGTGAGGCCTTGACCAATGTGATGACGTCTGCCTAAGCCTAGGCCTTGACAAATGTGGTGAAGTCAGCTGGGTCTTTGACCAATGTTATGGTGAAAGCTGAAGCCTTGACTATTGTGATGACTTCAGCAAGGGCTTTAACTAACATGGTAACGTCAGCTGAGGCCTTAAGAAATGTGGTGACTTCAGGCACTTTAACCAGTATGGTGATATGTGGTAACATCATCAGTGGCATTAACCAGGGTGGTGAAGTCAACAGAGGCTTAGAACAATACGGTGATGTCAGCCAAGGCCTTTAACCAATTAGATGACGTCAGCAGAGGCCTTGACAACGGGATGACGTCAGCCAAAGCCTTGACCATACCAGGTTACAATATAACTGGATCCTCCTGACTGACCAGGTTACCACAGTATAAATGGATACAGCAAGGTAAGGTTTCAGCCGCCCTCAACACTGACACACTAACGTTTTTTATACTCTTTTAGCATTGTTGGATACATCTGCAGTGTGTTGCTACCCCATTATCTATATTTGCACACTGGGAACAGAAACTGAAGATGCTGTCCTTGTTATATTCAGTAACACAGGATGCAGATCTTGCAAGGTGTTGTGTTAGTTTGAGCTGCAAAGATTTCAGTAGGGCAATGAGGATACCGTCAAATATTCCAGAGAAGTTATTTTGAAGTGATGGGGAAGCACCTGGGATGGGGGAAGCCGGGAGATGAGGTAAAAGGAAGGCTGTGAGGAGGGTGGAAGATGCTTGGAGGTGGAGGTTGGGAGAATGAGGAGGTTGGAGGGAATGGGGATAGATGGGTTGTCTGGAGGGTGGACGAGAGGTCAGGCAGTACGGACGTCGGATGATGAATAGACAGGGGAAAAAATGGTGAATAGGAGAGGTTTGGAACATGGAAGAAAGAAAGGGAAGAAGGAAAAAACAATAAGAATATGAGACAAAATAAAGTCAGTGTCAAGACAGGAAGAAAAAAAAAAGAAGGGAGAGAATGTTGTCAGAAATGGTAAAATTTCTCCTGACCCCGCTCAGTAGAGCTTTTGTTCATGACGATATAAAGACGCAACAAAAGCAGTTTTTAATAGATAAATTATCGATCAAATGTGAGCTATGAGAGTCTTTGTACTAATCTTTCAGTTGGCATTTTGTTTCCAAGCCACTCCCTTTTTTTTTTGAGTGACCAAAGACTTCCACTTGTCAATTATGTCGGTATATCCCCCTGCAACGTTGCATACATGCAGTTCACGTGTTATTGCTTTGACGTGGGTTTATATCTTGTAAAATAAGATGAAGCAACGTCAGAGCAGTCCACTCAGTGCATCATCAAGTATATCTCTTAAGATTTGTATTTCACGCTTCTTGGAAACAGTTGGGGAGTAGGATCATTTTTTTTACTTTACAAAATTAGGTACAGTGCCTAATTTTGGAAATAAAAGCTAGCTATGTTTCTCTGTCATTTTCCTTCACACATGTAATGAAAAGTGGGGCAGTGAGGCATCTAGGTCTATGGGCCCAAATAATATTTTGTACACTTATCGGTACTACCTAGGCGACAAATTTTAGTTAAGCATTTTGAAATGGTCTATATCAGTAGATGACATTTTCCTGTGATAAACATTTATGATAACATGGTTATCCTGTGATAACAATTTATCATAGTTATAAACAAGGAAATGTATCAACCCAACACAAAAATAAAACAATGAAGTTTAAAACTCCGAGATTTAAAACAAAAATAAAACACTGCTCGTAACAAATAATACGCTCGTAGCATGTACAATTACCAAGTAGTGGAGCAACAACAGATTAATAAACTTTAATACAAGTAAAACTGGAGCTTAACTATTTAAAATGCATTCATCCGACTTTAATACTAACAGATAATTAATTATGTTGGTAGAATTAAAATATTACAGGTTTTTCCAAATTTATTTTTATAATTTTCGGGTTTTGGCTAATTTAAACTACATAAAATAGACTAATCGAAGCCTCCCTGGTAGGGACGGACCTGGGGTAACAGCCCTGTATTTCTTCCCCTGACTGTATACTCTTGTAGTTGCATTCAGATCAAGAAACTGCAAGACAGCAAGTGATTGGTTCTGCTAAACGGTTGACAAGTGGGTTGCAGGAGCACTGATTGTGGGAGGTTCCATAATACTGTCCTGGACCACTGATACCTAACTGCGGATCAGGATGCTGATGCCATGCGAACTGTTGTTGATAATGAAGGCATCTGAGTCAGACAAGTAGGAAAAATCACACAAGGTTCCTTTTTTTTAAATACTGCTTGACAGCTACAGTATCAACCTCCACAGTTTGGATCGATGGTAGACCCAGGAGCTACCCAGCATTGGCGATTCAGTGCTAACATCTCTTTTCTTTGCTTTCTCAACACTAGTTATGGGTCTGAAGGAGTGGGGTGCCATGACTAGTGTGGACTGCAGTTGCTGCGTTGATTCTGTGATGCCCCCGTCACCGCTTACTGTTTCTCGTAGTCGATCACTGTTATCCCAGGTTAAGGTTGTGAGCACCCCAGGATGTGTTTCCTGGTAAAGTAACACCACATTCTGAGCATTCCAGTTTCTGGTGTGTGCCATTTTGTTCAACCTGAAAGCATGACATGTTAAGACCCAACCGATTTAGTATGTGTATCAGCTCCACATTTCCTGTTTGGAATTTCGCTACGAAGGGCAGAGTGATATACACAGTGATATACACAGTGATATATACAGTGATATACACAGTCAACAGTATGAACCAAGTCAGGGATAATGTAGTTGGAAAGCTGCTGCACTCAGGGAGATATGTCTTCGTATTTTCTTCAGAATGTTAGTAGTTGATGCAGGAAATGAGTCACTGAAGAAGGGATGCTCCTGTTCCTGATATGATACTCAAGAAAAAATTAAAAGTGCATTTATGCGGTCTTTGCCTCATTGCCTTTCTTGAAGCTACTGAGGCTTCTTCATCTTTGGGATTCTCATTGGCAATAATGACATCATGCAGCTTTTTCATAGTAAAGATGCTTGTATATTTGTTGTGATAGGCCACCTGTAGTACCTCCCAGTGAGGCCAGTGTTTTCGCATCACCAAGGTTGCAACATGACCTTTGATTTGAGTAGTTCTCATGAGCTTTTCAACCAAGATTCCACGCTTTTCGGTGACACCAGGTTTGAATCTGAAGAATGCGAGGAATTTGGAACCTTACTTAACTGGGACAGATCCATGCTTCAGTCGACCATAAAATGTGAATAATTTCATCGAAAAATCAACAATACGACCTTCCTCTAGAATCTGGAAGTAAAAGTCCAGTGAAATACATTACTGTCTAAACAGCCATTCAGGTCACCTCCATGACCACGTTCTAAGAAAGACAAAGAAGCCACGGGACGTGGCACCAGATACAAACACTATATATAATGTCTTATGTAATAAACCTAAGCTACTCCTTTGGAAATATTATCATGTCTTAATATACGAACCAAGTAAACTGGTACCTGAATGAATCACGCAACGGTTGGGGCTTGAAACCATGGCAAGTTACTTTGAAATCTCACAGGCCAGTGCGTTAACCACTGGTTAACGCACTGCCCTGTGAATTTTAGGACTCACTCGCCATGAGTTCAAACCCAATCCGTTCCCTGATTTGTTTGCAATCGTGTTATTATGATTTTGTGAGTCGTGATACCTGAATGATTTTGCCACTTCAAGTGCTTCTAATATCTGCTGTGGTATATAGACTAATTGTCTTATGGTTTCAGTAACTACAGGTTTCATTACAGGTTCATGAAGTGAGGAGGCAGGATCTGGGGAACAAGTTGTGGGGTTAAGTAGAGTTGAAGGGTTGAGTGGAGTGACAGGGCGAGTGGAGTAGGAGGTTGACTCGAATACAACTGGGGGTTGAGTAGAATGGAAAAGTAGGCTTAATTGGAGGGGGTGTGAGAGTGGGAAGGTAAGTGGAGTGGAAGGATGAGTGGGGTGGGGAGGGTAAGTGGAGTGGAATCAGGAAAAGAGGGATTAAACGTAGAAAAAAAAATCTGATGGAAAGGTTGAATCCTGGGTGCAGGTGTACTGGTGGGGGTATGGGGTGGCAGGGGTGCCGGTGTGGGAGGGTGGCAGGGGGTGGCGGGTGTTAGAGAACAAGTGGTTGATGAGAGAGCGAGAGATTTAAACATTGCGTAGGTCGAGGTGGAGATGGGGTCGAGGGAGAATTGGGGTCAAGGTGGGGATGGGGTCAAGGTGGGGATGGGGTCGAGGGAGAGTTTTGGGTTTAGGAAGATGGAGATATCATGGGGAAGTTGTGGGAAATAGGAAAGACGGGAATCGTGGGGAAGTTTCCATAGAAGATGGGGACAGGAATTGTGGGGATGTTGTTGTGGGAAAAGACAAGGGATTCAAGGATGATATTGTTGGACAAAGAAGGCAGGGTATTGTAGGGTTGTTGAGAATATCGTGAGGAAGAGGCGAGGGAGTCATGGGAGGTGACTGTAGAGGTGTTGTGAATGAAGTGGGAGGGAGAGGGGATGGGGTTGAGGAGGGAGAGGTTGAGGTGGGAGAGGTGGAGAATGTTGCGAGGGGGGGGAAGGAGACAAACAGGAGAGGGTTGTTTGAGCGCGAGACGTGCCCCGGGATCCTCGGGTGTTGCCATAATAAGCCAGTTAACCTTCTGGGACAAGTTTTTGTGTGGTCAGCTGCACCTTGTAGGACCTGCCAGCTAAACACTCAACAAACTAGTCTCATCTAAATGCCAGTGTGGTTATTTTTACCTAACTGGATATGTGTTGCATATGTGCGTGTATGAGATGTGTGTGTGTGTGTGTGTACTCACCTAGTTGTGGTTGCAGGGGTCGATTCACAGCTCCTGGCCCCGCCTCTTCACTGGCCGGTACTAGGTCACTCTTCCTGCTCCATGAGCTTTATCATACCGCTTCTTAAAGCTATGTATGGAACCTGCCTCCACTACATCCTTCCCAGCCATTCCACTTCCTGACAACTCTGTGACTGAAGAAATACTTCCTAACATCCCTGTGATTCATCTGAGTCTTCAACTTCAAACTGTGACCCCTTGTTGCTGTGTCCCATCTCTGGAACATCCTGTCTCTGTCCATCTTGTCGATTCCTCTCAGTATTTTATATGTCGTTATCATATCCTCCCTATCACTCCTGTCCTCCAGTGTCGTCAGGTCGATTTCCCTTAACCTCTCCTCACAGGACATGCCCCTTAACTCTAGGACTAGACTTGCTGGAAACCCTTGCACTTTCTCTTATTTCCTTACGTGGTTGGCTAGGTGTGGGTTCCAAACTGGTGCTGCATACTCCAATATAGACGTAACGTACACGGTGTACAAGGTCCTGAACGATTCCTTATTGAGGTGTCGGAATGCTGATCTAGGCCTAACGTACCCGGTGTATAAGGTCCTGAACGATTCCTTATTGAGATGTCGGAATGTGATCTAGGCCTAAGAGGTCATCCTAACGATTCTTATTGAGATGTCGGAATGCTGTTCTTAGCTTTGCTAGGCGCCGTATGCTGCAGCAGCTATTTGGTTGATGTGCGCCTCAGGAGATGTGCCGATGTTATACTCACCCCAAGATCCTTTTCCTTGAGTGAGGTTTGTAGTCTCTGGCCCCCCTAGACTGTCTCCGTCTGCGGTCTTCTTTGCCCTTCCCCAATCTTCATGACTTTGCACTTGGTGGGGTTGAACTCCACGAGCCAGTTTCTGGACCAGGCCTGCAGCCTGTCTAGATCCCTTTGTAGTTTTGCCTGGTCCTCGTCCGATTGAATTCTTCTCATCAACTTCACATCATCTGCAAACACGGACACTTCTGAATCTATTCCTTCTGTCATATCGATCACATATACCAGAAACAGCACCGGTCCTAGGACTGACCCTGTGGAACCACGCTCGTCACAGACGCCATCTGACACCTCTCACACATACCGTGACTCGCTGTTGTCTTCCCTGACAGGTATTCCCTGATCCATTGCAGTGACTTCCCTGTTATCCCTGCCTCTTCCTCCAGCTTTTGCACTAATCTCTTGTGAGGAACTGTGTCAAACGCCTTCTTACAGTCCAAGAAAATGCAATCTACCCACCCCTCTCTCTCTTGTCATACTGCTGTCACCCTGTTATAGAACTCCAGTAGGTTTGTGACGTGCCTGAAACTGTGCTGGTTGTTGTTGATAATCTTATTCATTTCTAGTTGCTCCACCACTCTTCTCCTGATAATCTTCTCAATGACTTTGAATACATGTCAATGACATTGGACTGTAGTTTAATGTTTTGTGTCTGTCTCCTTTTTAAAAATGGGGACTACATTTGCTGTCTTCCATACCTCAGGTGTTTCGATAGATGTGTTGAAGATTGTTGTTAGTAGTGCACACAGCACCTCTGCTCCCTCTCTCAGGACCCATGGAGAGATGTTATCCGGCCTCATCGCCTTTGAGATATATAGCTCGCTTAGCAGCCTCTTCACTTCTTCATCGGTTGTATGTATTGTGTCTACACTTGATGGTGTACCTCTCTTCTCTGTCTCTGGAGTCCCTTCTGTCTCCTCTGTAAACACTTCTTTGAATCTCATGTTGAGCTCCTCACATACTTCATGGTCGTTTCTTGTGACCTCCCTTCCTTCCTCAGCCTGATTACCTGGTCCTTGACTGCTGCTTTCTTCCTGATGTGGCTGAACAACAGCTTTGGGTCTGATTTGGCTTTCACTGCTATGTCATTTTCGTACCATCATTGGGCCTCCTTCTTACCTGTGCATATTCATTTCTGGGTCTACGACTGCTTTCCTTATTCTCTTGGGTCCTTTGCCTTCTATACTTCTTCCATTCTCTAGCACAGTTGGTTTTGGCCTATCTACACCTTTGGGTGAACCAAGGGCTCATCCTGGCTTTCTCCTTATTTCTGTTACCCTTGTGTACAAACCTCTTATCAGCTTCCTTGCATATTGTTGTCACATATTCCATTATCTCATTTACTGACTTCCCTGCCAGTTCTCTGTCCCACTGAACCATATGCAAGAAATTCTTTATGCCTGTGTAGTCTCCTCTATTGTAATTTGGCGTCATTCGTCCTGCCCTTTTGCTTCCCTCTCCACTTGCAACTCTACTATGTATTCGAAACTCAGAACCACGTGGTTACTGGCCCCGAGGGGTCTATCATATGTGATATCCTCAACATCTGCATTACTCTAGGTGAGTACTAGGTCTTGCTGGTTCATCCCCTCCTCTCTCTCTCTCTGGTAGTGTCCCTTACGTGTTGGTACATGAGGTTTTCCAGTACCACCTCTATCATCTTAGCCCGCCACGTTTCTGGGCATCCATGTGGCTCCAGATTCTCCCAGTCAATTTCCTTGTGACTGAAGTCATCCACAATCAGCAGCTTTGCTCTGTTCGCATGAGCCCTTCTGGCCACTTCAGCCAGTGAGTCAACCATCGCTCTGTTACTCATCATATTCTTGCCTTGGCCTCCTGCTTTTCTGTGGTGGGTTATACATCACTGCAAATTCCAACTTGGGACCTCCAGACTGAAGTGTTCCTATTATGTTGTCTCTTGCTTCTCCTCTGTCTCTCCTCTCCAGCTCATCAAAATCCCATTGGTTTTTGATGAGTAGTGCCACTCCTCCACCCCCTCTGTTCCCTCCGTCTTTCCTGAGGATCTGATATCCCATTGGAAAGATGGCATCTGTTATCATTCCTCTGAGCTTGGTTTCTGTGAGAGCTGTGATGTGATTCTTTCATACCACTCCTCCCAGTTATTTGTTATTCCATCAGCGTTGGTGTACCATATCTTCAGTCCTCTCCAACACTGTGTTCTGGGAGGTCTGTGGGGTGGGGGATGTAAGTGTGGATTGTGGGTTGTGTTAGGATAGCGTGTTTGGCTATGGACTTCTGAGGGTGGTTCTGTGTGTGACTCACGAAATCGTAATGACACGATTGGCTTACGCGACGGTCTAGAGTTTTGAGACTCTCTGACCGCGGGTTCGAACCCCACCCGTGGTATGGTTTGTTTGAAATCGTGTCATTACGATTTCGTGAGTCATGTGGACGTCTTTGAGGGGGACTTGAGCTAGAGTTCGTCACGGCCATGCTAGCGGGAGATTCGTCTGTAAAAACTTGCATTTGTGGACACAGTGGTGCCTATGCTAACCTTCCTATGGTGTAGAAATATACCTAGTTGGATGAATCTTATTGAAGCTAGCTGGCCTAATGGCTTACGCGACGGTCTAGAGTTTTGAGACTCTCTGACCGCGGGTTCGAACCCCACCCGTGGTATGGTTTCCTCGTTTTTAATATATAAGAATATGGAAAAGGTAGGAGGGTTCGACGCTACTAAGAAACAGGGAAGAGAGAGGGGAGACAAAGGAAAGGGAAAGAATTGAAGAAAATGGGAGGGAGATATTTCTAATGATTAACAAAGAATTGTACATTTACTATAGTATATAATACCGACAAGATGAATAAATAGACATACGTGTAGCATCTGGATATCTTTATTTGTGGACGTTTCGCCCTCCAGTGACTTCATTACTACAAGGACATAGATTCTTGTATTCTACTGATTCCCCAAGGTAGAGTAGTGATTCCCCAGGAATGGATCTACCACTAGGATTCCCCATTGGTAGGCTTTACCACTAGGGAATCCCGCGTACCAGTGACAATGTCTTCGTCTGCTGCACGTCCCTCAGCTGACGCCAGTACATAACTGACAGTTTTATTGCCTGTGCTTCAGAGTCTTCAAGACTACGGTGCTCTTCACCACTCCAAGACTGAGGAAGTGATTTCCTCATCTTTTGTACATAATTCTACATTCTTCACTTTGTGTCCTTGTATTGTGTAGTTCTACATTCTTCACTTTATGTCCTTGTATTGATAAAGCCACTGGGTGGCGAAACGTTTACGAATAAAGGTACCCAGATGTTGCACATATATTTAACAACAAATTGTTAGGCCCTCCGGGACAGGAACATGGGAAGTGCCCCACCTTGCCATGATCACTGAATCACTGGATTAATCACTGATCAGACCGTCTTGAGGTTACTCCATGAACTGACTTACATTCAACGAAGTTGTGTAGTACGTCTGCTGGTTCTTTATTAAGCCATTTTCATGCCTGTCAGAGCTGTAGTGAGGTAGACTACGTAATTCTTTTGACCGCAACATCTACATACTCAAATATGTTCTCTGCTGGAGTCAGGTGTTGTGGACTATACTGGTATTTCGTCTGTCATGGGAAATGTGTGTATTTCTTCTGATGTGGTCATAGTAATTTAATGACTTGTTCAATGGAGCTTTACTTAATTTGACGGAAGCGTCCACCTGGCATACCTATAATATGCTGAAGATGATGACATAATAGGTAATGGTATGGTGTCACTATACAGCATCAATGGTAGGGTTGTCACTATACAGCATCAATGGTAGGGTTGCATTACATTTAGCATGACCATCATCATAGTGTGCACGTAACCTTCATCACTGTGTGCACGTGATCCTCATCACTGTGTGCACGTGACCTTCGTCACTGTATGCACGTGATATTCGTCACTGTGCACGTGACTGTCATCACTGTGTGCACGTGACTATCATCACTATGTGCACGTGACTATCATCACTGTGTGCACGTGACTGTCATCACTGTGTGCACGTGACTGTCATCACTGTGTGCACGTGACTGTCATCACTGTGTGCACGTGACGTACTTTTTGCGAAAGATTACGACAGGTTTTGGAGAGTGGTCCCTCATAAACAAGTGGGCCGCAACACCCAGACAGAAGTTTTTCTGAAGAAACGACGATATTGATTTAATTCATCAGCCAAAGCATTGATGAGAGGACCTTCTGCTGCGCGTCGCATTAAATGAAACTCAGTCAACTGCCCCTTGAGAGGAAGAACTGGGACTGACCCCCATCCCCCATCCCCTTCCCTTCTAATACTTTTCGTCTCATGTGTTATAATCGCCTGAGTTCTACTAGGAAGCCTGTCATGTTTAAGACCCCACGTGGGGTGAGCTGGGAAGACAGGACAGGCGAAGAATAGCGTTGGAGAGGAGTGTCCACAGTCGTAGAGAAAGTGCCAGGTTAACCCAGCAGGTAGGCGATCGTGGGACAGACTGGAGAATCAGGAAGAGTAGGTTCAGTTGCAACGGTCTTGTGGAGGTTGGAGGTCTTGAGTCTTGACAAGCTGGAGCAGGTTAGGTCGCAGGACAGGGCAGGTGGTGTTATTTGACGTGATTAAGGTGGCAGGTTTGTAGAGGAGCCATTCTCAAATTTCTTGAAGCTGCTCCTAGAGAGGTGGTAAAGTTTTGTCTTGTTTCCAAAAGTGAAACAAGAGGATTTCCAGAACTTGGGTGAGAGTGATGAGGTAGTTCGCAGGCAAACTTGACAGTTCCTGCACCGAGGCCTTTGTAGATTTCAGTGCAGGTCATGGTGTCAGCGTTTGATTTAGCAGTGTAGAAAGTAAGGCTTTCCCATGGTGTGCTAGAGTCGTCAATATTTTTTTGATTCAGTAGATGAGTCTAACATGGTGCTAGCAAGTGACTGAGTCGACAGGAGCAGAAGAGAAGTGTATCAGTGGTGTGTCAGCAGGTTGGGAGACGTGGGAGGAGGTAGTTGATGCAGGATGAGCAGTGTTGACGACTGTGTAGGTGGTTGTGGAAGTTTCTGGAGTAGTTGCTTGGGCAGAAGGAGACAGGTCAGCAGGTGTAGTGAAGTTAATGACGTTAGGAAGAATCTTGAGAAGGTCAGTTGAAGGTGTGGAATCAGGGAAAACGAAGGTAGGCATGTTGTTAAGACGGAATAGTTCATTTATGGTGGTGTTGAATGTGCCTGGGTTGGTAGCATTCGCAAGGTGCGCATACACCATGCAATACAGCACCTTGGAGGGAGCCGCGTCCGGAAGTGGAGAGAGGGAGGTGCTGGATAGAGATGGCTGATGTATAGCTTGAAGAATTTTCTTGGTATCAGACTGTAGTTTCGTTATGGCGGCATATGTTGGCGAACTGGGGCTGCTCTTCTTAGCTTCTTTGATTTTCTTAGACAGCATTTTCTTAGTGGGCATTTGGCTGCAATGGTATAATGAGTACCCTTGCAGTTGAGGCAGGTTGGAGTGGCATTGGTGGTGGAACAGGTTTTGAAATCGTGACCTTTTCCGCAGAATTTCTTGTTTTTAATGGGACAGTCGGTCGTTGAGTGATGGAAGAATAACAGTTCCAGCAGGGTGAGACATGAGCAAACCGTTCTGGTTCTATGTTTCGTGGATGAATATGGTAGTAGAAGATGGCTAGGCCATCAGAAAGCGCTTTGGTAGCCATATCGATGTTGGAGAAGGTGAGTTTGACCATTGAAGAAGCGTTTGAAATTTTGGGGATGCTGTCAATCGAGGCCCAAATATTTTGTTCCTCGATAGAGGTCTTCAGGTCAGCAGTTGGTAGGGATGTGATGATCCTGTCCAACCGTTTGACAAAAACAGGACGTTTAGCCAGCAGCAAAGGTGAAGGAAATACGTTGAATTTTCGGTCACTGAGAGTCTTCATTGTGGTGTCGTCCATGAGTTTTGATGCTTCATTGTCGTCAGTACAGACGACAATAAAGAGTCCTTTAGAGAATGGCAGCAAGAGCTAGTTTGGTGGAGTCCTTTATGACTCCACTGGCTGATTTAATCTTTACAAGATACGAAAGCATCTGTAAAAGTAAAGGCGATAGTGTGTAGGTTACAAATTCCTCTCCCCGACGGGAATCGAAGGGATACTTCTTGAGGTAGAGCGACTGTGACTTGCCAGTCAGTAACAAGGTCAGAAGTGGAATGTCCTGAGGAAGCCTGTAGCGTATTTGGATAACTTTTATGTTATCCATTGAGATTCTCCACCCTAATTCCTGGACCAACAGTCTTACTGTACCTATGTGTGAAACATTTAAACCAATCCCATTATTACAAACACAGGTAATGAATGGCCTGTGAGACCTGGACGTAATGGGAATTGGAGCAAACAAACTCAGCAGTAGACTATAATGTATATATGCCTTCACCCACTATACAGGTATGTACACTATGTACAATATGTACAGATGGAATAATAATAAGTGTACACCACGGCGACAGATGGCGAAGCAGAAGCCACAGAAAGTGCACCGTACTCAACCAGCAGGTAGGCAAGTCTGCCAATGCTTACCGCAAGTAAACCACGTTGCATCAGCTTTGGCGGGCTTGCCTGTGATTGGTTACTGAACCAAGGTACTGATTTAACGACGGGTACCCTATCGATCGTTAAACCCTTAGCACCCGGTTCGCTGGTTGGGAGGCAGCCTATATGGGAGTATGATATACGTCGAATAAATTATAACATACTCTTTGCATGCAATTAACAGTCGTTGAAAAACGCTTAAAAAGTTGTCACTAAAAGATTGTACTACAGCGTCAAACATCATCTCTCACTTCATTTTTGTGACTGTATGGACAGGAAAAATGTGCAGAAATTTATTACTACTTTACTGCAATAATTTTCTACTGGTAGGACCACATTTCTTGATGTAAAATCCACATTTCGTATAGCGAACAGAACTGTTATTCTATTCGCGTTTAGAAGTGATATTGTTATATGCTATTTAATGTGCTATTCTAAATGCTCTACCAAACGTACTTAAACCTACAGCTATGACTTACACAGATTACATCGTGTTCTCTGAAACTGGAAATAAGAATTAATGAGCTAATGAGCAGTCATAATATCTGCAACTGAAATTGAGATATAAGCAAACAAGACCATTCATTTTTTTTCATAGTAAAGTTATTAACTTTTCAAAAGATATCTTGGTGTAACAGTAGCCACAGTAAATCTACCAGACATCATCTAAATACGAAATGGAAAAATGGAGTAAATGTTCTCTGAGGTGTTGTTGGCTACAACTCTCAATGATGCTAATGTAAGAAAAGTGAGAACAATACACACAGACTATATTAAACGTTAAATTAATTATGCTGAATTATGTTAACATTAGCTAAAAAAAATTCTTCGGCTCTCAAAGCTACCACAAAACGAAGTCCTCATAATTATTCAGAGAACGTTTACATTCATTTTAGTCTTTGCTCATCCTAAATTACCTTTTTTTTTTTTTTGTATGGAGGAAATTGGGAAAATTGAAATATATTGTTTTTCATGCAAGAATTTCTGAGGGGCCTCGTCTGATTGGCTTCAAACTTAATGTGCTAGTGTGTTTTAGTATATTTGTCACTCCAAGATAAGACGAGCATGCCTCTTCAGTTCTTGGCCTTAAGCTGGTGTTACCTAGTGGAAGGTTTGAATTAGTTTAGGACTGTGTATGTCCTGATTTGCCATTTTTATGAAGATTGGGATATTAGTTTCCATGTGATAACTAGCGAATGCCTTTTCTGAATCCTTTCAAAATTTCAAAGCTAATATTTAATAACACGCTATCACACACCTCAGGACACCCGGAGAGAGAAGACAACACCAGATTTGGTTACGTGGAGTCACTTCCCGAGGTCATTGCCCCGGCGGCCGGGTCCCAGACTAGGCCTCCTGGCTGCTGGCCTCATTGATCAAGCTGTAATTTTTTGGAAACTTAGATATTTTATTATTTTTGGCATCTCGGATATTTTAGTACTTTTGGGAATCTTGGATTCCAAAAAATCTTGGTGCTCGCCGTCTGCAGTCCAACATATGCACCAAAACCCTGATGATCAGGAACTATTTTGAATAATTTGTCGAGTTTCTTCTGGAAGACAGCTAGGAGTTTGTTGGTAATATCCCCTTACACACAAAGGGAGGGTGTTGAAGAGTCGTGGTCTTTTTGCACTAATTGCATTCTTTCTCAATGTACTCGTCGCTGCCCTGCTTTTCATTGGTATCCTGCACTATCTGCCAAGCCTCTTGTAAGTAGTAATTTCGGTGTTCATATTTGGGACCAAACTCTCCAGAATCTTCTTAGTGTAGATTATGATGCATCTTTCTCGTCTACATTCTAAGGAGTACAGTTATAGTGACTTCAAGCGTTGCCAGTAAATTGGGTGTTTGGCCAAGTTTATACGAGTTGTTAAGGTTTCTGTACATTTTCCAGTTTAGCTATTTCGCCTTGAAGGGTTAGACAAGGCAGTATCATAATTAGGTGGTCCCAGGACCAGACGTGGGTAGCCAAGACAAGACTTGGCCAGTCAAGACAAAAACAACAACCTTGAGTAGTCGATACAACACCAGACTTTGTAATAAAACAATACACGCAAGATAACTAAACACTGAAAAAGTACATGCGTGGGCATTAACCTGCACACACCTCTCCCCAAGTTCCTTTGATGCCGAAAAAAAGGAGAAGAAAATTAATTATGATGACACTGATGTTACGACTACTGGTCTGAGACGTGTTTAAAGTGATAGATGCGAGGTTAGTGACCAGGCCTCAGGAGCACCATAATGAGGACCTTCCCGTGTTCCTCTGGACGTGTCATGTCGTATATTCGCTCAGCTTACTCAGTGTATTTATACTGCCTCTGGGCAGGGCTGCTGTACTGTGTCACTCACACACCGCTGGCTTGTGAGGACCACACCTGGCACGACGCACAGCAGAGCGAACTTGCAAAATGTGCATCACACGCATAACTTGGCCGGCGTGTCGTAGAATGTTAATGTGGGATAATATGGCGGTGTGGTTGAAGCGACAGCAGTGACTGTGGTGTGAACCCTAAGCTGGTTACCTGCTGCCTCAAACTTGTTGCTGCTATCCTAGACGCACTCCTGCTGCTTCTCTCACACTTTTTTTTTGCCGCAGACACACTTCTGCTCCAGACACACTTCTACTCCAGACCCACTTCATTTGAGCTAATACACTTCTACTGCCCCAGGTACATGCTTGCTCCCTCACACACTCACTACTCACATTCTCCAACAGATTCACGACACCTCGGTCACCACCTTCCATCATTACTTCATAAAGTCCTCTATGAACACGCACTCATAATACCCGGAACAAGTTACTCATCAATATTCTTCACTTTCCTGTCATCAGAGTTTTTCTACTTTCTAAATCGGGTCAGTGGGAACACTCACCACTTTAGGTAAAGATTAAAGGTGCGATTCTTGTGTGTGTGTGTTTCTTACCACTGATGATGGTATCAATGTATTTTGTTGCCACTGCTGATGGTATCAATGTCTTTTGTTGCCACTGTTGATGGTATCAATGTCTTTTGTTGCCACTGCTGATGGTATCAATGTCTTTTGTTGCCACTGCTGATGGTATCAATGTCTTTTCTTGCCACTGCTGATGGTATCAATGTCTTTTGTTGCCACTGCTGATGGTATCAATGTTTTTTCTTGTCACTGCTGATGGTATCAATGTTTTTTCTTGCCACTGCTGATGGTATCAATGTCTTTTCTTGCCACTGCTGATGATATCAATGTCTTTTCTTACCACTGCTGATGGTATCTTTCCTTGCACTGGTGATAGTATCAACGTCTCTTTCCGCTGTTGGTGATAATTTATGATAATTCGGTAATCTGATGACGGTGATTTCAACGCCTCACACTGTGGTTAATGACAACATAAACACCTGAACTGGATTTACTGATATTATTACCACTCGCTTAGTCAGATCCTTATGCAGTTGGAGCTAGTTGATGATGGTGTGTTGATGATGGTGTGTTGATGGTGTGTTGATGATGGTGTGTTGATGATGGTGTGTTGGTGGTGTGTTGAAGATGGTGTGTTGAAGATGGTGTGTTGATGATGGTGTGTTGATGAAGGTGTGTTGAAGATGGTGTGTTGATGATGTTGTGTTGATGATGGTGAGTTGATGATGGTGTGTTGATGATGGTGTGTTGATGGTGTGTTGATGATGGTGTGTTGATGATGGTGTGTTGATGATGGTGTGTTGAAGATGGTGTGTTGATGAAGGTGTGTTGATGATGTTGTGTTGATGATGGTGTGTTGATGATGGTGTATTGAAGATGGTGTATTGATGATGGTGTGTTGATGATAATGTGTTGGAGAGGAATTTGGAAAAAGCAGCACGAGGTATGGGTGGACGTGCACGCATGCACTCACACACAAAAAAAAATACGTTTGGACTCATGTTTAATGGAGCACATGACGTGTTGATGTAGAGAATGGATCAGTGGTCCCCAGAACCACAAGACCACCAGCACAGGTGGACAGTGTCACACCCTCAATATTGATGCTCTGCTCATAGTAGCCCCCAGGACCACCCACACAGGTGGACAGTGTCACACCCCCACTGTCGATGCTCTGCTGCTTATATTGGAACTTTGTTAACCAAGATGGCTAATTTAGTTCCTATTTTTAAAGCAGGGGATACGCCATCGCATCCAAGTTACAGCCCAATAAGCCTGATAACACCAAAATAGGCCGTCCAATTCATTCTAATGAAGACATTAGAGCACTTCAGGATGATTTGAATAGACTGATGCAGTGGTCGGAGAAGTGGCAGATGCAGTTTAATATAGACAAATGCTAAGTTCTAAATATTGGACAGGACAATAACCATGCCACATATAAACTAAATAATGCAGATCTTAATATTACTGATTGCGAAAACGATTTAGGAGTTCTGATTAGCAGTAATCTGAAACCAAGACAACAGTGCATAAGTGATAGCAGTAAAGCTAACAGAATCCTTGGCTTCATATCAAGAAGTATAAATAATAGAAGTCCTCAAGTTGTTCTTCAACTCTATCTTTGGCTAGGCCTCATCTAGATTATGCTGCACAGTTTTGGTCACCGTATTACAGAATGGATATAAATGCTCTGGAAAACGTACAAAGGAGGATGACAAAGTTGTTCCCATGTATGAGAAATCTTCCCTATGATGATAGACTGATGACCCTGAATCTGCACTCTCTAGAAAGGCGTAGAATTAAGGGAAATATGATTCAGGTGTGTAAATGGAAAACAGGTATTAATAAAGGGGATGTAAATAGCGTGCTAAAAATATCTAGCATAAACAGGACTCGCAGGAATGGTTTTAAGTTGGAAAAATTCAGATTCAGGAAGGATATAGGAAAGCACTGGTTTGGTAATAGAGTTGTGGATGAGTGGAACAAACTCCCGAGTACCGTCATAGAAGCTAAGACGTTGTGAAGTTTTAAAAACATGTTGGATAAATACATGAGTGGGTGTGGGTGGGTGTGAGTTGCTACTAAATCAGTTGCCGTGCTCCTCCCTTAAGTGAATGTGACTGACCTGACTAGGTTAAGGTATTGCCTTAAGCCGGTGGGAGAATTGGACCTGCCTCGCATGGGCCAGTAGGCCTGCTGCAGTGTTCATTCTTTTTTATGTAAAGCTTTCGATAGAGTACCACACAAAAGACTGTTAATTAAGGAAGGTGGCAGCTCATGGCATTGGGGTTAAAGTCCTCTCAGATTTGACCGCTTCTGGAAAGCCACGTCTTGATCCACGACAGGCACTATGTCTAAAGCTTTATTAAAATCAAATCAACAATATCGCATTCATTATCATAACCAACTGCCTCAAATGCTTAACTGAAGAAAGTCACTAAATTAGTCAGGAACGGCCCATCGTGAATCCACGTTGAATATCACTAAACAAATTCTGCTTATCAAGATGCTTCTTGTAATATCAGCTTTAATAATTTGCTTACAGTTGAAGTCAGGCTAATTGGGCGGTAATCTGATGGCAAAGACTTATCCCCTGCATTAAATATAGGAATTACAGTAACAGTCTTTCTACATCTCATACACTACACCTCTTTGAAGATATATATTACAAAGGTCAACTAATGGTTAACAAAGTTGCATTTTGCACTCTTTAAGATCCCTTGAAAAAAGTTCACCAGGGCCTTCGGATTTATTTTGATTTAATCAGACAACCTATTTGAATACCATATCCCTAGTGACTGTTATTACATAATTTATTTTCTTCAGGTCCACTATAATAATTTACTTCTGGGATATTGGTTGTGTCTTGTTGGTGAAGATGGATATGATGTAATTGTTATAAACTGAGCACATTTCTTTCTCGTTGTCAATAAGCTGTCTAGAGTTAACTTTAAGAGGACATAACTTTTTTCTAACCTTAGTTCTGTGTACGTGGAAAAAAGTTTTCAGGTTTGTTTTCGGATGTGGATGAGGATGCATATGCAGATATTTGTTAAGAGTAAAATGCGGATGTTAGGAAAAATGGTAGGATGAATAATGAGAACTTTTAAAACTAGGGACACCAAGCCCATGATGATTCTCTTAAAATCGCATGTTCTCTCTAGGCTGGAATACTGCTGTACACTAACGGCCCCCTTCAAGGCAGGAGAAATTGCTGACCTGGAAAGTGTACAAAGATTTTTTACTGGGGACGGTTGAAGGACCTTGATTTGTATTCCCCGGAACGCAGGCGAGAGAGATACATAATAATATACACTTGGAAAATCCTAGAGGGACTAGTACCAAACTTGTACACGAAAATCACTCCCCATGAAAGCAAAAGACTCGACAGGAGATGCAACATTCTCCCAATGAAAAGCAGGGATGCCACGAGTACACTGAGAGACAACACAACAGACCCCTGGCTGTCTTCAAGAAGGCACTGGACAGGCACCTAAAATCAGTTCCTGACCAGCTGGGCTGTGGTTCGTACGTCAATTTGCGGTGCGGCCAGCAGTAACAGCCTGGTTGATCAGACCCTGATCCACCACGAGGCCTGGTCTCAGACCGAGCCGCGAGGGCGTTGATCCCCGAAACCCTCTCCAGGTAAACTCCAGGTAAGCTCTAGATAAATGAATCCCATTGTTTGCATATATGTCATTTTTGCCACGGAAGTGCGCACAACAGGTGTCAATGAATGATATTGCATTATCCATATAGTGTTAGTCCAGCCAGCAGTTACCACCAGTTGCCCATTCATTTCCAACTTCCCTTTTCAGCAAGTTGCCATGTATTACAGGGCGCTCTCCCTTCTTTCCAATTATGTCTATTGCTGTGCTGTACCTGCTAACTAAATCCTCACTTCTACGCTTGCCAACATCATTGCATCCAGCACTGAGACAGATCATTTCCAGCTCACCATCCTTTGCTCTTTCCAGTCCAGCCATTGTCCAGGTTCCTTCGTTGACTTGCGGATTTACAACAGGAGGATTACTACGAATCCTGTCGTTTTCCTCAGTCAGTCGCCGTATCTCTGGTAGACTTGTTTAAAAGAGGGCATCAATGTTTCCATTCACAGAGCCCTCACAGGAAACGTCTTCACACGACACAGTTCACACGACCGCAGGTAAAGTTTAATAGTAAGAACTTGTGCAACAGTTGGGTAACTTTATTTTAAATTGAAAAGTTTAGCCTGCACTGTAGGCTTCTTCGGTCAAATACAGAGGCGAATACATTGGAGGCAGCTGGAGTAGTAGTCAAGTAAAAATAATGTAATCAGACAATCAACCTTGGAAACATAGTTTTAAGGTGATCAGTCCCTCAGCCTAGAGAAGAGTTCAGCTCCATCCTCATGTTGTGCAAGTCAAACACAAATCCAACCCCTCACTCATGTATTTATACAACCTAAATTTGAAGCTACCCAAGGTTTTAACTTCAATAACCCTACTAGGCAGATTGATCCACTCATCGCCTACTCTGTTTTCAAACTTGTACTTTCCTATATCCCTTCTAGACGTAAATTTATTCAAAACCTTGAACGTATCTAGTCTTGTGCTTAGGACGGTGACGGTCCAAGACAGAACAGAAAAAGTTTTCAGTAAGCTTGGGAGAGCTGAGTGGTGCTTGTGCGAGTAACGTGTGACAAGGATACTTACCAGTGGAGCATTGAAATCCTCATGTGTTTTTCCTCACGTGCAAGACATCCTCATCTGTATGACATCCTCATGTGTATGACATACTCTTGTGTATGACATACTCTTGTGTATGACATACTCTTGTGTATGACATACTCTTGTGTATGACATACTCTTGTGTATGACATACTCTTGTGTATGACATACTCTTGTGTATGACATACTCTTGTGTATGACATACTCTTGTGTATGACATACTCTTGTGTATGACATACTCTTGTGTATGACATACTCTTGTGTATGACATACTCTTGTGTATGACATCCTCATCTGTATGACATCCTCATGTGTATGACAAACTCTTGTGTATGACATACTCTTGTGTATGACATACTCTTGTGTATGACATACTCTTGTGTATGACATACTCTTGTGTATGACATACTCTTGTGTATGACATACTCTTGTGTATGACATACTCTTGTGTATGACATACTCTTGTGTATGACATACTCTTGTGTATGACATACTCTTGTGTATGACATACTCTTGTGTATGACATACTCTTGTGTATGACATACTCTTGTGTATGACATACTCTTGTGTATGACATCCTCATCTGTATGACATCCTCATGTGTATGACAAACTCTTGTGTATGACATACTCTTGTGTATGACATACTCTTGTGTATGACATACTCTTGTGTATGACATACTCTTGTGTATGACATACTCTTGTGTATGACATACTCTTGTGTATGACATACTCTTGTGTATGACATACTCTTGTGTATGACATACTCTTGTGTATGACATACTCTTGTGTATGACATACTCTTGTGTATGACATACTCTTGTGTATGACATACTCTTGTGTATGACATACTCTTGTGTATGACATACTCTTGTGTATGACATACTCTTGTGTATGACATACTCTTGTGTATGACATACTCTTGTGTATGACATACTCTTGTGTATGACATACTCTTGTGTATGACATACTCTTGTGTATGACATACTCTTGTGTATGACATACTCTTGTGTATGACATACTCTTGTGTATGACATACTCTTGTGTATGACATACTCTTGTGTATGACATACTCTTGTGTATGACATACTCTTGTGTATGACATCCTCATCTGTATGACATCCTCATGTGTATGACATACTCTTGTGTATGACATACTCTTGTGTATGACATACTCTTGTGTATGACATACTCTTGTGTATGACATACTCTTGTGTATGACATACTCTTGTGTATGACATACTCTTGTGTATGACATACCTTGTGTATGACATACTCTTGTGTATGACATACTCTTGTGTATGACATCCTCATCTGTATGACATCCTCATGTGTATGACAAACTCTTGTGTATGACATACTCTTGTGTATGACATACTCTTGTGTATGACATACTCTTGTGTATGACATACTCTTGTGTATGACATACTCTTGTGTATGACATACTCTTGTGTATGACATACTCTTGTGTATGACATACTCTGTGTATGACATACTCTTGTGTATGACATCCTCATCTGTATGACATCCTCATGTGTATGACAAACTCTTGTGTATGACATACTCTTGTGTATGACATACTCTTGTGTATGACATACTCTTGTGTATGACATACTCTTGTGTATGACATCCTCATCTGTATGACATCCTCATGTGTATGACAAACTCTTGTGTATGACATACTCTTGTGTATGACATACTCTTGTGTATGACATACTCTTGTGTATGACATACTCTTGTGTATGACATACTCTTGTGTATGACATACTCTTGTGTATGACATACTCTTGTGTATGACATACTCTTGTGTATGACATACTCTTGTGTATGACATACTCTTGTGTATGACATACTCTTGTTTATGACATCTCTTGTGTATGACATACTCTTGTGTATGACATACTCTGTGTATGACATACTCTTGTGTATGACATACTCTTGTGTATGACATACTCTTGTGTATGACATACTCTTGTGTGTGACATCCTCATGTGCATGACATCCTCATGCGTATGACACTCATGTGTATGTCATTCTCATGTGAATTGCATCCTCATGTGTATGACGTGCACATTATGTGTATGACGTGTATGACATGTGCACATCATGTATTTGACATTCTCATTGCATGATGTGTATATGACATTCTCATTGCACGATGTGTATATGACATCCTCATGTGCACATGTGCATGACATTCTCATGTGCATGACATCTTCATGTGCATGACATTCTCATGTGCATTTCATTTTCATGTGCATGATATCCTCATGTGCATGACATCCTCATGTGCACGAGAGCCTGGTCCAAGGACTCGCCAGCTGGTGTTCACGTGCACATCTCTTACCCATGACGACAGTACCAAATAATTCAGACACACTACAAGACTAAACACTCTCCAAGTTCACAGACACTTCAGGTTCACATACACTCCAAGTCCACAGACACTCCAAGTTCACAGACACACTCCAGGTTCACAGACACACTTCAGGTTCACAAACACACTTCAGGTTCACACACACTCTCCAGGTTCACAAACACACTCCAGGTTCACAGACACACTCCAGGTTCACAAACACACTCAAGGTTCACAGACACACTCCAGGTTCACAAACACACTCAAGGTTCACAGACACACTCCAGGTTCACAAACACACTTAAGGTTCATAGACACACTCCAGGTTAAGAGACATTTCGTGTCCACAGACACATTTCAGGTTCACAAACACTTGGTGTCCACAGACACTTCAGGTTCATAGACACACTTCAGGATCACAGACACTTCAGGTTCACAGACACACTTCAAGTTCACAGACACAATTCAGGTTCACACACACACACACTTCAGGTTTACAGACACACTTCAGGTTCACAGACACTTCAGGTTCACAGACACTTCAGGTTCACAGACACACTTCAGGTTCACACATTCTAGGATCACAGGTGATAAAAGCACATATGAAGGAGCACATATCAAGGAGCACATATGAAGCACACATGAAGGAGCACATATCAAGGAGCACACATGAATGAGCACATCAAGGAGCACACATCAAGGAGCACACATCAAGGGGCACACATCAAGGAGCACACATCAAGAAACACACATCAAGGAGCACACATCAAGAAACACACATCAAGGAACACACATCAAGGAGCTCATATCAAGGAGCACTTGATGTTAAACAATGTTTGCCATGAACTTCATAGCTTCATGAAATCTATAATATTTAAATTTCCTTAATAATTTAGCAACAGGCCTGAAATATTGTCCATAGATATGATTTTTTTCCGCAAATTAATTTATATTTTGGCCAAATTCCCTCAAAAAAAACCTAGATTCCTGCCATGTAGTTTAGTCATAAATTGAAATGTAGTCTCAGTAATATTATATAGAAGCCATGGAAAGGGCTTGCAGGGAAAGGCGTCAGACCAAGGGATAAACAATATACACGGTTTAATAGACGTTCGGAAAGCTGCCGGCTGGAGTTACTATAGTGTATGTGTCGGTGTTCAACCGTTTAACCTTATTCCAAGGACGTGGAATAAAGTTAAACGGTATGCATCACTAAACAGACCATTCACTGTAGTGTGCATGTCTCTCAGACTAACTCCAATTTATTCCACAAGACAGTGTCTACCTGTGTGATAGTAATGCCATAAGACCAACACTCGTTAGACTATTTGACACCAAATGAATATAGGGTGTTAAGCATATTAGTAGAGTTAAACTGGTACCGTTAACGTAGACTCGAGCACTTCGAAACTGGAAAAGTATTCATTGTAGGCAGATTTAGTGTATGTCACTAGACAGTGTCGTAACAATCAATAAGTATCGAGTGCAGTTTATTGATGAACTGGTATGTCAGTCAGAATGTCCATCATCCAGCATTCACACGAACAAACAAGCACCCACTACCTGTTTAGATAGAGCTCTATAATTTCTAATCAGGATATAGTCGTGTTTTTCCGCAAGTTAGTTACTTTATGAGCTGTTGACGTGAAGAACGTGTCCTAAGACCTAGATATGTTTACTGGCTAACTGGGTTTAAAACCCATCAATTATAGAAAAAAAGACATTAAGACTGTCTTCTCGAAATGCTGTGCACACTATGTACTTTTCAAAATATTGCACTGTGTTTAATTTGTTTTCCACTATACAAGAATAATACCAAATACGAGCTAATATTGATTAAACTGAAGTCTAGGTTTATATATATATGCTGAGATGCTGAAGAGTATCCCATATATAGACAAGAAAAAAACGAAACTGCCTATTTCGACTGTTAACTGGAGCCCTTAGCAGAGAACACACAGACTGATGGAGTTGCCAGTCACCTGGATCGTTAAACCTATATAGTATATGTTGCCCTTCTTCCTCTACTGTACATTCTGCTGATGAGAGCTCCAGTTGGGAGTCGCAGCCCAGCATCCCCCACGCAGCACAGCATCCCCCACGCAGCACAGCATCCCCCACGCAGCACAGCATCCTCCACGCAGCACAGCATCCCCCACGCAGCACAGCATCCCCCACGCAGCACAGCATCCCCCACGCAGCACAGCATCCCCCACGCAGCACAGCATCCCCCACGCAGCACAGCATCCCCCATACAACACACTCACCTCTGCAGTACATCCTCAACCCTGTAACTTAACCTCGTCCTTGCAACACAACCTCACTCCTGAAACACATCCTCACTCCTGTAACACAACCTCACCTCTGTAACAAAACCTCAAACCTGAAACACAACACCCTTGCAACACAAAATCACTCCATGCGGTTTCGTGCCGAATAGGTAAAGCTGGTCAATTACCAAGAACTCATTTAAAATTAGGTCCTTTCTAAAAGTTTCTCTTATACATTTAAAGATATATCTTTTTCATTTATGTTAATGTAAAAATTAATAATTTTGTACCAAAAGAACCTTAGAAAACTTACCTAACCTTATTATAACAAGCGCAATTTAATTTAGCCTAATCCAACTAAATATATTTTAAATAAGTTTACAATAATTTAACAATAAACAAACACAATGAAATATATTTCTTTTCGTTAGGTTCAGAATGATTTTTGCGAAATTATTGCGTACACAAATTTTCGCTTGCCTTATTCGGCAAGAGGAGCGTTACTCTTCTCCACGTGTACATGTACTGTTGCTCTCAGTACATAGACATTAAAGGCATATATTCTCTGAGAGACATACATCTCTCGGTGTGTGTGTATATATATATATATATATATATATATATATATATATATATATATATATATATATATATATATATATATATATATATATATATATATATATATATATATATATATATATATATATATTATATATATCGTACATTCTATGATCATAAATATTTTGTTAATTTTGCAATTATTTATAATCGTACCCATTTAATGACTCCCATAAATCTATGTTAATGTACCACATAAAATCCATTATTTTTAGCTACAATAATTTATAACGCTAGTGTTATTTTTACAAATAAACCACTAATATCTCTGTGAGATACTCATTGTATACCTCTGTTTCCAGAGCTTAGTGTAGAGTCAATTAGTAAAAATAATGAATCCCACTTGTAAATTTATGAGTATTAATAGAAGGGAAGATACAGCCTATATAGCCTATTTTATTTTTTTAGCTAACATACATGTAAATGTAAATAACTCTTTTTTACCTTATTCCTAGTATATATTCTTTATAGTATAATAACATATATCTCCTACAGTGTATAATATTAAGGTATTAAATGGACCCCAATGGAAATAAGTCACTGACTTTTTTGGGTATCCTGGGTTTTCTACACATATGCTGCTATGTATGATAATCTATTTAACTGTATTTGTGTATACCTGAATAAACGTGCTTACTTACAGTGAGAGACGTCATACTTACCAACTAAAACATATTCCACTCACACCCCTACCTTTATATGTGTTCTTAAGCACTAAATACTCATGGATCATTTAGCACTTGTGAAGTGAAATTTAATTATATTTGACCCCATATAGGTATATTTTGTCCAGACACTGACAATATATATACTGTGAGCATCTCCCAGTTATTTTTGTCTGACTGATTACCTACAGTCATTAAATATTCCCAGAACTCACCTCCTGGTCGTGGCTGCTATTCGAGTTACAAATTTTTAAATTTTGATTTTTGACGTTAAATTTTTCTTTTAATGTTTTCGATTCGTGTCAGGTAATTTTTCTTGACGAATGAATTAATAATAACTCGTAAAGGATTCCCTAACTTGTACTTTTAATAAAATTTCACTTATCTAATCATAATGCAGTGTATATTACAAGTACCTGGCCATCAATAGATTTCTACGTCTTCTAGAATCTATAATTACATCACAAGGTTTTAATGGTAAAAATGACTAGAGGAGCTCCAGGGGTGTACATTGTTTTACCATAAGATAATGTTACTGCCACCTTGGCAGTACAAACTCCACCTCGACGGAGGCTCAATGTACTGTCTGCACATGCTCAAAATTATATCATGTCCGTCAGAGTAACAAAACGCTGATTCACTAAATTCATAAAATTTACGATGACTTCTCAAATCGGCGTGATGGTAACTCAGCTAAAAGGTTTTTTTTTGGGGTAAATAAAGTTGCACGAGGTGTCCCATACAATTCTTTGTCTCCAAGAGGGATTTTTGCTGAGAGTATATATGTTCAAAACTGGTATTTATACTTAAGCCAAGAAATAACACTAAGCATATATACCTTCATCAGCTCACATCTGTAACAGAAATTCATTGTACAAGTAATTAGATGAAGAATTAGACACATGTGCAACATCTGGGTATATCTATTTGTAGACGTTTCGCCATCGAATGACATGATCAGTACGAATTCAAGGACAAACCACTGCATGCGAAACGTCTACAAACAGAGATACCCAAATGTTGCATGTGTGTCTTAATTCTCGTCTTGTTGGTACAGTATACCATTCATATACAACATATATTCCCCTACGCAAGCATATATATAATGGTAGCTTATAACAACATTCCTCCAAGGTTCACATACAATATTACAAGAATGTCTCCTCTGATTACCTTCATGTTTTCCATCCAGATGCATAGTACAGTTGACCCTCGGTTTTCGTTCATTTTCAAACTCTTAACATTAAATTATGTAAGTGTATTTTTGGGGTCTGAAACGACTAATCTAATTTACACTTGAACAGCATTCTGGAAAGAATTTTGAACGAAAACCGAGGGTCCACTGTACTGAGAGCACGGTTAATGTTGTATGGTTAATGTTACTGGGTGTGTCAGTGCCAATTTGCCAATTTATTAAATGCAAACAGCGCAAAGGTTTCCTCGTGATAACTGGAGAACGCCTCTTTAAAAGAGACTTTAATTTCGACAACGCTGGCGACTCCTACACAGTGTAAGGGTCTGAATCTTTATGAACTGGGTGTGCTAAATTGGCAATCCTATTTTAGAAATTGTGTGGTGTTTTCTGGACAACAACCTGGGAACGTCTCACTCTGGTGGTTTTTAAGTAACTTTAACCTTGGTGTATTTTAACTAAAAAAAAGATCTTTGTGTATCCATCTCACAGCCTCACCCATACAGCACAGCCTCACCCATGCAGCACAGCCTCACCCATGCAGCACAGCCTCACCCATGCAGCACAGCCTCACCCATACAGCACAGCCTCACCCATGCACAGCTCACTCAGCCCCTCACCCATGCAGCACAGCCTCACCCATACAGCACAGCCTCACCCATACAGCACAGCCTCACCCATACAGCACAGCCTCACCCATACAGCACAGCCTCACCCATGCAGCATAGCCTCACCCATGCAGCACAGCCTCACCCATGACAGCACAGCCTCACCCATACAGCACAGCCTCACCCATGCAGCACAGCCTCACCCATACAGCACAGCCTCACCCCTGTCACACAACCTCACCCCTCCAATATAATCTAACCCTGCAATATACCCTCACCCCTGCAATATACCCTCACCCCTGCAACACACCTATTAATGGGAAGGTGTAGGTATACTCTGGCGGCCTACTACTTACTACACCCTGCGTACCCAGGCTGACACCCTGTATACTCAGCCTGACACTGTGTACTCAGTCTGACAGTCTGTGTACCCAGCCTGACACCCTGTGTACCCAGTTTGACACCCTGTGTACCCAGCCTGACACCCTGTATACCCTGCCTGATACAACGTACCCGGCCTGATGCAACGTGTACCCGGCCTGATACAACGTGTACCTGGCCTGATACAACGTACCTGGCCTGGTATTCTGCTGGATGAAAACCAAAAATTTTATGATCTAAATGTTTTTTGTTTGATTACCTGTAATATAACTGTGACAGGTATCGAGAGACTTCCTTGTTAACTCTCTCAGCGAGACCTGAGGCCAGGCTTCACTATTGACTGCTATGTCAACAAGGTTGCAAACAGAGTAAAGTCTGAGGCGGCTACAGTCAAAAGCTCTGTTCCACAAGGCACAGTACTCGCTCCTATCCTATTCCTCATCCTCGTATCTGATATAGACACAGATGTAAGTCATAGCTCCGTGTCTTCCTTTGCGGAGCTATGCCCTGACAGTGTCCTCCATTGAAGACACAGCAAGACTCCAAGCGAACATCAACCAAATCTTTAAATGGGCCGCAGAAAACAATAGTATGAAGTTCAATGAAGAGAAATTTCAACTTCTCAGATATGGAAGACTTGTGGAAATTTAAACTGTATCCGTATATAAAATAAATTCTAACCACACAATAGAGCGAAAAGCTAATGTGAAGGACCTGAGAGTGATAATGACAGAGGATCTCACCTTCAAAGACAACAATATATCTACCTCATCTGCTAGAAAAACGATAGGATGGATAATGAGAACCTTCAAAACTAGGGATGCCAACCCCATGATGGTTCTGTTTAAATCGCTTGTTCTGTCTCTGCTGGAATATTGCTGTACACTAACTGCCTCCTTCAAGGCAGACGAAATTGCTGACCTGGAGAATGTACAGAGAACTTTCACGGCACACATAAGTACGGTAAAGCACCTAAATTACTAGGAACGGTTGAAGCCCCTTGATTTGTATTCCGTGGAACGCATGCGAGAAAGATACATGATAATATATACTTGGAAAATCCTAGAGTGATTAGTACCAAATTTGCACACGAAAATCACTCCCTACGAAAGCAAAAGACCTGCAGGAGATGCAACATTCCCCCAATAAAAAGCAGGAGCGTCACGAGTACACTAAGAGATAACACAGTGAGTGTCAGGGGCCAAAGACTGTTCAACTGCCTCCCAGGGGATTACCAATAGACCCCTGGCGGTCTTCAAGAAGGCGCTGGACAGGCACGAAAGTCAGTACCTGATCAGCCGGGCTGTGGTTCGTACGTCGGTTTACGTGCGGCCAACAGAAACAGCCTGGTTGAAAAGACCCTGATCCACCACGAGGCCTGGTCTCAGACCGGGTCGCAGGGGCGTTGACCCCCGAAACCCTCTCCAGGTATACTCCAGTATACTCCAGGTGACAACTGCCAGGAAGAATGCGGTTAAATTCGCCCTGAAACGCATTTTCTGAAATGCTCTGAAAAACGGACCATGTTTTTTTTTATATAAGATCGAATACCATTTGTAGCTAAGCTTCCTGCTCGAGCCATAGTTGTACCCTGGGCATGCACCGCCAGGCGCCGCTAGGCTTAGAGACGGTCAGACAGGCTGGGGCACTGTTCTGTATGAGTTACACACTGGAAACCAAAGCGATGTTTTACCTGGATGATTTACTTGGAAGGTGTTCCGGGAAATCAGCGTCCCCGCGGCCCTGTCTATGACCAACCTTCCAAGTAGATCTGGGTCTGATCAAGTAGGCTGTTACTGCTAGCTGCACGCATTTCAACGTACGAACTATAGCCCAGCTGGACAGGTACTGACTAGGTATCTGTCCTGCTTCCTCTTGAAGACAGTTAGGGGTCAATGGAAATTTCACTTATGTATGCTGGGAGGCTGTTGAACAGTCTTGGGCCCCTGGCACTTATAGTGTTATCTCTTAGTGTACTCATTGCACCACTGCTTTTCATAGGGGGTATATTACATCATTTGTAAAGCTTTTTGTTTTCGTAGGAAGTTATTGTTGTGTGCAGACCAGGGACCAGGGGACTAGTCCCTCTAGGATTTTCCAGATGTAAATTATAAAGTATCTTTCTCGTCTGCGCTCCAAGGAGTACAGGTCAAGGTACTTCAAACGTTTCAAGTTATCAAAGTGCTTGACTGTTTACACGCGCAATGAAGGTTCTCTGTACATTCTTCAGATCTGCAATTTCGCCTGCCTTAAAAGGGCCTGTTAGTGTACAGCATTTATTTCAGCTTAGAGAGAACAAGTGACTTAAAAAGGATCATCATTGACTTGGCATTACTTGTTTTGAAGGTTCTCATTATCCATCCTATCATTTTCTCGCAGTTGTGATAATGACACTGTTGTGATCTTTGAAAATGAGATCCTTTGACATTACCACTTCTAAGCCAGATGACCAAAAGCTCCAACGGCGGGTCATCTGACTAAGACCCGCGTCAGGAAACATTTGTCCTGTTTCCTGACGTACCTTACCTAACCTAAGCTATTAACATTAGCTTTATGCTCTGTTGTGTGGTTATAATTTGTTTTATACTCCGATCTAGCTTTTATTTCCTAAAGTTTTCCATAACGGAGTAACTGAAATTTGTCTTCACTGAACTTCATATTGCTTCCTGCGGCCCATTGGAAGATTTGCTATATATCCACTTGAAGATTTACATTGTCATTAATGGATGACACTATGCAAATTCTAGTATACGATGGTAGCGAGTACTGTGCCTTGTGGAACAGAGTTTTCACTTTGGCAACCTCTGACTTAATTCTGTTTACTATTACTCACTGCGTTCTATTGGTTAGAAAGTTAAAGATCCACCTTCCTACTTTTCCAGCTTCTAAGCTCTTAACATTAGTTTTATGCTCTGTTGTGTGGTTATAATTTATTTTATAGTCCGATCTAGATTTTTATGATGTAGGACGTCTGAGCTATCGGTCTATAATTCTTTGCTACTGCCATGCTGCCACCTTTGTGGAGTGGGGCTATAACCGTTGTTTCGTGAATGGGGGATAACTCCCTGTGTCTAGGCTCCTTACCTATGGAATACTTAAGGTACGCAATATGAGTTTCTTGCAGCTCCTGATGAACACGAAGTTACACGAGTCTGTGCCTGGGGCTGAGTGCTAGGGCATGTTGTCAATGGCTTTTTCAAATTCCAGTGGTCTTTGAGTTATGTCAGAAATTTTTGAGATACTGACAAATTTCGAGTCTCGGTCGTAAAAAAATCATCCAGATTGTCGACCTCTAGTCTAGTTAATGACTCACTAAACACCGATTCACATAGAGACTTCAATATCTCACTCATTTGTTTGATGTCATTAGTGTAAGTCCCATCTCGTATAAACAAAGGCCCGACTTTTGATGTGGTTTTTGCTTTGGGTTTGGCATATGAAAATAAATATTTTGATTTCTTTAAATTTCATTAATTGCTTCAAGCTCTTACTGTCTCTCCTGGATCCTGTATGATTCATATAACTTAGGTTCAATATTTTGTATTTGGTTACTGGAAAGACTCCAGAAGGGCGTCGTTCAGAGGACAGAACGCAGCCTATCCCACCGCCATACACGCCACATAATTAATGTTACTATCGGTTGCCCTCCTTTCAGAGCTCCATTTTCTCACGGCTTTTGCGGGACAGGATCTTACACTAGGTATTTGATTAGCTACGCACGTCTGCTTTTAACGTTCGTTACCAGCAAAGAGATTAGTGACCTTGAGGACAAGTTGGAAAACTTCACGTGAGAGAGAGAGAGAGAGAGAGAGAGAGAGAGAGAGAGAGACAGACAGACAGACAAACAGACAGACAAACAGAAACACACACACACACACACACACACACACACACATTTGAAGATGAAGACTCAGATGAATCACAGTGATGTTAGGAAGTATTTCTTCAGTCATAGAGTTGTCAGGATGTGGAATAGTCTGGGAAGTGATGTAGTGGAGGCAGGATCCATTCATAGCTTTAAGGAGAGGTATGATAAATCTCATGGAGCAGGAAGAGTGACCTAGCAGCGATCAGTGAAGAGGCGGGGCCAGGAGCTATGAATCGACCCCTGCAACCACAACTAGGTGAGTACATACAATTAAGAGAGTACACACATACACACACACACACACACACACACACACACACACACACACACACACACACACACACACACACACACGCATATACAACAGGCCTAGTGTCTAATCGACATGTGCCTAGGACAAAAGGGTAACTAACTAACACACACACACAATTAGGTGAGTACACACACACACAAAGCGGGCATGGGGGACACGGTGGTGGTGCTGGTGTAGCCCCAGGAACAGGTCTAGTGGGTACGCGCCTGGGGTCCCTGGGTACTACTCACCCCGCGCCTGGCATGTCCCGCTAGGGACGTGCAGTGACTTAGGCTTGGTGTCGCTATGCCCGCCTCCTCATTCCTAACCTCCTCCCCGTCCTCCGCTGTCATTGCGACATCATGCTGGGATCCGGGATGCCGGCCTGGCATACTCAACTACCTCCCTTGTTGTGTGCGGCCATAATATATGAATCTTTCATGAAGTTCCATCATCATTTATGCCAAGTCTAACTCCCTGGTACCAACTCCTTGGCACTAATTATCAAATGAGATTAAAACAATAAGACTTTATTAATAAAACACTTTATATTCATAACACTGTTCGTTCTCAGGCGAGATTGCTGCCCTGTTTCTTTCAAATGAATGTTGCGTACGGAACTTTCAGACGCATGAGTCCACACCTATAACATGCATTCAGCATGTGTACAACATACGTTCAACATGCCTTCAACATGCGAAAAACATGCGTAAAGCATGTGTAAAGCACACCACCATGGAGTGCAGAACACATGACAACATACACAGAAGGCACATTCACCATGTGTAGGACACATTCATCACAGCCTCACCTGGACAGCGATCATAAAATCATGATTTATAACCCACTTAATAATAAAATAAAAGAACCAAGAAAGTTTAAGATGAAAATAAAGAACAAAACATTAACGTGCAGTGACACCCAACGCCAACATAGCAACAGATTTTATTACCTTTATTTTGCCTGCACAGTTGTTGCAATAGTTACAGTGGTAACAACCAGTTTTCCTATACGTGACTCATAGCTCAGTGATAGAGCCGTCCGCTCACGAACGAAAAACCCAGGTTAAATCCTGGGGTGGGTGGATAAGACAGGCATGTTTCAGTACAACCAGTTACTCTACATCATCTACCACTCAATGCGTACCCAGATGACGGTCGACTGTTGTGGGTGGCATCCAGGCGGTGCTAGGGTATTTCAGATAAGACTAAGTTTTAAAACTTAACTTAGGTAGAATAACAACTCTTAGTCTGTGGAGTCAGCGGTGGATATATCTTTCTAGCTATCCTGGAACGAAGAACTTAGCATTTGCTTTTGCTTTGGTTTAAATGACGATTAAATATCTTTTTGTCGTCAATGTTTCATTGTATGGACCCAAATATTTTGTTCTTTTCCATAAATAAATTAAAGTGAACGCAAAGAAAAATAATAACATTTTGAACTAGGTTGTTTGATTGTGGAATTTCTGGTTGTTAGTGAATATGATAAGTGCGAGGAATAAGTTCACCTGTACATGTTTATTTCAGACTGTGAGAATGACTGTGGTGTCGGTAGTTTGCTTGTTGCTGCGCTTGTTTGCAGATGCGATGAGTGGTTTGGCCTGTGTGGTCCCGGACCGGATCTTGTTCATGAGGTGACCCGGCAATGGCTGCCCGTTTGTTTGCAGAGATATGTTACTTCAGCACCGCCTCTCCAGGAACCAACCTGGTGCCTGTTTAGGGATCGTGGGAGCTTGAGAACCCCGGTAGAATATCTTATCTCCTGCATGCATCTCTAAGCTGATTTATTCGGTTCATTTTGGTGTTGGTTTATTTTATTTTCATCAGATGTTACGTGTTTTCCTTGTTTGATCTCTGCTTTTCAAGTTAATGCAAAGTAATATTTTTATATAACATTTATTCATTCTACTGTACGTATAAGCTTTAACTTTTGCTCTTCAGCCTAAGATGAAGAGCAAGGACTATCTAACTACTAGGGTGGAATTCTTTGCCTTAATTAATGCTCTCAAGTTCGTGGTAACTATTACAGGCAGTTTATTGTATCTGATTCTTTCCTTCTTGGTGTAAACAACCTAAGATCTTAATGTAGCACGTTTGTGTGTGAAGCCAAACACAGATATACACATATTAATAACAAGGGAATTAGAGTTAATTAAGCTTTTGTGGATTCCCTCTCTCAGCATGACGAAGTCGATGACTTACTTAAACTAACATTAAGCAAAGATAATGTAGAGTATAATTTTGGTTTCTCAAACAAAATTTAAAATACATGTCAGGAAAGAACTGGTAAACGAGTTTTCAACGAAGTAGAACAGTCCAGGTTGGAACTAAGTAGAACAGTCCTGGTTGGAACTAAGTAGAACAGTCCAGGTTGGAACTAAGTAGAACAGTCCAGGTTGGAACTAAGTAGAACAGTCCAGGTTGGAACTAAGTATCGATTGTCCATCATAATGAAATATGTCAGGTAAAGTATATCTATGGAGAAATTACCAAGCTAAATAGCTTACACGATGTTGCTGCTTCTGATGGGTTAAGATTAGGCGATAAGAAGCTCTGACAGTTTGGGCTGTATGAAAATCCCAGCTACATGAAATACAGTTTTTGGATAGAGAGAGACAGAGGGCTATACCCAGGAACATTATATCAGACACACCTACTTGCAAACACTAAAGGAAATAGCAAACCACTTCGTTGTTACCCATAAGATATCTGAATGCTTGAGACTGGTTCCTCATTTTGGATCGGCCAGATGAATGAAACCGCAACCCGATAAGAACAGTATTTTTAAGTTTAATATGATACGTTTTTTTGAGACTGTATCTCCATATAGTAATGTGTAGATGAGGTGTGTAGAGTAATTGTAATATAGGAAATGACTAAAATTTGTGAAGATAACATAACTATGCCCAATGGGCTGTGCCAAGTGGGGTCTGATAAACATCCATTGTGACCTCTGTTATTCTCCTCTTTTTATGGGGCTGTCGCTCACTCAGGATGACCATGGGGTGTACAATAATCAAACCGCTCAAGCGGAACAACTAAGGGTGGACGTGACTACATGCTTTCTTGTCTCTTGTTTCTTGTCTCAGTGTGTGAGCCAGCCTTCCCTTAACTTCTGCATGTGTACTTAATGCTAGTGGAAGCACCGAATGTCTCAGCACGTCACAGTGATGCCTCGCCTGCTTTCTCTACCCAACGCAGACTCTGAATCATTGCTTCTGATTGAGTAGGATTCAGCCAGTATTTCACCTGCTTGTCAATGTGCCACTCACCGAGTAGGTGTCAGACAGCTTCACCCGGCTAGCGTGTGAAGCTGTCTGACACCTACGCTACTAACGTTGGTTCACTGTTCACACTGCTGTGATAAATCTGCACTACCTCAACTGCATTTCCGCCTTTTGTTCTCGGCTGGATGCTGCGAGAGTATTGCCACAAGAGTTGTTTACTATACTTCAAACTCTAGATCACAGATCGTCATCATCTATTACCGGGAGTCAAGACCCCCGTGATCTCACTCTCTTATATTTTGCTGTTGTTCAGCTCGTTATCATATCTGGAGAGGGTTTCGGGGGTCAACGCCCCCGCGGCCCAGTCTGTGACCAGGCCTCATGGTGGATCAGGGCCTGATCAACCAGGCTGTTACTGTTGGCCGCACGCAACCCGACGTACGAACCACAGCCCGGCTGGTCAGGTACTAACTTTAGATGCCTGTCCAGCGCCTTCTTGAAGGCAGCCAGGGGTCTATTGGTAATCCCCCTTATGTATGCTGGGAGGCAAATGAACAGTCTTGGGTCCCTGACACTTACTGTGTTGTCTCTTATCGTGCTAGTGGCACCCCTGCTTTTCATTGGGGATGATGTTGCATCGTCTGCCGAGTCTTTTGCTTTGATAGGGAGTGACTCTCGTGTGCAAGTTTGGTACTAATCCCTCTAGGATTTTCCATTTGTATATAATCATGTATCTCTCTCGCCTGCGTTCTAGAGAGTACAGGTTTAGGAACTTCAAGCGTTCCCAGTAATTGAGGTGTTTTATCACGGTTATGCGTGCTGTGAAGGTTCTCTGTGTATTTTCTAGGTCAGCAATTTCAACCGCCTTGAAAAGTGCTGTTTGTATGCAGTAATATTCCAGCCTAGATAGAACAAACGACCTGAAGAGTGTCATCATGGGCTTGGCATCTCTAGTTTTGAAGGTTCTCATTATCCATCCTGTCAATTTTCTAGCAGATGCTATTGCTACGGTGTTATGGTCCTTGAAGGTGAGATCCTCTGGCATGATCACTCCCAGGTCTTCTACATTAGTTTTACGCTCTACTGTGTGGTTGGAATTTGTTTTATTCTCCGATATTGTTTTAATTTCCTCACGTTTTCCATATCGGAGAAATTGAAATTTCTTATAATTGAACTTCATATTGTTTTCAGCGGCTCATTTAAAGATTTGGTTGATGTCCGCTAGGAGTCTTGCAGTGTCTTCATTGGAGGACACTGTCATGTAAATTCGGGTGTCATCTGCAAAGGAAGACACGGTGCTGTGGCTTATATCCCTGTTTATGTCAGATATGAAGATGAGGAACAGGATGGGAGCGAGTACTGTGCCTTGTGGAACAGATCTTTTCACTGTAGCTGCCTCAGACTTTACTCTGTTTACTTCTACTATTTGTGTTCTACATGTTAGGAAATTATAGATCCATCTACCAACTTTTCCTGTTATTCCTTTATCACGCATTTTGTGTGCTATTACACCATGGTCACACTTGTCAAAGGCTTTTGCAAACTCTTATTATACTACATCTGCGTTTTGTTTGTCTTCTATATTTGTTTGTCTTCTATATTTCTTTAAATTTTCATTGCTTCGATTAGGATTATTTTTTCATGCTTGACTTTTTTATTCGTAGCATAATATAATTAAAGTTTGGAATTGTATTCATTCATCTTTATCCCATTTGATTATTTTCTGTGATTTTATTTTTTTTATTTATATTTTCCTAAAGGAGTAGGCAAGAGTAAACATGGATGTTAGTGCAAACGAAGTGAAACACCGATAAGTAGTGAATAAGACACTAGTAGTAGTGAAGACCTTTATTGATACAACGTTTTGACCCATGAGTGGACTGTTTCAAACACTAAACAGATGTGAGATACAACAGCATAAATAGTCATCCAGAGTGTTATACTCAAGCGCCTGCGTCAGGTTTAAATATAAGCGAGGTACTGCTGGTGACCTACCTGCCCACGTCAGGTTTCCTTTATAACACCAGTGGCATATAATACAGACAGGTTAAAGAATTAGACACATGTACAACATCTGGGTATCTTCATTTTGTAGGCGTTTCGCCAACCAGCACGAAAACAAAAGACTGATAAAGCCACTGGTTGGCGAAACATCTACTTAACAAAGATATCCACTTGTTGCACATGTATCTTAATTCTTCGGATCTCCTGTGTTCTAGAGCAATGTGAGATCTAGGATTTGTTAAAGTGGACATCTTACTATTTTCTTTCGTGTTTGATAATTATACTAAAGATGGTTCTAGGCCATCTGCGCTTAACCTTACCACTCTTTGGGAACAATAACTTGGTTTCGTCTCATGCCATTTGTTGTGACTGGGAGTTGCGTGTTGCACGCGTGCGTTATTGGTGTCAGCTGTTCTACATGCGTATTTGTGCTCCTGTCGTGCCATGGATCTTCCCTTAAAGTTCCAAGCATTATTCCTTATATTAAGAAAGAACAACAGTGATTGTTAATATTATAAAAGAATGTATGCTTTATGTCTTAGCAGTAGTAAACCTTAACTGTTTTTACAATGAATTATGTGCATATTTTATCTAAAAATATAGATATGCCAGAAAATGCTTCAACCCTCACTGAATCGTCGAAATATGCAATAAAATAAAATGTTTGCATATTAAGAGGTTGGGAGTAGAATGGGGAGGAATTAACTTAACTGTCATATATATCTTATACAGAGAGAGCAAAATGTGTCACGGTAAAGTTGAATGAAAACATGTTAAACAAAAAGAAAGGGTCCAAATGTTGAAATTCAAGAACAGTATTTTAAAATTAATATGAGAAGTGAGTAATAGTCATTGTTTATACACTCAGAGGTGAGAAGGATTTTGCAGAGAGACATTCTGAGATACTTAAGTTACTATTTAGAGAACTTTCAGCGAGGGTAAACAGTAATTGATTTTGTAAAGTTTACGGTAGAAAAACTGGAGTTACTGTGTAGATGGCGCAGTCTGAAAATTTTTAGCGTCTCGTGTAAATGATAATGGGCGATATTTAGCAAAGTTGTTTTAAAAGAAAAAGTTTTGTTGATAGGAAAACCATGTTTAAATAAGAGAAATATAGATTAGAACATGTGGTATAAAGTGTACACTGAGAATAATATGCTGAACTAAGTGTTGACTTTTAAATGTACAGTTTTTTGAGTGAAATATCTGATGACTATATACTGCAGCTGGAGGAGAAGGAAGGTGGACAAGTGCAGCTGGAGGACAAGGAAGGTGTACAAGTGCAGCTGGAGGACAAGGAAGGTGTACAAGTGCAGCTGGAGGAGAAGGAAGGTGGACAAGTGCAGCTGGAGGAGAAGGAAGGTGGACAAGTGCAGCTGGAGGAGAAGGAAGGTGTACAAGTGCAGCTGGAGGACAAGGAAGGTGTACAAGTGCAGCTGGAGGACAAGGAAGGTGTACAAGTGCAGCTGGAGGAGAAGGAAGGTGGACAAGTGCAGCTGGAGGAGAAGGAAGGTGGACAAGTGCAGCTGGAGGAGAAGGAAGGTGTACAAGTGCAGCTGGAGGACAAGGAAGGTGGACAAGTGCAGCTGGAGGAGAAGGAAGGTGTACAAGTGCAGCTGGAGGACAAGGAAGGTGTACAAGTGCAGCTGGAGGAGAAGGAAGGTGTACAAGTGCAGCTGGAGGACAAGGAATGTGTACAAGTGCAGCTGGAGGAGAAGGAAGGTGTACAAGTGCAGCTGGAGGAGAAGGAAGGTGTACAAGTGCAGCTGGAGGAGAAGGAAGGTGTACAAGTGCAGCTGGAGGAGAAGGAAGGTGTACAAGTGCAGCTGGAGGAGAAGGAAGGTGTACAAGTGCAGCTGGAGGAGAAGGAAGGTGGACAAGTGCAGCTGGAGGAGAAGGAAGGTGTACAAGTGCAGCTGGAGGACAAGGAAGGTGTACAAGTGCAGCTGGAGGAGAAGGAAGGTGTACAAGTGCAGCTGGAGGAGAAGGAAGGTGTACAAGTGCAGCTGGAAGACAAGGAAGGTGTACAAGTGCAGCTGGAGGAGAAGGAAGGTGTACAAGTGCAGCTGGATGACAAGGAAGGTGTACAAGTGCAGCTGGAGGAGAAGGAAGGTGTACAAGTGCAGCTGGAGGACAAGGAAGGTGTACAAGTGCAGCTGGAGGACAAGGAAGGTGTACAAGTGCAGCTGGAGGAGAAGGAAGGTGGACAAGTGCAGCTGGAGGAGAAGGAAGGTGGACAAGTGCAGCTGGAGGAGAAGGAAGGTGGACAACAACAAATACAAAAACAGAATGACGTCAGTGTACAAAAGATAAGTGAAAATAAATGAACCAGAGAATTCTTTGCTAAGTGAGGAGAATGAGCAGCTGTTCGAAGAACGGATACTTATACTGGAATAAAATGATGAAGAGAGTGTCGAAGAGGAGAGGTGGCAGTGTGCAGCAGTGGTTTATTGTTAGAAGAAGGTAGGTACAAGACGGAAGAGGGTTTATTGTTAGAAGAAGGTAGGTACAAGACGGAAGAGGGTTTATTGTTAGAAGAAGGTAGGTACAAGACGGAAGAGGGTTTATTGTTAGAAGAAGGTAGGTACAAGACGGAAGAGGGTTTATTGTTAGAAGAAGGTAGGTACAAGACGGAAGAGGGATTATTTGTGGAATAGTGAGGTGGAAAGGGTGGCAACAGATAAGAAAAAAATCGTAATATTCAAGGACAAAAATAGTGAGGCACTATAGGCTATTTTAAGATAAAAAAATTATAGAGAATCTAAATATGGTAATAAAACCAAGGATTAAATGAATATGTCTATTAAGAGTAAAAGAAGGTGCATAAGGAGGTAGACTTGTTATTAAAAAAAATAGATAATTAAATTTAGGCAGAAATTTCACGCTTAAGACAAGGAAAAATGCAACGTACTAGAACAGAATGAGTGAAGATCATTTAGAAAGTGAGGCAGAAGCTTGAAAGTTAGAAAATCATGTAAGTCATTACTTAATAAAGGAGTCTGAGCATTTCCAGATGATGGTTGTTAAAATAAGCTATCAAAATTTTATGAATATATACACACCTGAATGTAAGGTACATTGCTAGCAATTCAACTTGGAAGGTGTTAGTCCAATTATATATGCAAGACTAACTCTCCAGGTAGAAATTATCGCTGTGTGCTACATGACGTCACATCAGACTGCACTAGTGGGTTACTGAAGGAGCTGTGTGTGTGTACTCACCTATTTGTGGTTGCAGGGATCGAATCATAGCTCCTGGCCCCGCCTCTTCACTGATCACTACTAGGTCCTCTCTCTCCCTGCTGCAAGAGATTTATCAAACCTCGTCTTAAAACTATGTATGGTTCATGCCTCCACTATGTCACTTTCTACTCTATTCCACTTCCTGACAACTCTTTGACTGAAGAAATATTTCCTAACATCTCTTTGACTCATCTGAGTCTTCAACTTTCCAATTGTGACCCCTAGTTTCTGTGTCCCATCTCTGGAACATCCTGTCTTTGTCCACCTTGTCAATTCCTCGCAGTATTTTATATGTCGTTATCATGTCCCCCCTGACCCTCCTGTCCTCCAGTGTCGTAAGGCCGATTTCCCATAATCTTTCTTCGTAGGACAATCAACTTAGGTCTGGGACTAGTCTTGTTGCAAACCTTTGCACTTTCTCCAATTTCTTGACGTGTTTGACCAGGTGTGAATTCCAAACTGGTGCTGCATACTCCAGTATGGGCCTGACGTATATGGTGTACAGAGTCCTGAATGATTCCTTACTGAGGTATCGGAACGCTATTCTTAGGTTTGCCACACACCCGTATGCTGCAGCAGTTTTCTGGTTGATGTGTGTCTCAGGAGATGTGCTCGGTATTATACTCACGCCAAGATCTTTTCCTAGAGTGAGGTTTGCAGTCTTTGGCCACCTAGACTATACTCTGTATATATATATATATATATATATTTATATATATATATATATATATATATATATATATATATATATATATATATATATATATATATATATATATATATATATATATATATATATAATACAGGGGAGTTGAAAAATATAAAGTAATATAAAGTATATTGTCTGCAGTTACATTATGTTCCAGATATGGAATCTTGATGATGACTGAATTCTCACTTAAACTTCAAACTATTAAAACTAGGCCAATTGGTCTTGAAGTGTTTAAAAATCGCAATTTCTGGTTCTGATTGTTAAAAGCGCCTCTTTCTAGATTTTTTTTTTTTTTTACAATTTCGGGTATTTCTCCTGTAACAGAGAAGTAACTAATATTTTATTCTGGATTTTTTTTTCAAGACTTTGAATTGTTGGTGTCAAAACAAGTGAGACATTTTCTTTAGTTTAGCAACATCGAAATTAACATTATGGTGTCAAATACTTCGTTTAGCTGCATTTCTTCTTGAAATTGACGTACTCGTGTTGCATCTACGAATAAATCAGGAAAGGAGCTGGATTACAAGACATGTACGTATAGAATGAAACGAAGCAGTAGATGAAGCAGCAAACTTCCCACAAGGGATAATAACGTAACTGCTATCCTAGCAGTCAGCTTACGACGGACGTAATCACTGACACAATCATCTACAAAACGATGAGAAACAATTGGAACATCAAGTTTAGAATCGTGGTACTAATCGTCTACATTGAATCAAGGGACTTGAGCAAACAGCTCACAGCTAGTCATTGGCTGCACCTGGCATCCTCATAACGCAGTAACACAACTGCTGATTCTCTTACTGCTGGATTACCAAGCGGCAGCATCACTTAGAAATTCTATTCTGCTATCATCGTCATGCTAGGATCCAGCCAAAACTGCAGCCTATCTAGTACTTTAGAGGTGAATAACCTAGGAGCATTTGTGATTTTTTAATGACACATACACCCACTTCCAGAGATAATTCATAGCGGTGAAAACAGTTAGAGGTTCTACCACATGCTGTAAAGCAAGTTTGTCTAGAGTGAACTTGTGACATCAGAGCCAAAATAATCACAGTAAAAATGAAATCTTTAGGAAATCCTTAAATAGGCGATGTGTAGATTTTTATGATAAATGGTGTCAAGTTATTTTTCGTGAAGGATAAACTGGCACCTGTAACAGTCAACGGTTGCCACTGCCATGACCCGTTATAGTGGCAGTAACTACCACACCTTCCAAAGTGTCCTTAGACGCAACTGATTTGTCTCGCCTGTCATGCTACTCGACCCATTGAGCGTATCAGGTAATTTTTCCTGATGAATAAACCAACAACAATATTGAAGGAGGTGTCGTAAGAATTGTCGGTGTGCAGGGTGAGAAAAATGATGCAATGACGCAAACTTCTTCCATGTAAAACACAAAGTTGGGGACAGGAAAGTTTTGAATCTACACAGGAAATGGTTCCGGACCATCCTCCCTATGGTACTGTGTAGACACCTAGTAAAATAGAAGAATTGGAAAGTATACTCATTGTGTTTATTAGCTCCTAATTTACATAGGTGACGTTAAACAGGTAAACTAAGTCTTTGCCGGTACTACAGCAATTGAAGTAAGTTATAAGTGAATTTTCCCTATCAGTAAAGTCTGGCTTTCATTTAGTTAATTAAGTTTTATAATCCTTAAAGAGAAAAAAAATCAAATACAACTTTATAAATTATTTTAATGCTGCAGTGGATTCCAAGATTTAACTGATGTTGTTGTGTTATCATAAATATACAGGAAACTTTCTTACAATACTTGAAGATCAAGTTGTTGGCGATCGTAAATATTTTTCCCTTTAAAACAAAGGATTAGCAAGACCATATGGCATTCTCCGTGAAGGGAAATATCTCAGTGAAGGGAATATCTCATGTGAAGGGAATATCTCATGTGAAGGGAATATCTCGGGAACCTATAGAATTACTAGTAACCGAAGAGTAAAAAATAAAGCTGTGTACAACTATTGTGTACATCATTAGAATAGGTTCTCAATAAAACTTACATATATTGCGTAATATACAGAGTTAATGTCTATTTATATACCACTAATTAGTACTTTGCGAAGCCTAATATAGCATTAAAAACACGGAGAGGTCGCTTTCTATAGCCTTAAGACATTTGCAGCCAACGCAGGCACTAGTTAGTACCCAGGCACTGCACCTCAGCTCTGGCCCCTCCATATGCACATTACTATGCACGCCTCACACTCCTTCCCACATGCATAACAAGGCCCGGATTAGACACGGCAGCTAGCGTGTCATTGTTACCTTGAGTACGTCTGATCAACAAGCCGGACACGCAGCAGCACCTGGCCGCTGCCACACGCACACACATCCAGGTACGTCTTGTACGTTCATTGGTCAGCGTAACACGCACGCCTCTTGCTGCACGTACACCACTACCTGTTTGCCTCATCCCACCGGGGGGTACTGCTGATTCTGCTCAACACTGACTAATTGCTGATCTGCTTTGCAACTCAAAACTATATCTCTTAATTCTATCCGTGTCTCCAGACCCTCTCCTACCCCCCTTTGCACTAACCTACGACAATGCTTGCTGATCCACTCCGTGTCTAGATAGCACCACTTTCTCAATGCCCTAACCTAAGACAATGCTGACCCACTCCGTGCCTAAAGATATCCCCTCCTCCCCCATTCCCTAACCTACGACAGTGCCTGCTGTCCCACTATTTCCCACTAACATGTTAGTTATGGCTGAAACATTTCCCAATCCTTTAATCCATACCTGTTCTCCATATCTCCGTCACTCTACCCAAACCTAATGACCAGTTCCTCTTCACCTTGTTGACCTATTTTACCTGGTAGAGGTTACATGAAGCCCTAAAGCTCTCTTCTTATGTCCTAAGAAGCGGTACAGTCAATCCTGTAACGCACAGAGTGTGGCAGTACCGTCGCACTGCAAGACGTAAGGCGCCTGTGACGTTTCTTTCGATATTGTCGGTAAACTATATGTAAATACAGATAAATTTAATTTACCTTAATTTAAACGAACCCAGCCTAAAATAAAAACATGTTAAACTCTCCTATTTTTTTTTTTATTAAACTGAAACATCGCTGGTAAGATTGAGGAGGGAATAGACTGGAGTTATGAGTAGACAGGTAAGAAAAAGTTATGAGTAGACAGGTAAGAAAAAGTTATGAGTAGACAGGTAAGAAAAAGTTATGAGTAGACAGGTAAGAAAAGATTATGAGTAGACAGGTAAGAAAAGATTATGAGTAGACAGGTAAGAAAAGATTATGAGTAGACAGGTAAGAAAGGTTAAATGACCTCACCACTTGGTAAGTTTTAAGACAGTGGTTTTTATTACACAGCCTTAGATCGAGCATAAATCAACGAACTGTAAAAGGTGCAAAAAACTTATCGTATCTGAAGGAGGTGCAGCGAGGCCTGACACAAGAGGGGCATCACAAGCAGGCCGAAGGAGACTTGAGTAGGCCTACAGAAGGGCAAGCCTCGTGCAGAAGAGCTGGCTACCTTCAGAAGGACAGACAGGCTGCTTGCAGAAAGACAGTCAACATGCAGGGCAGGCTACCAACAGCAGGATTGACTTAACACTCACACTAAGAAAGGAGAAAGACAGAGGTAAGGATAGAATAGTGGAGGGGAAGAGGGAGAGCCAAGGATGACCTGACTACATGTGAAGCCTGGAGGTGTGAGGAGAGGCAGTGTCTGCACGGAGGAGAGATTACGAAGGACAGGTTCTTCAAGAAGGAGGAGTGTGCCTGACTGCTGGCAAAATGCTCTTAATCCAAAGAACTGGAGCTACCTTCCCCTTTCCCGATCACACGTGATTGCCTCCCATACCCCAGGCGCTGTATGGCACTAGTGGACTAAAGCGCTGCCTCATTCATTGGTCATTCAGCTCCCTGGGAATGGGAGACGATCAGATCTGATCCAAGAGAGGGAAGGGTAGCTCGAACGTCTTAACTCAAGATCCCTTCACAGAGAAGCAAAGCATCTTTCTCTCCTCCTTGAGGAGCTCTCTCTCGTAACCTCTCCTCGGTGCAAACACTCCCGTTACACACTCTTTCTCCAGGTTTCACTTGTCACACTCCATCAGGTCAACCTTGGCTCTCGCTCTTCCCCTCCGCTGTCCTGTCCTTATCTCTCTCCTTCCTCTTCCTGAAGACTGTTAAGATGAACAAGACATGTGTGCAACACCTGTGTATCTTTATTCTGATGATGTTTACCTTCTAAAAGAAGGAAGGAAGAGAAGGAGAGGATTGGGCAGAAAGAAGAATTTCACTTGAATATTTCTAAAACGACAGAGGGAAATATTTCTAAAACGACAAAGGGAAATATGTTTGTGACGTGAATTTCATGTACCATAGGAATGCGTAACTTAAACACCTGACTGGTAAAACGGCAAGAATAATATATAGGTAGGAAGAAGATGAAGGAGAATCAAACTTTTCCTCTGAATTACATTTTAAGAAAAGCACTGGAAAAAAAGTCTTAATATTTTACATGAAATGAAAAAAACTAGACATATCACAATATTTGAATTTTTTTAGAAAAACGAAAAAATAGAGGAAGAAAGGGGAGTCAGAATAGAGAGATGAATAATCTATGAGGGAGAAGTGGCAAGGAATATGAAGGGGTAAAGTATGTAAAAATTGGAGCGAATATCTGTCATCTGTTGATGGTTGCAGGAGACATCACCCCGGCAGCCCGGTCTCAGACCAGGATTAATAAAGTGAAGTGGAAATATTAATGAATAAAGTATTATTAGAAACAAATGCAACACAGGGCGTCACAGAGTTGGCATCCGACATGTTGTCGGTCACCCGTGTGTTGTCACCCCTGTGTTGTTACCCCTGTGTCGTCACCCGTGTGTCGTCACCCGTGTGCCGTGTGTCGTCACCCAAGTGTCGTCACCCGTGTGCCGTGTGTCGCCACCCGTGTGTAGCCACCAGTGTGTCGTTGCCCGTGTGTCGTCACCCGTGTGCCGTGTGTCGTCACCCAAGTGTCGTCACCCGTGTGCCGTGTGTCGCCACCCGTGTGTCGCCACCCGTGTGTCGTTACCCGTGTGTCGTCACCCGTGTGTCGTTACCCGTGTGTCGTCACCCGTGTGTCGTTACCCGTGTGTCGTCACCCGTGTGTCGTTACCCGTGTGTCGTCACCCAAGTGTCGTCACCCGTGTGTCGTCACCCGTGTGTCGTCACCCGTGTGTCGCCACCCGTGTGTCGTCACCGTGTGTGTCGTCACCCGTGTGTGGCGTCACACGTGTGTCAGTGGCGGTGTTGGCCACTTCTGATCCCCAACGAAACTGTTAATTTGAATCTTAATAATGTATAATAATAATAATAATAATAATAATAATAATAATAATAATAATAATAATAATAATAATAATAATAATAATATAATAATAATAATAATAATAATGGTAAAGTTTGTAGGAGAATGCACTGGATAATTTTCACAAATGTGTGTGAATATGTTGTATCTCTCTCCTTCGTTTCTTGTACTTAAAGTCTCTATATATTCACACACAAAGTGATTTACTCTTTCCTGTACTGAGTGTTTGGTAGTGTTTGTAAATGTCTGGATGTTTGTACACCATGATACAATGTTTTAGTGTGTGTCCATTGTCTGTGTCTACACACTATGTTTCACCTGACTGATATGTCCGTGTAGACTAAACTGATCTACTACTACTTCTTCTTTTTCTTCTTCTTCTTTGTCTTCTTCTTCTTCTTATTATTATTATTTTTATTTTATATTATTATATTTTATTATTATTATTATTTTTATTTTATATTATTATATTTTATTATTATTATTATTTTTTATTATATTATATTTTATTATTATTATTATTATTAGGGGTCAGTGCCAGAGGAATGGAAGGCATCAGGTCTGATCCAAGGAAGGGGAGGACATGTCCAAGTCCTTGAAGGAAGAAGCACTCAAGAGCATCTAAGAGCCTCCCTTGAGTGAACATAAACTTTTATGTTAGTCTGAGTCTAGTAGTGACAGCATCTTGTAATCTTCTCCACTGACATATTTTACTTGATACATTTCTTTATTATAAACAATGAATCTGTTGGCTCTTATATGTTCTCTTCAACTTGTTCAAATTGTACAGTCTGCTGATTTTTTTTTTTAACAGTGGTTTTTGAACCTCTGCTTAAGAAATCAAAATTATTTTCGACATCAGTTTTGTTATTGCTAATTTATGACTGCCTTTCCACATCACTTGCTGTCATTACCCTGAGGTCTAAATAAGTATAGCATGGTCGTGTATGAGGCCACACACATGTACAAATTACAGTGACTAATTTCAACCTCTGAGGGTTCACGACCTCATATGTCCTTGCACCAGGGAAAACACGCTCAGTACTGCTGACCGCCTGGTGTTTAAGGATTGATGGTCCAGTGGATAGAGTGATGCGTACTTTGTTCAGTTCTCACAGGGCTGGGCATGGGAAAGCAGGATCGAGTCCTGGCCATCCGCAGTTCTGTTAATGATATATAATATGTGTGTGTAGTGGGAGATGAATTTGGAAAAGGTATGTGGGGCATGTAAGTTAGGATATTACCTTCTTGAAAATCGCTGGGTTACATATTCTGGTGGCTTAGAACTGAGTGTAGATACGGTTTAAACTGCTATATATGGACTTAATCCGTCGCCGCTGATACTGGCACTACTGATGCTTTCACTGTATAACTGATGCCATTGCCGCTGACACCACCGGTGCTGAAGATACTACGGCTGCCAGTGACACCTCGAGAGCTAGGGCCATCGTTGTTGACGCTGACACCGTAACAGTACAACTCATTACCTATGACTCTGAATGAACTAGGGATATGGTTTCGACATTGGCTCATATACTTATCTCATTATAAGGTATTTTTTTGAGCTGGGCGTATTGAGAGTGTTGTGCTACAGTCCCTGAGCCTCTCGAGGATTTTCAATAACAACTTTAGGAATTTTATGGGGCTGGGGGTCATACTAGACGGGGGGGGGCTGCCTCTCTCGGTCGCACAATTATCAAATGTCTCTGTTTAAATTATAACTGAAATGTGATGGAAATTTAGTTAACATAGCTACCATTGTTATTGATCATAGCAAAGTGTTAACTTCATTTAAAAATAGTAATGCTGGCTGGAAGTTAATATTAGCAACTTATTCTATTTAAAGCGCTGAATAATCACTTGTTTGAACGATGATATAAGATAATTTCAATTTTTACTAATATGTTACTAATTATGTTACTATTATGTTACCCCTACTCACCCTAAACTAAATACTCATACTATAAATTACTTTTAAAAATGCTCAATGTTATTTTCCTTAAGATAATCTCAATTTTATATTACCATCCTCCTAAACACTTGTTACAATTAATATCATCATAATGTAATTTGAACAATCAAATATATAACTAGAATAAACTCAATCAATTTCTCTAATATTATGTACATAGTCTATAAGTCATTAGATTAAGCTGCCCCTAATGCCATGGCATGTCAGTGGCTCTCCTTGCACTTCAGTTTATGATTGTAACTACAAATATCTATGTAAAATTGCAATGAAATAAAATTTGTTTTGTTTGTTTGTTTGATGTAAATGGTAGACCAGAACTCAGTACCGTCAACATCAGTTTTTTTTTTTTTTTTTTTTTTTTAGAAATTGCCCATGAAAATGTTTACTCCCACGCAGCGCTGTGACCCTTATGGGTTTAGCGCTTAGTTATGATTAATAATAATAATATTCACTCCAATATTAGGCACTTAAGTACTATGGGAAGGTTTATCTAAGACGTCGCCTCTTGACGCCAAGCAGCCAGGGTATTTGTTGTATGTTGATAACTTGTTGAGAACAAGAAGTGCACTTATGTGATCGCTGGTAGAGGAGTGTATACCTGGAGTTTACCTGGAGAGGGTTCCGGGGTCAACGCCCCCGCTGCCCGGTCTGTGACCAGGCCTCATGGTGGATCAGGGCCTGATCAACCAGGCTGTTATTGTTGGCCGCACGCAAACCGACGTACGAACCACAGCCCGGCTGGTCAGGTACTGACTTTAGGTGCTTGTCCAGTGCCTGCTTGAAGACAGCCAGGGGTCTATTGGTAATCCCCCTTATGTATGCTGGGAGGCAGTTGAACAGTCTTGGGGTCGTGTACACATATCCGACTTGAAGCCTCAACAGCATCTTAATGAGTGTCTCACACAAGGAAAACCAGTTTCTCTTCCACAAAAGGTGTTCGTCTACAAACCACAACAACTAACACAAGCTGCAAATATGGGTAGAGCACAGTCCGAAACAGCATAAAAAATAGCTTGGTCTTACCTATAAAAAAAACAGTCTTTACAAGAAAGTTACGTACAAATATTAATTACAACACCGGCAAAATTGCATACTTCAAGGGTAATGAAATCAGAGAAATGTAGAAAATGAATGTTATTAATAAGTGTCTGACGGACATACTTAATAATGAGTGGTACCACATAGAATAAGTATACACCACTAAGACTTGAATGGGAACCACAAAATACTAGTGGGTAAGTTAAATAACTTATATTCTGTATGGAAGTGGGAGGAAATATTTCTGGAAGCAGAGGAAAGAAGGCCTGGGAAAAGACCTGAATACACTGAAATGAAAGGAATGGTGGGCCCTTCAAGCCTTGATGCTGGACCCAAGAGGACGCCTGCTGATGAAGATGCGACGCCAGAAGACACTCCCCACCGTGGGGAGCCACAGCAAGAGAGAAGAAGAAGTCACCCCCCACCCGGGGGGGCCCCAAGAAAGAAGACAGAAGAAAGAAGAAGACGATCGACACCCTCTACCCAGGGGGCCAATGCCGGGTCACCATTTGGAGAAGACCCGGGCCGGATGTACCGGCGAACCTACAACAACAACAACAACTTGATGCTGGTGGTAGGCTCTTGATTCAAGATTTCTTACTTACCCCTGCTGTTCCTCAGGTCAAGCATGGCGTTAAGTAACAACAGAAGACTTGAGAAATGAAGTGGAAGAGAGAGTGAAGACAATACAGAGAGGAACTACGAGAGAGGATCATCGTAAGTGATCGAAACAACAGTAAAATAAAGTAGGGAAGAAGGTCAGACTGGAGAAGAAAAATGAAAGGAAAAAAAAAACATGAGAGGAAAATAGATAAGGGGAAGGAACAAGCCAGATAAAAGGAGATGGTGAAAAAAATGGGAAGTAAGCTAGGATAATTTGAGGAAAGAGAGGAAAGAAGACAACAAAAATGAAATGTAAGAAAATAGTAAAAATGGGATAGAGAAAGGCAGATTTAAAGAATATGAGATATAGAGAGAAAACAAGAAAAATTCCAATAAGGTAAAAGGTAAGTTAAGAGAAGACAGGAGGAAAAACATTCACAAACTTTTTCCTAATATTTGATGTAACTCAATTACCGTCAGTGTAATTCTCATTAATACTTTTCCAGGGAATCGAAGTACACTCCATCTACAAGATCATTTACATCCCAGTGAGTGTGTGTACTCACCTATATGTGGTTGCAGGGGTCGATTCATAGCTCCTGGCCCCGCCTCTTCACTGGTCGATACTAAGTCACTCTCACCCTGCTCCGTGAGCTTTATCATACCTCTTCTTAAAGCTATGTATGGAATTTGCCTCCACTACTTCACTCTAGTGTCATCAGGTTGAGTTCCCTTAATCTCTCCTCGTAAGACATACCCATCAGTTCTGGGACTAATCTTGTTGCAAATTTTTGCACTTGCTTCAATTTCTTGACGTGTTTGACTAGGTGTGGGTTCCATACTGGTATTGCATACTCCAGTATGGGCCTGAGGTACACGGTGTACAATGTCGTGAATGACTCCTTACTCAGATGTCGAAATGCTATTCTCAGGTTTGCCATGCGCCCATATGCTGCAGCAGTTATTTGATTGATGTGTGCCTCAGGGGACATGCTCGTTATAATGCTTACCACAAGATCCTTTTCTTTAACTGACGTTTGCAGCATTTGATCCGCTAACCTGTACTCCGTCTCTAACTGACGTTTGCAGCATTTGATCCCCTAACTTGTACTCCGTCTGCGGTCTTCTTTGTCCTTCCCCATTCTTCATGACTTTGCACTTACTGGGGTTAAACTCCAGGAGCCATTTGTCGGACCAGACTTGTAATCCGTCCAGATCCCCTTGTAATCTTACCTGATCCTTGTTTGCTTGTATTCTCCTCATCAGTTTCACATCATCAATGAAAAGCGTCACTTCTGAATCTATTCCTTCCATCATGTCATTCACGTATACAAGAAGCAGCACTGGACCTAGGACTGACCCTTGTGGAACCCCACTCGACACATGCGCCCACTCTGACACTTCATCACATACCAACAGTAGTTGTTTCCTTCCTTTCAGGTATTCCCTGATCCATTGCAGTACTTTCCCTAATATTCCTGCCTGCTCCTCTAATTTTTGTACTAGTCTCTTGTGTGGTACTGTGTCAAAGCCTTTTTGCAGTCCAAAAAATGCAATCTACCCATCCCTCTCTCTCGTGTCTTACTTCTGTTACCTTATCGTAGAACTCAAGTAGATTTGTGACACAGGATTTCCCATCTCTGAAGTCGTGCTGATTGTCATGTATGAGTCCAATCCTTACAATGTGCTCCACCACTCTTGATCATCTTTTCCATGACATTACATATTATACAAGTCATTGACACTGGTCTGTAGTTTAAAGCTGCCTGTCTGTCTCCTTTCTTAAAAATTGGAACTACATTCACTTTCTTCCACGCCTCAAGTAATTGCCCAGTTTCGATAGATTTATTGAAGATTGTTGCTAGCGACACACACATACCTTTGGTATGAACTTCTCCTCTGCCTCCCTGCACTTAATGGTTACTAGTTCCATCATTTCATTTACTGTCTTTTCTTCTAGTTCCCTTTTCCACTGCACTTCATGAAGTTTGGCTTCTCTCGTCCTTCTCGTGCTGCTGCATTCTCCACTGTTAACTCTACAAGGTATTCAAAACTCAGGACATCGTGATCACTAGCACCATGGGGTCTTTTGTGTGTAATATCCCTTGTGTCTGCACTATTCAGGGTGAATATGAGATCCAGCCTTGCTGCAACATCCTCTCCTCTCTCTCTGGTTGTATCCCTAACATGTTGGTGCATGAAGTTCTCCAATACTGTCTCCAATACCTGAGTCCTCCACGTTTCTGGTCCCCCATGTGGTTATAGGTTTCCCCAGTCAATCTATGATTGAAGTCCCCCATTATAATTTTGTCCTACTCATATGACCCTTCCTGGCCACTTCTGCTACTGTATCCACCATTGCTCTGTTGCACTCATCGTACTCTTGTCTTGTCCTCCTGCTGTTCAGTGGTGGGTTGTACATTGCTACTATAACCACCTTTGAACCCCCAGTCTGAAATGTTCCTAAAATGAAGTCTGTTTCCCCTCTGTCCATTCCTCCCATTTCTTCAAAATTCCACTGGTTTTTGATGAGCAATGCCACTCCTTCCCCTCTTCTGTTCTCTGTCTTTGCTCATGATCTGATATCCAGTTGGAAAGATTGCATCTATTATCATCCCTGTAAGTTTTGTCTCTGTTATTGTTATGATGTCAGGGGATGCATCAATGATTTGTTCTTGCCATTCTTCACTCTTATTTATTATTCCACCTGCATTGGTGTACCATACCTTTAGCTTCCTTTCCAGTACTGTATTTTGGGAGGTGGAAGAGGATGGTGCAGGCTGGGGGTGTGGGAGGCAGGGTGGAATATTATGGGAGGCTGCTGTGATTGTGAAATTAGTGCTTGGAGGTTAGGGGCTATGAAGTGTGATTTGTTTCTGGATATTGTGTTTGATTGATATGGGGTGACAGGGGTTGAGAGGTTTCTGTAATCATTTGTGTTTGATGTTTCCCCGGAGACTGAGCTTTCCTGTCTATCGTTGCCTGTCCTGTCTCTTTCGTTCCACTGGTTTCATTTTACTTTCACTCTCAGTTGATCCCTTTCTTTTTGTGTTTTGTCTCGATTGAGGTACACTTGTTGATATTCTTGAGTCCTTTAACAGTGGCTTCTGTTGTAGTATCCTGTTCCGTACCACTTCTGTCTTGAATGTCAATTTGATTGATCAGTTTTTTTCCCTCGAATAACCCCCAAGTCTGTGAAAATTTTCTACCTGAGACATGTACTTCTCTTGTGTTATTGCAATGATGCTCTTGATCTCCTTTTCCTCCCAATGCTTTCTTTCATCATAAATCTTCCCTTCAGCTTCCTGAAGCCCCTGAATAATTATCGACCACTCCCTCTCTTCTTCCCATTTTTTCCCTCCATATCTCTGGATCTGATTTAGGCACCTCTTTTGTTGTTTCCCTTATCTCCTGGACACTCTATGGCAAGGGACTTCTTAGCTCCATCTCCTCCTTCAGTCCCATCACTGCCTGCTGATGTTCCCATTTCAGTCACCTTGCTCCTTTCAGACCTCATTATATCCTGCTTCAGCACATCCATTTTTTCCTCCAGTCTCTGTATCTTTGCCTCAGCAGCTACAAACTGTAGCTGCTGAGAGATAGCTTCTCTAATATGTTATTGCAAAGCTCATTTAACCTTTTTTCCCATTCTTGATACATTTTGTTCTTGAGCCTTTCTACCCATTCCTTTTCAGACCAGTTATCCTCGGTTCCCTTGCCTTTACGTCCTCCCTTTTGAGATCCCATTTTTTCTATCCTGTTAGGATGCTCTAGATTTTTCAACTTTGTGCAAAATTTGTGTGTGTGGTTTTGTGTTAATGTGTTAGGTTTGTCTGAGTATGTGTACATATACTCACCTAATTGTGGTTGCAGGGGTCGAGACTCAGCTCCTGGCCCCGCCTCTTCACTAACCGTTACTGGGTCCCTTCTCTCCCTGCTCCATGACCTTTATCATACCTCATCTTACAGCTATGTATGGTTCCTGCCTCCAATACATCACTTGCTAGACTATTCCACTTCCTGACTACTCTATGGCTGAAGAAATACTTCCTAACATCCCTTTGACTATATATATATATATATATATATATATATATATATATATATATATATATATATATATATATATATATTTGAGTGTATATGTGTGTGTGTGTTTGTATATATGTTTGTGTGTTTGTATATGTGTGTGTGTTTGTAGTGTATGTGGTTGATGTACACACACTGGTAAAGCCCAGTAGTACACCATGTATGTGGTTGATGTGTACACATTGATAATGTACGCCACCTTACATTTCACTCATGAGGGCGGGCGCAGTGGGCGGTGCGGTGCGGTGTGGGGTCTGGACTCCGGGGCGCAGTGGGCGGTACAGTGGGGGGTCTGGACTCCGGGGAGCAGTGAGAAGTGCGGTGCGGTATTGGTCTGGACTCCGGGGAGCAGTGAGAGGTGCGGTGCGGTGTTGGTCCGAATCTGGGGCGCAGTTGGAGGTGCGATGCGGTGAGTTGTCTGGACTCTGGGGCGCAGTGAGAGGTGCAGTACGGTGTTGGTCTGGACTCTGGGGCGCAGTGAGAAGTGCGGTGCTGCATGAGTCTGGACTCTGGAGTGCTACTCTTTAACATTCTGGCTGCTGGTTCCTTGATAGCGTCATTAGCGGCCATTATTCAACACTGATGCATTGTCATTTGCTCGTTATCCGGCCAAGGCAACAACCAGCTTCGTAATTATTTTTTTTGCACTATAATATTTGTATTCTTTTTAATAAGGATCAAATTTTGTATAATTTGTGATAAACAGCAAATATTTACACACCATGCCCAGCCCTTCTAGGGCAGGGTAGGTGCCTGAGCCAGAGCTTGCTACCACTTGCAGCTCAAAAGACTGCCATTCCCATTAGCTCCTCAGCGGTGGGGAAGATGGCAGACCAGAGAGGCCTAGCTTCTCCATACGAGCCCCGTGAGGGCGGGGAATGTGGCTAGGCCTGGGGACCATTGGTCCCAGACGATGAGGGGGTACTTGTACCTCCTCCCATTTGAGACATAGGTCTTAGACACTCCCACAACAGGGAGCCAAGGCCGGGTCACCATCTGGAAAAGTATAAAATTCATTTATCAGATTCGATCTTTTTATTATACTGTAGTTGTCCTGTCCGACACACACACACACACACACACACACACACACACACACACACACACAACATATATATATATATATATATATATATATATATATATATATATATATATAAAGATGGCATATACAGTACACGAGGTGAGAGATACATGTCTAGTACATATTGTTACATGTTTGTCACTGATTATAATGCGAAAATCTCATCCAGCTCTTCCGAGCTGGGGCGCGTGCCCAGAATACAACATGCATTACCCCTCTGAACAGCAGCGCTGAGTCGCTGGAACAGAAAACTTGCTGCCCTGGGATCCCTAGTTACCCTGTTGAGTCTTTTGCCCAGCTCCTTGAGGAACTTAGATGCACTCTTTCCCCATGAGCCAAGGGTTCTGAGCCTATGGAACAAACATATAATGATGGGCAAGTTCTCCATATTTTCTCGACTTGGGACTCCCTGAATGGTGGCAGCTGCCCCTCCTTCCTCCCTGGTGTATTGGAGATAGGTATCAGCCAAGGTAGATGCACATGTGTAGTCCCACACCACCTGCTTGCCGTCTGTCCAGGCTTGAAGGGTGATACCATCTGGACGCTTTTGGCTGCCATCAGATCTGCATATATATATATATATATTGTCGTGCCGAATAGGTAAAACTGGTCAATTAGAAAAACTTATTTAAAATTAAGTCCTTTCTAAAATTTCCTTTTATACATTTAAAAATATATTTGTTTTCATTTGTGTTGCGGGTTATGCCCGAAATATATTAATTTTGAGTATATTCCAGTGGGGTATTGCTCTTTATTTTTATTATAAATATTAGCATTATTATATGTATTGTAATGCTAATATTTTATTATATTATATTGTGTTTGTTAGGGGTTCATAATATGTGATTTACATGTAGTGGGAAACCACTAGTTAGACTGCAGGTTACTTGTTCAGGTACTGGCCTGGCTCCATCAGTCACCTGACCTACCTGACGTCGGTTTACCGAACATTGGCACTCGTCAGTAGGTTCGCACACCCACTCCTGACGAAGAATAGGTTCTTACACTCCTTAGTAGGTTGAAGTTAACTTCTCTTACTAGAGGAGACAGTTCAGCGCCTCTCTGCTTATAGCGAAGGTCACCATCGCTTACTCACTTTGAGAAGCCATTGGACTAGAATTATACTCTTTTAAAAGTCTACAGACGCTGTGAGATCTGGTCAAATTTTCATCATAAAGAAGTTCTCATCTGTTTAGAGACTTCTACTATTCTAGTCAAAATTAATTGTCTCAAAAAATAGAGACGTTGTAACTTTATTGTTCATGTTTATTCTAAAGGTCTCATTCAGTGAAGAATGAAAGACGTGTTAATTTATAAGTTGTGTTTAAGATTTAAGTGTATACCAAATAACTAAGAAAAAGGTACGCAAGAAATACCTAAAGTAAATAACGTGGTCTACGTTATATTAAAATTTATATTTTATCAAATCTTCTCGATCTCCTCACTGATTTAAATAATATCCTCAGAATAGTTTTTATTACGATATTACTGGAGTATGAATTCTCCTTTCCCTAGACTAACATTGCCTATCACAAATAAAGAATATCATAATATATGTTAATATTAAAATTAATGATTTTATACCAAAAGTACCTTAGGAAACTTACCTAACCTTATTAAAACAATCTCAATTCAGAACGATTTTTGCGAAATTTTTGCATACACAAATTTTTGCTTTCCCTATTGGGCAAGAAGTGCATTGCTATTTAAGCCAAAATTGCAAGTTTTACGTGTTCGGCAAGACATACATACATATATATATATATATATATATATATATATATATATATATATATATAAACACTGATCTCTGGCCGACGGAGACTCGACCCTACGAACCTTGTAACAGGAACGCAGTGCTTTACCGACCGTACCACACTGGACAATACCTAGGCATCCAGCTTTCGCTAGACGTTATTCCTAGGCAGCCAGCTTTCAGGCAGGAAGGCTTACAGCTTTTCATCTCATCCCCTGCATGCATCGACACAACTAGAGATTTTTACAATGCTAGGAATTCGCAAGAGCAGGCGAAATATTCACAAACACTGATCTCTGGCCGACGGAGACTCGACCCTACGAACCTTGTAACAGGAACGCAGTGCTTTACCGACCGTACCACACTGGACAATACCTAGGCATCCAGCTTCGCTAGACGTTATTCCTAGGCAGCCAGCTTTCAGGCAGGAAGGCTTACAGCTTTTCATCTCATCCCCTGCATGCATCGACACAACTAGAGATTTTTACAATGCTAGAATTCAGAGCAGGCGAAATATTCACAAACACTGATCTGGCCGATGGACTGATGACCTTGAGAACGCAGTGCATCGATCGCACACACTGGACAGCACCAGCTCGCCAGACGCATTCCTAGGCAGCGCCAGGCGGAAGGCTTACAGCTTTTCATCCCTCTGCATGCATCGACACAACTAGAGATTTTACAATGCTAGGAATGCAGGCAGGCGAAATACACAAACACTGATCTGACGATGATACCTTTAGACCTGACAGACGCAGTCAGATCGCACACCTGGACAGACGCAGCCTAGCAGTAGGCAAGCTGATTTCATCTCTGCAGTCGACACAACTAGAGATTTTACAGCTAGGAATTGCAGAGCAGGCGAAATTTCACAAACACTGAGTCTCCGTCGGCCAGAGATCAGTGTTTGTGAATATTTCGCCTGCTCTTGCGAATTCCTAGCATTGTAAAAATCTCTAGTTGTGTCGATGCATGCAGGGGATGAGATGAAAAGCTGTAAGCCTTCCTGCCTGAAAGCTGGCTGCCTAGGAATAACGTCTAGCGAAAGCTGGATGCCTAGGTATTGTCCAGTGTGGTACGGTCGGTAAAGCACTGCGTTCCTGTTACAAGGTTCGTAGGGTCGAGTCTCCGTCGGCCAGAGATCAGTGTTTGTGAATATTTCGCCTGCTCTTGCGAATTCCTAGCATTGTAAAATCTCTAGTTGTGTCGATGCATGCAGGGGATGAGATGAAAGCTGTAAGCCTTCCTGCCTGAAAGCTGGCTGCCTAGGAATAACGTCTAGCGAAAGCTGGATGCCTAGGTATTGTCCAGTGTGGTACGGTCGGTAAAGCACTGCGTTCCTGTTACAAGGTTCGTAGGGTCGAGTCTCCGTCGGCCAGAGATCAGTGTTTGTGAATATTTCGCCTGCTCTTGCGAATTCCTAGCATATATATATATATATATATATATATATATATATATATATATATATAGTTGATAATGTGAGTAGTCACGAAAGCGCTTGGAATTCCTCTATTTTTTCATAGTGGTTGTCTTGACACACACACACACACACATATATATATATATATATATATATATATATATATATATATATATATATATATATATATATATATATATATATATATATATTTATATACAGATTAAAAGAGCATAAAACACTATATTGGAAGAGAATACAAAACCAAGGAACACAAAATATGTTATCCACACACAGTTATTCAAAATCCCAACGCAGATTGATGAAACCTTCAAGTAGCGCGACCATGGGGTAACAACATGCATATATGCGTTCAGACGGGATTACTTAAAATGTAGGAATTGAATCTTCGACTTTCTAACAGACCGAACCCCAAAACAAAGACAATTTTCAGGATTCCACAGTCAAAAACATCGCTCCTCACAGCCACGATACTCAGCACGATTTATTTTCTTATTTTCATACTTGACATAAACAAAAACGCAATTTATACTGTGTCATCCCTCGCAGATATAAGAGTATCTGTAGTAGTGGAATCCACTGAGAACACAAACCTTCAACCCGATGTAAACCAAATCCTTCAGTAGTTTATGTAAAACAGAATGGTGTTTAATGAATCTGAATTTCAGTTACTTTGGCATGATAAACTTAAATAAAAACAAGAACAGAAAATAGAACGTAAATAAAGCATTTCAAAGAAGGATAAGAGAAATGGTAAAAACTTAAATCCAGAGATCTCCTTGGTGTTACTATTAAAGTTAAGATATAAGATTCCAAGAAGTGTAAAATAAGAAACATGTGTAAGATAAGGCTATATATTGAGGAGACGTTTCATTCATGAGAGTTTTTATCAATCCAATGAATTAAAATTACAAAAGGGAACAAAGTGTTAGGCTGGATAAGAAGAACCTTCAAAACAACGGATGCTAAATCAATGATGCTGCATAACACTCTTGTACTCTCCATGTAAAATATTGCTGTAAACGAACATCCCTGATTAAAAATTAGAAAAAAAATAGCAGAAGAATGTACAGAGAACTTTCAGTGCCAACATAAATTTAAGGATCTAAATTACTGGGAATGATTAAATTCGTAAAATATATAATTCCTGGAGTGCAATAAAAATTGTCTCCTCATTTACACCTGGAAAATGCTGCAAGGTCTTGTGACAAATCTAAACAAAATAATAATTCCTTATGGAAGACTCCTAATGAAAAGCATTAATGTAATATGTAAGCTAAGAGCTAACTCAGTAGTGATTATGCATCTTATGTTTTTTCAAGACTCTCCCATTAAATGTAAGAGGAATTGTCAACATATTACCACCTGTTTCCAAGATTAAGCTCCACAAGTTCTCAAAACTATTCCTAATCAGCCGGACGAAGTGCTGGCGAGAACCAACAGCCTGATAGACCAGGGGGCTTGGATTAAAACAGGGTTCACTGAAATATCAGCATTGTAACTATCTTAACAATCCAAAGGAAGGCAGTACATTGTACAATCCAAAGGACTGTACAATGCACAGTACAATCAAAAGGACTTTTCAGTGTATTGTATAGTACAATGTATTGTATTGTTCGCTGTATTTGAAGCCTTTCCCATCTCAAGTTAATCTCTGTTTCCAGTCTTCGTGGATGCATTTATATATATATATATATATATATATATATATATATATATATATATATATATATATACATGTATATATATATATATATATATATATATATATATATATATATATATATATATATGTATATATATATATGTATGTATATATATATATATATATATATATATCATGTACAAGCATGTATATACACACCTCTGGGTTTTCTTCTATTTTTACTAGTTCTTGTTCTTATTTCCTCTTACCCTGGGGAAGTGAAGATTCTTCCTGTAAGCCATGTGTCGTAAGAGGCATAATGGAGCGTAGTAACCCTTCTTCTGTAATTACTAATTGAAGAAACTTTCGTTTCCTTTTGGGAAGCGACGTTGAGAAAAATTATATATATATATATATCTTCTTTCAACGTCGCTTTTCACCGAGGCAGGGTGGCCCAAAAGAAAACGAAAGTTTCTCCTTTTACATTTAGTAATATATACAGGAGAAGGGTTACTAGCCCCTGCTCCCAGCATTTTAGTCGCCTCTTACGACACGCATGGCTTACGGAGGAAGAATTCTATTCCACTTCCCCATATATATATATATATATATATATATATATATATATATATATATATATATATATATATATATATATATATATATATATATATATATATATGCGTGTGTGTGCGCGTGCGTGCTTTTGTGTGTGTGTGTCCGTGTGTTCCTCGTGTCCGTCAAGGTGTGCGTGTGAGTGTCAAGCCACCAGATAATATCTTCCCTCGTCAGTGTTCGTGCCCTGGACACCATTATACTTCCTTTGTACTCCTGTTCTCGTCTTTATTTAGATCCGTCAGTGTTGTTCTTGCCCTGTGCGTGGCGGCCCGTGACACGGAATGTCTCAAACATTTGTTATGGGTTGAAGTTCGTGTTCTGAATCCTCCTATCACACTTGACTTGGCAGTCCTCGAATACAGTGATGTACCTGTTGGTCCTTTCTGGCCGATGTGTCAGCCTCTATCCGGGTTGTGAATTCTATCTGGCCGCTGTGCCAGCCACTATCCGGGTTGTGGATTAATGATGGGCATCTGTCTCTCTTTCTCACCCCGCCTCTAGAATATAGCTATACCGTTGGTAGTGATTTCTTTTTTCGTTTTACAGTGAATTTGGTGTGTGTGTGTGTGTGTGTGTGTGTGTGTGTGTGTGTGTGTGTGTGTGTGTGGGTGTGTGTGCGTGCGTGTGTTTGTTTTGTTGTTCTTGATTCGCCGGTGTGTATGTTAGTTACCATTTTGTCCTAGGCACATGTCGATTAGACACTAGGCCTGTGTGTGTGTGTGTGTGTGTGTGTGTGTGTGTGTGTGTGAGTGTGCGCGTCTGTGTGTGTTTATGCGCGCGCCTGTGTGTAAGAGAGAGAGAAATAGAGAGAAATTGATTCTTAGATGCAGATTAGCTATGTCATCAAGGTACTAAAGAGTCTCATTTGTCAGTGTTAGGGAGATGGTTATTGTTTTGCTTATAGAAACAGTAGTAAAAATACCTGACCTAAGATATGATGGGCGTGGTGTGTGTGTAAGCTGTGTGAGTGCACGTGTATGTGTGAGATATGAGGATGAGCTAGTACTCGAGGTGAGTTTGGTGGATGAGTTGGTATGTTTATGTGGGTAGGAATGGTGTGGGTATGAATACTCATCGAGTTTTTCTCAAAGTAGTGTGAAGGACCTGGGAGTAATAATGTCAGAGGATCTCGCCTTCAAAGACCACAACAATGTATCTACCGAATCTGCTAGGAAAATGATAGGATGGATAAAGAGAACCTTCAAAACTAGGGACGCCAAGCCCACGATGATTCTCTTTAAATCGCTTGTTTTCTCTAAGCTGGAATACTGCTGTACACTAACGGCCCCTTCAAGGCTGGCGACATTGCTAACCTGGAGAATGTAAAAATAACTTTCACGCACACACAAGTACGATAAGGCACCTAAATTACTGGGGAACGTTGAAGGTCCTTGATCTGTATTTCCTGAAACGCAGGCGAGAGAGATACATGACAATATACACTTGGAAGGTCCTGGAGGGATTGGTACCAAACCTGCACACGAAAATCACTCCCTATGAAAGCAAAAGACTCGGCAGGAGATGCAACATTCCCCTAATGAAAAGCAGGGGCGCCATGAGTACATTGAGAGACAACACAATAAGTGTCCGGGGCCCAAGACTGTTCAACTTCCTCCCAGAATACATAAAGGGGATTACCAATAGACTCCTGGCTGTCTTCAAGAAGGCACTAGACAGGCACCTAAAGTCAGAACCTGACCAACCGGGCTGTGGTTCGTACGTCAGTTTGTGTGTGGCAAGCAGTAGCAGCCTGGTTGATCAGACTCTGATCCACCATGAGGCCTGGTCTCAGACCGATCCGCTGGCGCGTTGATCCCCCTAAACCCTCTCCAGGTAAACTCCAGGGGTCGAGTCTCGGCTCCTACCCCCGCCGCTAAGACAGTCGTCGGTACTATTGGTTTCTGGCCTCTTGAGCCCAAGTATGCCTGGTTTTGACACTGCATATTACGTTTGCCTCCACCAGTTCCTTATTAGATCGTTCCACATATTTACATTTCAGTCACTCTTTCTTTATTTGCCCTATAACACTTCGCTTCAGCACTTTCCAAAAGAGTTGAGTTCATTATGAGAGCAGTAAAAGAACAACGAAAGAAATGAGGCTAGGACTGCTCTCTACATTAAAATACTCGATAGTTTAAGTAAATGAGTAAGCGCTGAGCAGTAGTTTTAGATCCTCTGAATGCAGTTTAAAAATACGTTTTTAATTCACCTCAGAGAAATCGTAGCATTTTGCAAGACAGTTTGTCTATGGTAGCAGGGCCTCCAAGAGATATTTTTCAAGACGAAAAAGACTGCTCTGGGGCCCCTGGGGGCAGGTCGAGGCCCCAAGTCTAAGTGAATTTTACACAATTATGTTTTTAAATAAACTAAAAAATAGTTGAAAATACCAAAAAAAATCAAAAGAATCAAAATAATACCTCTATGGCTATGGGGCCCCTTCAGATTCACAGCCGGGCCCCGGACCAATGTAACGGCTGAACTTCCCCTTCTCATAGGCCGTGTATGATAGACTTTATTACAACGAATCAGTATATGGACAGTAGATCTCGGGTTGAGAGGTAAAGCAGTGTAAATAAAACAATAGGTGACAGTGGGATAAAATAAAGTTGGAAAGGGGCACGAACCATCATAGAAAACGGCCAGAGTTCCCTAAGATTATCAGATTAAATAATAAAGGGGATTATCATACCTTTCCCTTTTCTATTTCTAAACAGTTTTCTCATCATGGTAATTTTTCACTTCATCTGGTAATGTACGTACACTTACTGTAATGTCCACAAAAATGGAGAAACCATCTACCTGAATATAGTACAAGAAGGTATGGCAGTTGTTGGTGGTAGTAGTTGTGGCAGTTGCTGGTAGTAGCAGTTGTGATAGTTACTGGTATTTGCATCAATTGTGGTAGTGGTATTAGCAGCAGTTGTGGCGGTTAGGGTATGTGCTAGGTCAGCAGTTGTGCGGTTAGAGTGCAGCAGCAGTTGTGCGTTAGAGTGCAGCAGTTGTGGCAGTTAGAGTAGCAGCAGCAGTTGTGGCAGTTAGTGAGTAGCAGCAGCAGTTGTGGCAGTTATGAGTAGCAGCAGCAGTGTGGCAGTTAGATACAGCAGCATTGTGCAGTATGAGTAGCAGCAGCAGTTGGAGTTAGAGTAGCAGCAGCAGTTGTGGCAGTTAGGAGTAGCAAGCAGTTGTGGCAGTTATGAGTAGCAGCAGCAGTTGTGGGAGTTATGAGTAGCAGCAGCAGTTGTGGCAGTTAGGAGTAGCAGCAGCAGTTGTGGCAGTTATGAGTAGCAGCAGCAGTTGTGGGAGTTATGAGTAGCAGCAGCAGTTTGGCAGTTATGAGTAGCAGCAGCAGTTAGAGTAGCAGCAGCAGTTGTGGCAGTTAGGAGTAGCAGTAGCAGTTGTGGCAGTTATGACTAGCAGCAGCAGTTGTGGCAGTTCGTGACTGGAGGATAACATCAGACATTACAGTATGTAGAGGTAAACACGGAGAAGCGTCAACATAACACTGTGGTCTTTGCTTCACCCACGTCCACTTTATGCAGGTCCATGCCCACTTAATGTACACCTACGCCCACATTATGAATTCCCATGCCCACTTTATGTTTCCCCACTTAAATTTTACATACATCTACTAGCACTTTACGTTCACTCATTTACGTTTAGTTACTCCCACGCTAGCTTTATGTACTCCCACTCCCGTTGTATGTTCTCCCACTCTTGCTTTGTGTCCACTCTTATGTACACCTACGCCCGCTTTATGTACTCCCACGCCCACTTTATGCACGCCCACACGCCTGCTGTGGCAGCCGTGCGTGAGCATCAATGTTCACATACACAACACCATCACTCAGAACTCTCCACTACCACTGCAATCGTGGCCTCGAATTAATGTCAGGCTTACAGTACGTACACACGCACACACGTATGTATGTATGTGTATTCCTGACTTATTCACACACATACGCATATATGTATGTGGCTGGGTTATACACTTGCTCACATGTAAATATATAGTGTGCAGTATGAATGACTAGAATACACACACACATATGTACGAATGCTTGGTTTAATACATACTAAGACGCGTGAGTGCGTGCACACACACACCGTGTACGTCACGCCCATGTTGGAGTATGTAGCACCAGTTTGGAACCCATACGTGGTCAAACACGTCAATAAATTAAAGAAAGTGCAAAAGTTTGCAACAAGACTAGTCTTGGAACTGAGGGGGGTTGTCCTACGAGAAGGGACAGGAGAGATAGGGACGACTTGATAACGGCATATAAAATACTGAGAGGAATTGACAAGGTGGACAGGGACAGGATGTTTCAGAGATGGGACACAGCAACAAGGGGTCACAACTGGAAGTTGAAAACTCAGATGAGTCACAGGGATGTTAGGAAGTAATTCTTCAGTCATAGAGTTGTCAGGAAGTGAAACAATCTGGAGAGTGATGTAGTGGAGGCAGGATCCATACATAGCTTTAAGAAGAAGTATGAACCTTAGAAAATGTACCTAACCTTATTATAACAAGCGAAATTTAATTTAGCCTAATCCAACTAAATATATTTTAGATAAGTTTACGATAATTTAATAATAAACAAACTGAAATATATTTTGTTCGTTAGGTTTAGAATGATTTTCGCAAAAATCATTCTGAACCTAACGAAAAAATATATCTTTAAACATAAAAAAAATATATATCTTTAAACGTATAAGATAAAATTTTAGAAAGGACTTAATTTTAAATGAGTTCTTGCTAATTGACCAGTTTTACCTATTCGGCACAAATAGGTAAAACTAATCCCTGAATGCTCCTTTTTCCACGTATCAGTTTTATTATTCACCTCATCTTTCATAGACATCCACTGACAAGTTCACTTCCAGATACTATCTGAGCACCTTTACTTTCTTAAGAATCCCTCTCGCCAATTTGATATTCAATCTTACATTGCTTAGAGTTTTTATTAATCTTTCACCTTGCTCGTTCCAATGTTCACTTTTAATTTCCTTCTTTACATACCTTCACAAACTGCTCCAATAACTTTTGCAACTTTTCTGTCACTGGCAAAAAAACAACCCTGACAACTCCCACTTTGTGTCCAATTCATTATCTTTTAATCCCACACTTCTTCCCAAAATCAGGTGTTCATTTCTTTTGCAACCCCATCTATTAAATATGCTCACCAACCATGGTGACACCACACATCTTTATCTAATGACCAATTTTACTGGAAAATGATCCCCTCTAAATGATCCCTTCCATTTTAATACCTTAACTTGGGGATCTCTTCCTACTTGAAAACTCTTTCTGCTTTTAGTAACCTACCACTTATTCCATACATTTGCTCAATCTGCCACATTGCTACCCTAGCCATTCTATCACATACCATTTGTAAATTCATAAATTCAGTATAAAGCTCCTTACTTTGATTTCACTATAATTTTTACATTCTCATTTTTTTTCCTTTTTCCTTATACAGAGGAACTATGCATGGAGAGTGTACAAAGAACTTTCACGGCACACATAAGCACGATAAAGCACCTAAATTACTGGGAGCGGTTGAAGTCCCATGATTTGTATTTCTGAAACGCAGGTGAGAAAGATACATGATAATATACACTTGAAAATTCTAGAAAGATTAGTACCAAACTTACACACGAAAATCACTCCCTATGAAACCAAAAGACTCGGCAGGAGATGCAACATTCCCCCAATGAAAAGCAGGGGCGCCACGAGTACACTGAGAGACAACACAATAAGTGTCAGGGGTTCAAGACTGTTCAACTGCCTCCCAGTCTTTTGTTTTTTTCCGTCAATGACTTACCATTCACGTTGTCCTACTTTTTTTTTCGTTCGTGTTTTTCTTCTGCCCTTTCAGAATATAATCCTTATATTTGGATTTAAAGCATCCTTGACTTGATGTGTACAGGATACATGAAGTTTTAATGACCCTTCGTGTAGTCTATGGGCTTTAAACCCGAATTAAGCAACTAACCTGCTATGTGATGCACTTTGCATATATTTTCATAAGTATATCTCCCAATGTGTATGTACCGGGAGCAGCACCTCTTGCACACTTGGAGGGATGTATGTTTCAGTATGTATGTATGTATGTATGTATGTATGTATGTATGTATGTATGTATGTATGTATGTATGTATGTATGTATGTATGTATGTATGTATGTATATATGTATGCACTTAAAGTTGACTTTACAAATAACCCTGCAGTGCTACTTTCTTCTTATATTCTTTGAAATCTACAAGCACCATAAATGTGATATGGGTCAATTAGTAAGCGGTACAATGTGAATAGTGAAAACCACAACAACTGACTTTTTATAGAATGCCGACTGTTTTTTTTTTAACATTCTCTGATATGTATTAAATCTGCACTAACCAAAAGCTAATTAGAAAACATATTATATCTGGCTGGATGATATATGTTTTGTTATTTCTCAATCAAGCGTAAGAACACTGCATGCACTTCAAGACAACCTTGCCCCCAGCAGAGGCGCGGCGGGCGACCAGGTCACCTCCAGCACAACTTTCTCCATAGCGGTCACACTGAGAGCTCTCTGCACAGACAGGTGTCTCAGTCTATATTCATAGAGAACTTAATTTATCTCTATTTCAAGGATGAAAATATCATTGACTAGTTGTTAATGGTTACTTGCAGCCTTATGATTAGTTGCCAGAAATGATCTGCATAGTTAGTGGCTTTCTTATATACCTTCCACTGTGCTAATTCATAACACCTACATTATTTGTACAGCATAAAGAAATAAATATTTATTATTATATTTTATTATTATTATTATTATTATTATTATTATTATTATTATTATTATTATTATTATTATTATTTATTATTATTTTATTTATTATCATATTTCCCACCAAAGCAAGGTGATCCGAAAAAGAAGAAAGACTTTCATCATCATTCACTCCATCACTGTCTTGCCAGAGACGCACTTACACTACAGTTAAAAACTGCAACATATCAGTACCCTCCTTCAGAGCGCAGTCACTGTACTTCCCACCTCCAGGACTCAAGTCCAGCTAACCGGTTTCTCCGAATCCCTTCATATACAGTATGTTACTTTATTATTATTATTATTATTATTATTATTATTATTATTATTATTATTATTATTATTATTATTATTATTATTATTATTATTATTAATGACCCTCGTGTAGTCGATAGGCTTTAAACTCACCCAACCAACCAAGCAACGCTCACTGCCCTCATTTTTATTGGTTTATTTTGATTGCTAGACAATAACTGAACCTAACTACGCGTAGGTTAACTAAAATTAAATATGAAATTTGCTGTGAAAAAGTAATGGTTAAAAATTTGAAGTTTGTATACAGTCAATATTGCAGCTCGGGAAGATGGCTGTATTTTTCATTCAACAAAATTAAACACTTTCGGATTGTGCACTACCTGATTCAATATAGTAGTTACATGCAGATAAATGGTATAAAATACTTACACAATGGAAAAAGAGAGATAAATGCAGATCTTTGACTTAATTAATAAAGCCCAATGTGTGGGCGAAACGTTGTTAATAAAGGACCGCATTACACTGTACATGTGTCTTTTTTCATGGTAGTTACGTTGTAGGAACAGAGGTTAGGATGTCTGCCAACACTGGCTGACACGACACAACCCTTGGTGTGTGGAGGACCATCCAGCATGATGAGTGTCTTAGGTAAATATAATTCTTACTCTAACCTTATAAAATGTCAAATAAATATACAAAATAGTTATCAAATTAAAAAAATAAAATGTTTTCATGCCATATTGCTGATTTGTGTTTACATATTGAGAACATCGGGGAAGGTTTGGCTCTCGTGTGTCTGGCGGGTGATTTTTATAATGTGAGGAAGGCAGACAAGACTGTCTCATCTGTTGCCCTAATGACAAACGATGGAAGGGACTTGTTCTTCCTGGGTGTAATTGGCCAGGCAAGTATTGCCAAACAGGAGGATGTGCCATGTTCCGCTGACTGTTAGGACATCATTGACTACTTTCAAAAGTTCCGCTAGTTTGACAGCAGCCTAAGTGCTAGCTGCTGTGTGTGGCAGAGTCACAGAGTACTGACAGATGTCAATGTGATTGCTTCTTTAAGATTATTTGTTGAGGGAAATCCTGAAGGGATGTTGGCATCTCTGCTTGCTGGAAGGAACCATTAGTAATTGTTCTCAAGGGATAGTGTGCGGGTGCCTAAATAAGGACCAGCGTTATAGTTGTGTTTGCTGATTAAGCCAGTCCTGTTGTGGATATTTCACTCTAGGTTACATACCCGACATGGTCACGCCTGCCACAGCGTCGCTTTGACGCCCTTGACTTGCAGAAACCTGGCTATCCTCATCACCTTCATCCATTGATAGTTGCCAGTATGAAGCACGGCTTTGCTGGGAAGCCCTTGGGAGGACATCTGGGAAGAGCCAGGAGCGAAGGGGACCAGTGGTAGTATGTGGTAACGCCCTCGCCTCGCCAAAGCAGGTACTGAAAGGAGACCAGAGTTTGTATGTGGGTAACATCGAGGTGTGGTGATTGATCACTTTCCAATCGGAGGCCATAAGCAATGACTCAAACTAATATATATATATATATATATATATATATATATATATATATATATATATATATATATATATATATATATATATATATATATATATATATATATATATATATATATATATATATATATATATATTTTCGAGGTAGGTGCACACAGTAACCTTCAGGACACCCAGAAATACATCTACACCCGGGAACACACGCTGCCCTGTGTAAATAGAGGTAAGTAATCCAGATTATGCTGGTATGGGGTTGGCAGGTTCTTGAAATGGATTCGACTAATGATCTGATTAGATAATTATCCTCTACACACAAGACACATGGGGATGGAAATCTTTAGCTCAAGATCTTTCGTAATCTCGTGCGTCGTCAGGAGCTATGCAATGTTGCAAGAGTAGCAGCAGACACTAGGGAGAAAATTCTCTGAAATAAGCATTGTGAAATAAACATTATCAAAAATAACTGGAGAAACTACGTCGCTACAAAAATATTTAAAGTAGATTCATGAATTTAAAGTTAGTGTTTTTTTAATTTTATGTCAAAGTACACCCCGTTCTAGGTAATTTACTGCGTACTGCCTTAATGAATTAATCATGTAATTTTGTACCTTATTAAACTAAATTACAGTTCAAGTGTTCACAAGTACAAATTAGTTAACTTTTATTAAAAAATTGGTTCAGGTGTCCAAGTAGACTAATTAATTCTCTTTTATGAACATTAATGAGCTATAAATAAAGTCATAGATTTTGTTATAAGTGGATCTTTACATTCCTTTAATGTAAATTTAAACACAGAATGGTATTTTTATCACAATATTTTTCACCATGGTTAGGTCATCTAAAGAAGGAAACACATCCACCATCGTTCATTCAATAGCTGTCGAATGAACGATGGTGAATAAGTTTAACTATTCTGACCACATCGAACATTCGCCACCAAGCTAGAGTGGCAAGAAACACACTCATAAAAAAAATATCTATTATTTTTTTTCGGACTAAATCATTACGAGGATAAAAATCACGGCTAATGGATGACTGGTGTGTATGAGAACGTGAGGGAAAACTTCATTATATAGGAGTGGTGGAAGTATGAATGAATGGTGGTGGTGGTTTGTCGGGCAGTCTGTTGGTTCTCTTAGGTCCTGCTACCCCCCCCCCCCTCCCCTTCTGCACCCGCTGGGAGGCGACAAGTGACCCTCCAACCGGTTGTCAGTCACTTGACTTTCAGCTCCCATCAAATCTGCAAGTATTCATTCCACTCTATTTAATTTATTATGTGTTTGGTTTAATTAGGTTTGTTTCTCTAATTTTGTCTGTCCTGATTCGGACTTACGTAGTGTAACGTCATCATTTAACCCTCGCCGTCCCCCAGTTATAACACCACCAACGCTTCGTGGTGGTTCTCTACTGGCGACTCAACTGCTTCACAAGTGTTGTGGTGGTCAGAGGATCCCGGTACTTCTGTCGTCAGAATCTCTACTCGTGTTGGGGTCACTGTCTACTCAGTGTGTCAACAGTCACGTCCACCTGTGACCCCCCACATCATCAACAACGGCTCTGCATTCCAAACCCGGATTCAGAGCTACGTGGCCAGAACATCGGCAAGGCACCATTCTTCACTACGTATTGTGTACATATTAGCTTTGAGTCACTTATTATTTATATATTTCATTTTTCATTTCTTTGCTTAAAGTAGGATTAATTTCACGTTAAAATGTATATTCTTTACTAGTTTTACATATAAAATTGTTTATCTTATTATGTTATTATTGATTTTTAATTTCCATAAGGAAGAACCAGCCTGATCAAATACTCTTTGAGGGTCTGATAGGCCTTCACAAAGAACTGCCGACAGGACTCAAACCAAGATTGCCTACCACTGTACCCCTGAAGACGCTGTACCTCACTAAATCAGACCACTCCTCGAGTATGCAGCACAGACTTGAAGCCTTCATTGTCAAGCACATAAGTAATCTCGAGAAAGATCAAAGATTGCAATCAGACTTGTCCTGGTGCTCAGGGAAAGGCTAAAGAAGCTAAATTTCATATCATTGAGAAAGAAAAGCGTCAGATGAGAAATAACCAAACGTACATAGTTCTCAGGGGTAATTAAAAGGGTGGCCAACAAGAGCATCACTGAAATGAGAATTGAAAATTAAGACGAGTGACAGGGATGATAGGAAGTACTTTACAGCTTTCATTGTAAGAGGTGGTGGATGATGAGCTTTATATATGGACTCTCAAGAAATTATGATAGAACCCAAGAGATTAGAAACCAAACTTGCCAGTCGATTAAGGGTTAACAGGAGGGACCAGAAGCTAGAGCTCTAACACCGCAGGCACAGCTGGGCGAGTACACACACACCAACATTGAGGTCCGATGCCTCAGAATAAATTGCTCATGCAAATTACTTACTTAAACAAGTGAATGTTTGCACTGCCTTGTGCGACTCGCCACACCTTGACTGTGCATGATCTGTCTTAAGCACTCACTCATTCAAGACCAGATTTACATCTTTAAATATGTTTTTTTTTATATAACTAACCAATGACAAGCTCTGTTCCTGCAGTATTTACCCTTTTGAAAAGTTAAATATTTTGATTTAGTGGGTTGTGAAGAAGAGGCGCCGCTTAAAAACTAGTGTACAATAATGTTGTTCTAGTAACGCTCTAACCAGTCTAAACTTCAACGGAAATCTAGTACGTAAACTGTCATCAACTTGTACAATCCAAGTTTGGTTTGATAAAGTTCCAGAAACTTGAATGGCAGCCTGGCTTTATATATTGTTATTAGGTTAAGCAATTGAAACCTTGCTTTACAAACTATCACGTGAATCAACGGAAGCCTGGCTTCATCCATAGTCGCTAAATAGTTCGTTAATAAGACACGTTATGCGGTTTATAGGTTATCGGTTGATAAAGGCTCTGGCGAAATGTCCTCTCAAAAATTGCCATTACCTTCATATTGTGCCTTTTTTTAACATACCTGTTAATATAATGCATAATCCCATTTATAAAGAGTCAGTAAATGGAAGAGGAGAACAGTGTCAAGGGCGAGATGTCAAACACGTAACTTGTGTTCTGTAGAACAGATTGATGATGATAATTCTTGTTAAGCACTAAACCCATGGGGAATCATTAAGCTCAAGATATGGTGGAGGTTTCGTCCTCCGTCTGCTGAGTGTCAGACAGACGTGCTTATGTTTGTACTTGGTTATATATGTACATACTGAGCGTGTGGCAAGGTGTTGCGACACGTGTGGCAGACAGAACATAACCAGGAAACATTGAAGCCCAGCACGACAGTCATAGTGCTGTCCCAGTCATAGTAGACTCACAGTGCCCTTGTCATAGTGCTGCCTCCGTCATAGTAGACTTACCATGCCCTTGTCATAGTGCTGCCACCGGATGGCGAAACGTCTACTATAAAGGTACCCAGATGTTGCACATGTCTTAATTTCATCTTCTCGGTATTGTATACCATTCTTGTACAACTTGTCAGACACTGCAACATCATGGAGTCTTGATCCTGAGGACATGTTCATAACCTTCTTCACGGCTACGACTACTACAACTAACCCATCTCTTTGGGTATGACCTACTTCCACTGGAGGAATCCCGCCCACCAGTGACTATGCTCTCGTCTGCTACCCGTCCCTATCAGCTGAAGCCTATTTAAGGTCAAGCCTCCTTACCTGGTCTTCAGAATCTCCACACCAACGGTGCTGAACACACCAACTCCAAGGCCGAGGACAGATTACCTCATCTTTTGTATATAGTTCTACTCTCTTCAAATTATGTCCTAGAATTGTGTATTGATAAAGCCACTGGATGGCGAAACGTCTACTATAAAGATACCCAGATGTTGCACATGTGTCTTAATTCCTTCATCTTCTTGTCCTTGATAACTTTTATATCGTGGTGCGTCCTTCTCTCTGTCTTCGCTAAATACATGATGTCTTTGTTCTCTGGCCACATGACTCTAGTCTCTTCCAATCTGTTCTTGATGGAGATGCTATTGAAATCCAATAAGTTGAAGAATCTCAACATTTGGGAATCTTTATCGTGGAAACACTTCGCCAGCCAGTCGCTTCTTCAGTCCAAAACAGAGAAGAACGGTGGATAAGGAGGAGTTTGAGGTAATCAGTCCCTCAGCCTGGAGTCGATGTGTTCAGTATATTCACTACTTTTCTTATCCTTTCAGTCCAGAAAAGTGTTCGTGCTTTTCTCTTTATCTGTGACCCTCAATTTCTTGACTCTAAAACTTCCACTCTTCGCAGAAAGTTCTCTCGTCTTGGCACTCCTTCCGATATCAGAAACTCTGCATACTATCATGCTAAAAGGACCTTCTCTCGCACACATACTTCTGAGAAATCTCCTATTATAATAGGTTTCTGCTATTATAATAGGAGATAGAGCAAAATGGTGATAGAGCAAAATGGTTTAGATATTTACAATCAGCAGCCCAAGAATATGTAAGATCGCAACCATGAATAAAAATAGAAATTAAAAACATTCCAAATGCAGACCAGAGTTATTTGTTTTCCTTACATTACCAGTGTTCAACACCTTAAGTTATCAACACCTCTAGCTATCACACTTGCTTTTCATCAGACTAATATCCTTCACAATAATCTTGTTCATACTTCTCCTATCCCTGAAGTTTACTCCATTTCCTCCTCCTCTTGTTCTCCAGTACTTTGCTGAAAGTGGCCGCTCTCTTTCTGACAGACTTAAAGAGGATAAACAAAAGATGTGATCACCTTGGCGACACCTTTTGTTGCTCTATCTGTCATGTCAGAATCACCATTCTATAACTGGTCCCAAATAGCTATACTGCCCTTCTGCCCAAAATCCACTTGTTACTCCTACTACTACTTTCAACTAATCATCGTGCTTGTTTTTTAGATACTTCTTACTTGTCACCACAATCACTGCTATTACTACAACTATTGTCACCACAATCACTGCTACTACTACTACTGACACCACAATCACTGCTACTACTATTACTGTCTCCACAATCACTGCTACTACTACTGTCACACAATCACTGCTGCTACTACTACTACTGACACCACAACCACTGCTACTACTACTGACACCACAATCACTGCTGCTACTACTACTGACACCACAGTCACTACTACTACACCACCACCACAACTACATACGTCTACTACTAATCTCGTACTTCATCTCTTTTTCCCCTATTCTCTCTTCCCTCCTTCCCTGCCTCTCACTCCCTCAGCTGAGATTAGACAGTGGTGCAGGAGGGACAGAAGCGTCACCGTAACGTTGTTCTTCTAAGTTCGGGCTTCAGGTGAATTCCGTGTTCATCACAATTTTTCCAATGAAAATAATAAATTTGTAAACATACTAAAAATTATGATGCAAGTAACGGCGGCCCAATAACTAGGTAAACTACTAACAATGTTGATCACACTTATTGCAAAGAAACGGCCGCAAGGTAATTCTAAATCATGTGAAAAAAATAGACAAAGAATGGCTGCCCAGTTAGTGGTTAACTACGAACATGAAAGTCGTTATCGGTTAACGATAATGTACCTCAGGGAAAATCTGGAGTCTTTCAACTTCCGACCTGAAGCTTTTGGTTAATTTTCAGGATTGAGTGGAGACCTTATCTGTGAACGTGGCGCTACTCACTGTTCTCACCTCTGTTTAAGACATTACACTCGAGAAGACAAATATAATTAGGGTGATTAACACATTTAATAAGGTTACAGTTAATGATAGGTAGGTGATGTTAGTTGTGCTGTATGTTGTTGGTGATGGAAGTTGTGGTAAAATAAGTGAATGGGGATGGTTGTTGTAGGGTTTAAGGAGTGGTGGTCGTTATTATGTGATTAATGAGAGATAGTTGTAGTGTGTTTACATGTGATGGTGCTTGTGTTGTGGTTAATGGGTGATGGTGATTGTTATGATCTTACGCAGCTTCTCCTCCTCCTATTTCTCCTTTTTTTTCTTCTCTTCTTTAGATGTCGCAACTTTCAGTAGCCACCACAGCCTGGCTGATCAGAACTTTAAGCAGCTAATTTTTAAATTCCTTCATCAAGAGTTAGTAATCTAATGGTAATTATTGTAATGGACATGGCGTGTCACCGAGGTGGCCTGTCACCGAAGTGGCGTGTCACCTAGGTGGCGTGTCACCGAGGTGGCGTGTCACCGAGGTGGCGTGTCACCGAGGTGGCGTGTCACCGAAGTGGCGTGTCACCGAGGTGGCGTGTCACCGAAGTGGTGTGCCACTGAATTCAATACGCAACTTTTTAAATCCTTTCCTGCTTGGCTTGAAATGTTCAAAACCAGACGCCTCCTATTTCGACAACGGCGAAGAGTGAAGTTCAAGTGTGTTCGATCACATTGGCCAATTTTATGAGTAAAATAGTGTGCAGTATTTATTCTCTTTAATTCACGTTAAATAAGCATGAGTCTACGCCTTCTGAATGACTTCAGTATTTAATGGCTAATGCGTCTTATAGACAGGATCGTACCCATTACGATTAATTCGTGTGCGAGCAAATTTGTCTATACCTGGAGTATACCTGGTGAGGGTTTTGGGGATCAACGCCTCCGCGGCCCTGTCTGTGACCAGGCTTCCCGGTGGATCAGGGCCTGATCAACCAGGCTGTTACTATGCTACATTAAATAAAAAAAATGGAATTGTTGGAATTTGTGCAATAACTGGAGAATGCCTCTTCTGACTGGCTTCAAATTTCCAGCCTGAGTGTGTTTTTCAGAAAGTAAGGCTCTTGTTATATTGGACTGCATATGTCCTAATATGCCAGTTTTATTAAACAAACAGTAATACTGACATCCATTCAGTAAAGAATGACTCTTCTGAACGGCTTCAAATGCTTAGCATAAGTGTATCTTAACTGGAAGTATTTTGTACTGAATCTTTGCTGCGTAAATGCCAGTTTGACAATTGTATTCTCTACAATAAAATATTTATTTTATTGTAGAGAATTTTAAATACAATAGAATTGCAACTAAGAAAACATAAATACCGAAAATTCGTTTTTATAAGGAGTTTTTAATTTTCACGAGATTAATGAAAATCTATATAATATATTTTCCTACGATTTTATACCAGAGCCGCTGGTCAAATTGTTAGGCACAGTGTTCTTGTCTTCCACTACCTTATTCAAAAACTTTTGTTTATAACTCCACAACACTATAACCGATTGGCTTATAATTTTCAGCCCCGGTGAACTAAAACTAGCTGAAGGTTTGTGGAACATTTGACAACTGCTGGTGCTTTCTGCTCAAAATTTTTTTTAATAGACCATTTCCTAAATTGTTTTCCATGTGATATATACAGAAATCTTCTTCCGATCGTCTTCAAACTTTCTATACTCGTGTATCCTACTTAGAAAAAGATGGTGTCGTTTATAGAGAGTATAAGTGCAATTTTTTCGTCGTTATTTTGAAATGGTATATTACTCTGCATTAAATAACTGGAATATGACACCTTGGGAAGAGATGGCACCTTGATGTCGGTGAAGGGATCTTGATTCAAGGAACTGGACTTATACTCCCCCTTCCTTGGATCGAATCTGAATGCCTCCCATTCCATAGGTGGTAAATGACACCTATGGGTTTAGGACTTTTCCGTGAACACTTCAGTCTTCACTGGCTTATACCTCTTGTGAAATAGAATAAAAATTTGGGTACAGGCTGTGAAGATACAAATTTCGTTAGATTCTTTACAATTCTTCTGGTCAGCTTTAAACTTTTAGTGTTGATGTGCTCTTCTCAAAGGAAGCTTCGCCTTGATTTTAGGTTGTGAACGATTTAATGTGCGAATTTTGCTACTCAAATTAGCTTCCTCAAAATAATTAAAGAATGTTATTTGTGATCAGAAGTGAGTCAGTGCTTGATTTTCTTGGTTTAACCTCTGTTAAGTCTACATATTGTATTTTTATGTGCCCATAACATGTGCGTACTAAGGACCATTCTAAAAAAATTGTATGTTATATACTAATGCTTAAATAAAATTTACTTAAACCATCAATGCAAGTCAATCTTAGGGAAAAATTTCGATTGATTTTTTGGCATATTTAGGTCCAAATTTGTCTTTTTCATGGAAAAAAACTATTACAAAAATGAAGTACGTGTTTTCATGAGATGGTTTCTGAGTGCTTCATCCATCTGCTTTCAATCCTTCAATGCTGATAGGTTGATAATAAAAATTTGAGCAGCTTCCAACGTAATGTGCTGGTAAATTTTAGAATTATGAGCTCTGAGATAACAAGAGAATGCCTCTCCAGTTTGTCGTTATAGCAGATGCTGCTTAATGAAAGATTTGATTTAGTTTTGGGCTGTGTAAGTCGTGTTTTGCAATTTTTATTGAAGCTGAGATATTAGTATCCATGTGATAACATGTGAATACCTCTTCTGATACATTTCAAATATTCATTGCCAATATTTAATTGCATTTGGAGCTTATGCTGCATTCTGCAATATTTCTATTGCGCGCATCGAGGTGCAGGGGGCTGGGGTTATGCAATACAGGGATATTTTTCTGGGATCGCTCAGCGACCAAAAAAGTTCTTCTACTTATATATTTCTCGTGTTCACTTCTGGGTGAACACTTTGTGACATTTTTGGCATCCAGAATAACTTTAGGTTTCTGAGATGATTCTGTTTATGGATGTTTTATTACGATATCTATTGCATTAAATATAGGCTGGACAGGTACATGAGTGGGTCTGGGGGTGTGTGAGTTAGACCTGCCTACCATGGGACAGTAGGCCACTGCAGAGTTAAATCATTCTTGCGTTCTTTTGCATCATATTTTTGGCGATTGGCTAAACTCGTATGTGTCATTCAGTTCAAAGAGTGGTGAAGCCTCGATACTTCGTCTGGTAAGCGTAAGACAAACAATCTATTTAACTGTATTCATATAACTAACACAGTCTCCGTATCTACACCTGAGTATTAAAAAGATTATTAAAGTATTGCAACATACCAGCCTAGAGAATATACAGTAAGATTTAGATTATAAAAGTTTAATATATATATATATATATATATATATATATATATATATATATATATATATATATATATATATATATATTATTGTAACCACGAACGAGTGGTATTGATCAATAACTACACTGCACTAGCCAGGGGTCGAACCCATGATGCTTTGGCCCTCCTCATGGTGAGCGAAAACACAGGGAAACCAAACAGGGAGTAGAATGAAATTAGCTTATTGCGTAGTGCCTGTATTGCTTAGTGCCTCCAGTCACGACAGGTAGCACTGTAGTACGTAGCGCCACACATCACAAGTGGCACTGTACTGCGTACTGCCTCCCGTCACAAGTGGCGCTGTACTAAGTAGTGCCTCCCGTCACAAGTACCACTTCACTGCGTAGTGCCTCCCGTCACGACAAGTGACACTGTACTGTGTAATGCCTAACGTCAAGACAGGTGGCACTGTACTTCGTAGTGCTACCGTCACGATAAATGGCACTGTACTGCGTAGTGCCACCCGTCACAACAGGTGGCACTGTACTGCCTAGTGCCACCCGTCACTAGTGACACTGTACTGCCTAGTGCCTCCCATCCCTACAGGTGGCACTGTACTGACTAGTGCCACCCATAACGACAGGTGGCACTGTACTGCGTAGTGCCTCCCGTCATGACAAGTGACACTATACTGTGTAATGCCTAACGTCACGACAGGTGGCACTGTACTGCGAAGTACCACCCGTCACGACAGGTGGCACTGTACATCGTAATGCCTACCGTCACGATAAGTGGCACTGTACTGCGTAGTGCCACCCGTCACAACAGGTGGCACTGTACTGCCGTGGTACTGTACTGCCTAGTGCCTCCCATCCCTACAGGTGGCACTGTACTGACTTGTGCCACCCGTCACCACAAGTGGCACTGTACTGTGTAGTGCCTCCCGTCACCACAAGTGGCACTGTACTGCGTAGTTCCTCCAGTCACGATAAGTGGCACTGTACTGCAAAGTGCCTCCCGTTACGACAAGTGGCACTGTACTGCGTAGTGCCTCCCGTCTCGACAAGTGGCAGTGCCACGCGTCTGTCACGCGTAGTGCCTCCCGTCACGACAAGTGGCACTGTACTGCGTAGTGCCTCCCGTCACGACAGGTGACACTGTATTGCGTAGTGCCTCCCGTCACGACAGGTGGCACTGTACTGCGTAGCGCCTCCCGTCACTGCAAATGGCACTGTACTGCGTAGTGCCTCCCGTCACGACAGGTGGTACTGTACTGCGTAGTGCCTCCCGTCACGGCAGGTGGTAATGTACTGCGTAGTGCCTCTCGGGTGAGTTCGGTGGCACTCGTGTTGAGGCTCTTCAACAGTACCAGCGCAGAAACTATTAAGATACTATAATCAAGATTTTAAATGGTTTCAGTGGCACTTGAAGGGAAGTGTCACCTGGCTGGCACTACATACTGGGATGTGTCACCTGGCTGGCATTACATGCCGGGAAGTGTCAACTGGATGGCACTACATGCTGGGAAGTGTTATCTGGCTGGCACTACATGCTGGGAAGTGTCACCTGGCTGGCACTACATGCTGGGAAGTGACTCCTGGATGGCGCTACATGCTGGGAAGTGTCACCTGGCTGGCACTACATGCTGGGAAGTGTCACCTGGATGGTTCTGCATACTGGAAAGTGTCACCTGGATGGCACTACTGCCAGACGTATAACGACCATTTCTATAATTTGTTTAATTTTGGGTTAATATTATTTTTCCATCGGTTTATGTAACTTTGCCCAACCTAATTTAACTTAACCTAACTTAAAATACTGAAAATATTATTTTTAATATCCATGATAAGTAATGTACGCTGAGATCCTCTTAAAATAGTGAAATGGGGATAGTAGCAGGTATAGTGTGTATATGAGGATAGGTAGCAGGTATAGTGTGTATATGAGGATAGGTAGCAGGTATAGGTGTATGTGGGAATAGGTAATGTATAGAGTGATATGGGGACAGACATGTATAGTGTGTATATGAAGATAGGTTATGTATAGTGTGTATATGAGATAGGTAGATGTATGGTATAGTGGGGATAGTACTATGAGGGATAGGTAGCATGTATGGTGAGGTATATGAGGATAAGTAGCATGTATGGTGTATATGAGGATAGGTAGCATGTATTTTGTATAAGAGGATAGGTAGCAGGTATAGAGGTGTATGTGGGAATAGGTTAATGTATGGTGGTGTATATGGGGACAGATACCATGTATAGTAGTGTATATGAAGATAGGTTGTATGTATAGTGGTGTATATGAGGATAGGTAGCATGTATGGTGTATATGAGGATAAGTAGCATGTATGGTGTATATGAGGATAGGTTGTATTGGGTATATGAAATAGGTATATGTATGGTATATAGAGGACAGATACCATGTATAGAAGTGTATATGAGGGTAGGTTGTATGTATGGTGGTGTACATGAGGATAGGTAGCATGTATGGTGGTGTACATGAGGATAGGTAGCATGTATGGTGGTGTACATGAGGATAGATAGCATGTATGGTGATATATGTGAGGATAGGTTGTATATATGGTGTGTACATTATGATGGATGGCAGGTATAGTAGTGTAATCAGTAGACATGTTATGGACCATGGCAACAGTGACTTGGCAGTGGCTTACCAGTGGCTTACCAGTGGCTTACCAGTGCTGGTGTACGCACGCTATCCACCCTCCTGGCCCTCTTAAGCACACCCCAATCTGGGTACAGGCAACTTGGGCAGTTGCCACTGGAGCCACATGCTAAGGGATAAACCATGTGCTAAAGGGGACCACCTGATAAGGAGCGCCACGTCATATGTTTGAGCTATTATGAAATACAAAGGAATTGAAAAGGGAAAAATATTAAAATAATGAAATAAAAGATAATGGCGTGATATCTTTCGCGTAAATGTTGTCAGAAATGCTACGCGCAACGCCTCATTTCAACTGTTTACAGCACTGTCATTAATGACGGGTGCTGATGATTACCGTATTTTCCAGCTAATCATCAGCATCCGTCATCATCAGCGCATTTTTTTCCCCACAAAAAAGTCTTGGAAAATCAGCCTGCGCCTTATATGCTCAAGGTCAGAATCAAGGGTAGGCTTTGGTTTACGTTTTACGTAAGAGATTAATTAGTTCTTGAATGTGATTACTGACTGTTATGGTGCGCCTTATATGACAGAAAAAGCGGTGCCTAATTCATTATTTTTCTTATCGACACTAAAGGGCACAAACACTCGCAAAATTAAAGAACTTTTGTTAATTTTCTAGATGTAGATATGTTAGGTAGAAGGACACATGTGCAACTAATGTGACATTTTATAGTGGCAACGTTTCGCTCTCCACTATTATTCGGAGACAAAGTGTTCTCACAATGCGCTGCATCACTGGTCCTACTAACATATTGTCGACCATCGCATCAACGAGACACAAACACTATGACATCAACGACGTCACAAACACACTTGACCTGCATCAATGAGGTCACAAACACACTTGACCTGCATCAACGAGGTTACAAACATACTTGACCTGCATCAACGACGTCACAAACACACTTGACCTGCATCAACGACGTCACAAACACAATTGACCTGCATCAACGAGGTCACAAACACACTTGACCTGCATCAACGACGTCACAAACACACTTGACCTGCATCAACGAGGTCACAAACACAATTGACCTGCATCAACGAGGTCACAAACACACTTGACCTGCATCAACGACGTCACAAACATACTTGACCTGCATCAACGACGTCACAAACACACTTGACCTGCATCAACGACGTCACAAACACACTTGACCTGCATCAACGACGTCACAAACACACTTGACCTGCATCAACGACGTCACAAACATACTTGACCTGCATCAACGACGTCACAAACACACTTGACCTGCATCAACGAGGTCACAAACACACTTGACCTGCATCAACGACGTCACAAACACACTTGACCTGCATCAACGACGTCACAAACACACTTGACACAGCTGTTACTTCGTTAACAGTTACAAAGTCTCACTAACACTTGATCTGCTTTAAGTTACGTAAAAGATTTACTAGACAGAGATAAACAGAGATTAGCATGTCGAGGTATGGAAGATAACTAATCTAGAAAAATAGAATAGGATATTGACCTTTATCTGACCTTTTTTTTGTTTTACAATTCAGTTTTATTTTTCGTGAAGTATGAAGTGATATCTGATAAATCATTTCATTTTCAGTGTTAACAAAAAATTGTTAATTATACAATGTATAACATTATACAGGTTAATAACAATTGTTAATTATACAATTGTTAATTATACAGTTAATTATACAATTGTTAATTATACAGTTAATTATACAATTGTTAATTATACAGTTAATTATACAATTGTTAATTATACAATTGTTAATTATACAATTGTTAATTATACAATTGTTAATTATACAGTTAATTATACAATTGTTAATTATACAGTGTATATTTGTAACAAAAATGAGCGATGATATTGCTAGTAATATATTCTCTCTTTCTCTCTCTCTCTCTCCTTTTGTTATTTTTATGAAAACATCTGCAATTGTTCTTTCTCTTCTTTGTGAATTTCTAAGTTATACGTGAAAGTCGATGTTAAACTTGCTAAGGCACCAGAGCCCTACTGCCGGCCCTGCTTGAGCACCAGAACCCTAGGGCTGGCCTTGCCTGAGCACCAGAACCCTAGGGCCGGCCCTGTTTGAGCACCAGAACCCTAGGGTCGGCTTTGGACGTAAATCATATCACATACCTTCACCCCCTTACCCCCCCGACACACACACACACAGGGCAGGAGCTATGACTCGACCCCTGTAACCATAAATAGGTGAGTACACACACACACACACTCAAGTTTTTTCTCATCCATGGATAAAAATATCCATGCCAACATGAGACACTTCCGATACACACTTGTAGTGTGGCCAACGTAAGGGAATACTTATATCCTGGTATCACGGACGCTGGCTGTCTTACTGACACTCACGACAAACCCAAATATCTGAAATTAAAATCTTTCGATACATCCTGGATCATTCTAATTGTGAATTATTGCATTCTTACGTTTTTGTTGTTTTCTAGCCACCGAACTCTCAGTCAATGTCACTAAAAATACACAAGCAGATCTATACTGTTGTGTTATATACGTCCCAGCGTGTACGTATATTTAGGCAAGAGCCGCTAGCTACCCCCCTTCCCCTCCACAGACACATACACACACACACACACACACACACACACACACACACACACACAGGACTAACAACACTGGAGGAAAGAAGGGTCAGAGGAGACATGATAATGACATACAAAATACTGCGGGGAATTGACAAGGTAGACAGTGACAGGATGTTCCAGAGAGGGAACACAGAAACAAGGGGACACAACTGGAAGCTGAAGACTCAGATGAGTCAAATGGATGTTCAGGAAGCATTTCTTCAGCCACAGAGTAGTCAGGAAGTGGAATAGTCTAGAGAAAGATATAGTGGAGGCAGGAACCATACATAGTTTTAAGACAAGGTATGATAAAGCTCATGGAGCAGGGAGAGCAGAGACCCAGTAGCAGACAGCGAAGAGGCGGGGCCAGGAGCTGAGTCTCGACCCCTGCAACCACAATTAGGTGAGTACAATTAGGTGAGTACACACACACACGTGTATGTGTGTGGGTAGGTAGCGGCTCTCGCCTAGATATACTTCCACTCGCTGGGTCGTATATAACAATTATCAGTGATAGTAGATTATAGTCATGATCCCTGCCATTCTCCCTGGATATGCTGATGTCACGGGCTCCCTCTGCTAGCCAGCTAGCTGACAGGCAACTCCCTCACTTCTTGATAGGCCTAGAAACAGGCGGACGCGGTTATGGCTGGGCTAAGTATTACCCATAATAATGCCTCAGTGTTTTCCTTGCTAACATCTCCTATCCAGGAACCCCTACGATAAATGGCGGTAGTGATGAGATATGAAAGGAGCAGGAATAAAACACTATATCAAGTATAATTGTCTAATATAAGAACTGGTAATAAAAAAACCTCAAAGCATATTTACCAAGTTGTTGACCAATGTCAATCTTGCCGGAAGGCTGCTATGAGCAGGAACAGTACCGCAATGCCAAAACTTGACCAAAAGTTTGTTGCTTCCTACCGAGTAGCTGAACATATTGGTGGAAACAAATATAACGTTAGAGAAATTAGTACTGCTCAGTATAAAGAACTGCACTTAGATCATATGAAGTTAGCATGCAATGATTAGATTCCTAGTACCCAAACAAATGAGGCAGACGCTAACAATCCTCCTAACCCAGTACTTCCACCTCTAACAACCAGACAGACTAACAACCTGATTGTCGTTATTCCCTATGTACAAGACAAGGGATGAGGAATCCCCAAGTTTCAGTCATTAATGTTAATGTTGATCCTCCTCGGTCACGGCATGTGTTAGCCGTTGTAACAAAATTTGACCCTTCTAGAGCTGATAACCACTCTGCTTATGTAAACCTCACCCTAGCAGAGTTGGAGTTAAATGTAAATAACATGTATATATGATTAGTATAGCCCAATGAGTACTCGTGTGTGTGTAATAAGCCTTACAGTATGTCGTTGTTGATCTTTTTTTTTTTTTTAAGTATTCACATTTTCTTCGAATGCTGAGATTTAACAGCAAAAAACTTTCGTTTTTGTAAATAAGTTTCCTTAGAATCTGTAGAACACATGAATAAGGATCGATCTTATTTGTTCAGTTGTAATCTTAAATAATTTCATGACCCATCATGATTTGTAATGCATTACATCCTACATATTATGTTGTGTACAACATTCTCTAGCATTGTATAGAATTAGCCAGATCCTGAAATGTCTGCCATCTATCCTTTGTATTAGTTTAGCTGTATGTCAGGGACACCATAGCGATAGCGTCGCCGAGCTGTTAACAGTGTAATACTTGTGTAGTATTATATACATTGATAGTAGATTATAGTTATGATTCCTGCCATGCTCCCTGGCTATGCTGACGTCACGGGCTCCCTTGGCTAGCCATCTGACTGACAGGCAACTCTCCCACTTCTTGATAGGCCTACAGATGGGTGATGTGGTCAAGGTCTCAAACCATTACCAATAATAATGCTTCTGTACAAAAGTCTACAGTGTTTTCCTCACTACCATCTCCCATTCAAGAACCCCCACAATACACAAGAACCCCACAATACACAAGAACCCCACAATACACAAGAACCCCCACAATACACAAGAACCCCACAATACACAAGAACCCCCACAATACACAAGAACCCCACAATACACAAGAACCCCCACAATACACAAACACACTGCTCTTGGAGCAGGAGGAGAGAGTGGATCTAGTAGTGTCTAGCAAAGAGGCGGGAGCCAGGAGTCATGAATCAACCCCTGCAACTCAAATAGGGGAGTATACACTCTTTTTCTTTCTGTCTCATGTCAAGGAGACTGACCAGGAGGTTGACAAGGACTGACCTGGAGGTTGACAAGGAGACTGACCTGGAGGTTGACAAGGAGACTGACCTGAGGTTTGACAAGGACTGACCCTGAGGTTGACACGGACACTACTTGGAGGTTACCAAGGACCACTACCTACTAGGTTGACAAGGAGTACTGACTCTGGATGACATGACTACACTGGGGGTTCAGTCTCTCTACCTTGATAAAGTACTACTGTGATAACCACTACTCTTACTACTGTGATAACCACTACTCTTACTACTGTGATAACCACTACTCTTACTACTGTGATAACCACTACTCTTACTACTGTGATAACCACTACTCTTACTACTGTGATAACTACTGACACTACTGTGATAACTACTGACACTACTGTGATAACTACTGACACTAATATGATAACTACTGGAAGTACTGTGATAACCACTACTGTTACTACTGTGATAACCACTACTGTCACTACTGTGATAACCACTACTGTTACTACTGTGATAACCACTACTGTTACTACTGTGATAACCACTACTGTCACTACTGTAATAACCACTACTGTTACTACTGTGATAACCACTACTGTGATCACTATTACTGGAACTACTGTGATAACCACTACTGGCCATACTGGTGATTACCACTACTGGTACTACTGATAACCACTACTGGCACTACTGGTGATTTCCACTACTGGTGATTTCCACTACTGGCACTACTGGTGATTTCCACTACTGGCACTACTGTGATAGCCACTACTGTGATCACTATTACTGGCACTACTGTGATTATCACTACTTCTTGATTCCACTTCTTGATACTCAGAGCTTTCATATCTCTTCCACTTTTCCTCTACATCGTTTGTATTTTTTAGTTAGATCGAGTTAACCTCAGTAATATCATGGAACAACTTACCACAGTTAACCTCAGTAATATCATGGAACAACTTACCACAGTTAACCTCAGTAATATCGTGGAACAACTTCCCACAGTTAACCTCAGTAATATCATGGAACAACTTCCCACAGTTAACCTCAGTAATATCATGGAACAACTTCCCACAGTTAACCTCAGTAATATCATGGAACAACTTACCACAGTTAACCTCAGTAATATCATGGAACAACTTACCACAGTTAACCTCAGTAATATCATGGAACAACTTACCACAGTTAACCTCAGTAATATCATGGAACAACTTACCACAGTTAACCTCACTAATATCATGGAACAACTTACCACAGTTAACCTCAGTAATATCATGGAACAACTTCCCACAGTTAACCTCAGTAATATCATGGAACAACTTCCCACAGTTAACCTCAGTAATATCATGGAACAACTTACAACAGTTAACCTCAGTAATATCATGGAACAACTTCACAGTTAACCTCAGAATATCATGGAACAACTTACCACAGTTAACCTCAGTAATATCTATGAACAACTTACACAGTTAACCTCAGTAATATCATGGAACAACTTACCACAGTTAACCTCTACTAATATCATGGAACAACTTACAACAGTTAACTTCAGTAATATCATGGAACAACTTCCCACAGTTAACCTCAGTAATATCATGGAACAACTTACCACAGTTAACCTCAGTAATATCGTGGAACAACTTATCACAGTTAACTTTAGTATTATCGTGGAACAACTTCTCACAGCGACCTATTCTAAGTGGCAACCATCAGTGTCATTATGAATCTGCAAGACTGTGTTCATCTTGAATGGAATATTTTAATCACTGTTTCCTAGCGTCTCCGCTGCCTCGTATGAATAAGGTCACAGTCTGTTGTCTAAACAAGATCTAAAATATTGTTGCTCCTAGTATCTGAGGCGGTAGGTTGAGTTAGAAAGTTGTTCTTAGTGATGTTGTTGACCTCCTGGTGACGTTAGTTGGTGATGTTCAGGTCGTCAAACAATATTTCTCCTTTTTTTCATACAAATCTTCCAAGGTTTGGTTGGGTGACGACATACTACACCGAATATAATTGTTTCCAGTACATTTAGGATTTTACTCACAAGGTCATTCTTAACATTATAGTCATTCCATGACATTTTTCTGAGTGCGACCCTAATTACATTATTACTTCCAGTAAGAGACATTTCTGCCATTACGTTTTTTGGGGTCAAGTCAGGATTCACTTAGTAATAGTATAATGATTTTCTACATGGGCGTACGAGAATAATTCGTCTCTTTTATTGGAAAATACTGCGAGAATTGTTTCAAAAACTTTTAATTCACTCAGCTTGGTTAATTAGCTTAAATTCCTCGTCCCACTGGATATCTGGCTTATAGCAGTAAAGTGTCTGCTCCCTCCTTCCCCACTACCCACTACAACATTGTCTTTACAAATATTGTGGTAGAATACTGGAATGAGAACCATGAAGACGTAGTATGTGCTACAACGACTTGAAACATTAAACAATTATATGATAAATAAAGCAATGACGTCAGGATATCAGCAGCATGGATCTTCTTCTAAACTACAAATAGGTGATTACACTGTAGACAGACATCAGTATCCACACAATACACTCCGGCACAAGATTAATGCTGCAATGTTAAAGTACTTTGTTCTGAATCAAGATTGTGTTGTGTATCCTCTCAATCTTCGCCTTGCAAGACTGAATAAATTAACTTTTATAATGGCTATCATACAATTTGCCGTTGTATCATCTCGTGGCTCAACCCTGGACACTCCGGTTGAGCAATATCCTTCAGTAACTAAGGTAACCCAAAAGTCTCGGGTCGGGAAAACTTAAAGATCTACTCATAAATTCTAAGATCCTTTTTTTTGCGACTACAGTTCATTCCTACTTGGATAAAAATTATTTGCATCTGTTACTTCCATATTCCCCTAAGAAAAAAGAAGAGAAGAGGTAAACTGGAGAGAGAAAGACGCTCTCTCTACAGAAGAAGGCGAAGAATCACAGAGCTCCTCAAGAATGCTAGATTATCTGAAACACGGAAGGAAGCGCTAACCAGGGAAGTTTTGAGCTTAAGTTAAAGGACTCATACATGATCCAGAAGAGATAAGAGGAAATAAAAACGATTAGTGAAATTGAAAGAAATTCGAAATATTTCTTTTCATTTGCCAAAAAACAAGGCAAAAACCACACCTAGTATAGGGCCCCTGCTCAGACAAGACGGATCTTACACAGATGAACACAAAGAAATGAGTGAGATACTGAAATATCAATACGACTCTGTGTTTAGTGAGCCACTAATCAGTCTAAAGGTAGAAAGTCCAAATAATTTCTTCCTGAATGAGCCTCAAAACCCTGTCAATGTATGCCAAATTTCTGATATAACCCTAACTCCGCCAGACTTTGAGAAAGCCATTGACAACATGCCCATGCACTCAGCCCCAGGCCCAGACTCGTGGAACTCTGTGTTCATTAAGAACTGCAAGAAACCCCTCTCGCGGGCCCTAAGTATGCTATGGAGAAGGAGCATAGACACAGGTGAGATTTCACAGTCACTAAAAAAAACGGATATAACCCCACTCCATAACGGTGGCAGCAAAGCAGTAGCTAAGAACTATACACCAATAGCTCTAACGTCCCACATCATAAAAATCTTTGAAAGAGTTCTTAGAAGCAGGATTGCAAACCACTTGGACTCCCAACAGTTGCAGAATCCAGGGCAACATGGGTTCAGAGCAGGTCGCTCCTGCATCTCGCAACTACTGGATCACTATCATATGGTCTTGGATGCACTATAAAACAGACTGCAGATGTATACATAGATTTTGCAAAAGACTTTGACAAGTGTGATCATGGTTTAATAACACACACAATAAGCGTGCTAAAGGGATAACTGGCAAAGTGGGGAGATGGATCTTCAACTTTCTAACCAATCGAACACAAAGAGTAGTGGTAAACAGTATTAAATCGGAAGCTGACATAGTGAAGAGCTCTGTTCCTCAAGGCACAGTACTAACCCCTATCCTGTTCCTCATCCTCATATCAGACATAAACAGAGATGTAAACCATAGCACCGTATCATCATTTGCAGACGATACTAGGTTCTGCATGAGAGTGTCAACCATTGAGGACACGGCAAATCTCCAAGAAGATATAAACCAAGTTTTCCAATGGACAACGGAGAACAATTTGATGTTCAATGAAGATAAATTCCAACTACTCAGTTATGGAAAACTGGAGGAAATAATAACTAGAACTGAGTATACTACAAACTCTAATCACATAATGGAGCGGAAAAGTAATATTAAGGACATCGGAGTGGTAATGTCTGAGGATCTCACCTTCAAGGTTCATAACAATGCCACTATCACATCTGCGAGGAAAATGATAGGATGAATAATGAGAACATTCAAGACAAGAGATGACAAGCCAATGGTCCTTTTTAAATCACTTGTTCTCTCTAGGCTGGAATACTGCTGTACACAACAGCTCCATTCAAGGCAGGTGAAATCTCAGATCTAGAGAATGTACAGAGAACCTTTACTGCACATATCAGTTCCATCAAACACCTTAACTACTGGGAACGCTTGGAAGCACTTGACTTGTACTCACTGGAGCGCAGGCGAGAGAGATACATCATAATCTACACCTGGAAAATCAAAGAGGGACTGGTCCCTAATTTGCATACAGAAATCACTCCCTATGAAATAAACTTGGCAAGCGATGCAACATACGCCCAATGAAAAGTAAGGGCACCATTAGTACACTAAGAGAAAACACCATAAGTGTCCGGGGCCCAAGACTGTTCAACAGCCTCCCACCAGCCATAAGGGGAATTACCAATAGACTCCTGGTTGTCTTCAAGAGGGAGCTGGATAGATACCTAAAGTCAGTGCCGGATCTGCCGGGCTGTGGTTCGTTCGTTGGACTACGTGCGGCCAGCAGTAACAGCCTGGTTGATCAGGCCCTGATCCACCGGTAGGCCTGGTCATGGACCGGGCCGAGGGGGCGTTGATCCCCGGAATACCCTCCAGGTAGACTCCAGGTATGTCTTTAGTTGTTTTCATTATATCTATGGAGTTCATAAAATATCTTAAGTATTCAGTAAAATTCACTTTCCGTTTATTAGTTAAGGTTATTGAAGTTGAATAAATTCGCTTGTAGTCTTTGACGCTCAAAATGGTGGTGCAAATTTATTCCCTAATTTCGTGTTTTCAACTAATCTTAATACTATACAGCGTACCTCGTCATACGTGTCATGTACGTATATATGTATTATAAATTGTATATAATACCGACAAGTTGGCAAGTAAGACACTTGTGCCATACTAATAATCTTAGTTATTATGACGTACGTATATTAATAATACAGTAGTAAGAATGACCCTGTGAACACTTGTTGCCTCTTGATATTCATTTCCGTTGAAGTCTTCACATTTTCTTCTACTGAATAATACATTTCCAAGTAATCTTAGCATATCTTCATCTATGATAAGACGGATACGTAGCTTAAGCAACTAATCTCAAAGAAGACAAATGTATCTTACCATGAGTATGCTTGTCAAGCATTAAAATATATTATTAGGAGATAAACGAGGAATCTGAATGCAACAGTAATGTAGTTAGAAACTTGAGATCAATAACTCACTATGATAACATGGATCTAAATTAGTACATTTACTGAGTAACTTTCAGTGCAAACAGACTGAGGACAGTTTAACATATACACAGACCATGATCAAGCTAAATGTAGAATATTTATTTGATTGTTTACTAATTCAAAAATAGAGGGATAACTAATCTATCTTATTATTATTGAAAATATGATACCATGTATCCAAAATTTACTTGAAACAGATAAAATAATTAAACAGTATAATTATATAGTCAATGCAAGTGGCTAGCCCTTTTAGGCCAAGTTTCTAGGTCTTTTATGTATCCATATGCTGTAACTGTCTAGGTAACCTTCCAGTAGATGTAGATGGGACGCACAATAAACTAATGACTTCAGTGGCAAAATATAAAACGTATGCAGGAAATCTTTCAGAATTTTCTTCTCTCCTTCAATGTTTTCTTCTCATTACTAACATTTTAGCTCTTTTGCATTAGTTTATTTCTGAATTTAAGTTTGTTTCGTAAAATTTCGCGTAATTGTGTGTTCGTTGACTAAGCTCGTGTCATTCGTACCTTCCTCACGTGAGTCTCCGGCCATCTTGGGTCATAGTGTATTCTTTGCATGTATCTTACAGCATTTTACATCATGCTGAAGTCTTTTATTCAGTGAAATCACTTTTCTTCATGGGTCACCACTGTGAAGTGCAGACTTACAAATAAATTTTATGTGAAGTATTCTCATTTTAATTAATAAATTATAAATACTGGAAGACAAATGCACAAACAAAGGCACCAAGATCAGCTGGCTGGGCAGCAGAGGAAGGCAGTGGGCGGTCCTTAGGACGTGGGTGTGGGCGGCATGTGGTACATGGAACTTGAGTGTGGGCAGCGGACCTTATACGGCCTCACTTTGGAACTACCACCACCGTCACACCTATCAAGGACCACTCTGGCATGTGATACTGGCCAGACACCCACCCACCATACTGTCCATCTTGCCCCAACTTCCTCCACATGTAAACAAACACATGTTGGTTAATGCACAACTAACAAACACACACACACACACACCTACTGGAGTTTTATGACAGAGTGACAGCAGTAAGACAAGAGAGAGAGGGGTGGGTAGATTGCATTTTCTTGGACTGTAAGAAGGCGTTTGACACAGTTCCACACAAGAGATTAGTGCAAAAGCTGGAGGACCAGGAAGGAATAACAAGGAAGGCACTATAATGGATCAGGGAATATCTGTCAGGAAGACAGCAACGAGTCATGGTTCGTGGCGAGGTGTCAGAGTGGGCGTCTGTGACGAGTGGGGTTCCACAGGGGTCAGTCCTAGGACCGGTGCTGTTTCTGGTATATGTGAACGACATGACGGAAGGAATAACCTCCGAAGTGTCCCTGTATGCAGATGATGTGAAGTTGATAAGAAGGATTAAATCGGACGAGGACCAGGCAGAACTACAAAATGATCTGGACAGGCTGCAGGACTGGTCCAGGAATTGGCTCGTGGAGTTCAACCCCACCAAGTGCAAAGTCATGAAGATTGGGGAAGGGCAAAGAAGACCGCAGACGGAGTACAGTCTAGGGGGCCAGAGACTACAAACCTCACTCAAGGAAAAAGATCTTGGGGTGAGTATAACACCAGGCACATCTCCTGAGGCGCACATCAACCAAATAACTGCTGCAGCATACGGGCGCCTAGCAAACCTAAAAACAGCATTTCGACATCTTAATAAGGAATCGTTCAGAACCCTGTACACTGTGTACGTTAGGCCTATACTGGAGTACGCAGCACCAGTTTGGAACCCACATCTAGCCATGCACATAAACTAGAGAAAGTGCAAAGGTTTGCAACACGACTAGTCCCGGAGCTAAGGGGTATGTCCTACGAGGAGAGGTTAAGGGAAATCGACCTGACGACATTGGAGGACAGAAGAGAAAGGGGGGACATGTTAACGACATATAAAATACTGAGAGGAATTGACAAGGTGGACAGAGACAGAATGTTCCAGAGATGGGACACAGCAACAAGGGGGCACAGCTGGAAGTTGAAGACTCAGATGAATCACAGGGATGTTAGGAAGTATATCTTCAGTCACAGAGTGGTCAGGAAGTGAAATAGCTTGGGAAGCGATGTAGTGGAGGCAGGATCCATTTATAGCTTTAAGAAGAGGTATGATAAGGCTCATGGCGAAGGGAGAGTGACCCAGTAGCGGCCAGTGAAGAGGCGGGGCCAGGAGCTATACTCGACCCCTGCAACCACAACTAGGTGAGTACATGATAAAGCTCATGGAGCAGGGAGAGAGAGAGGACCTAGTAGCGGTCAGTGAAGAGGCGGGGCCAGGAGCTAAGTCTCGACCCCTGTAACCACAATTAGGTGAGCACAATTAGGTGAGTACACACACACACACACACACACACGATAGTGACAGGATGTTCCAGAGAGGGAACACAGAAACAAGGGGACACAACTGGAAGCTGAAGACTCAGATGAGTCAAAGGAATGTTAGGAAGCATTTCTTCAGGCATAGAGTAGTCAGGAAGTGGAATAGTCTAGCGAACGATATAGTGGAGGCGGGAACCATACATAGTTTTAAGACAAGGTATGATAAAGCTCATGGAGCAGGGAGAGCAGAGACCCAGTAGCGGACAGCGAAGAGGCGGGGCCAGGAGCAGAGTCTCGACCCCTGCAACCACAATTAGGTGAGTACACACAGGCCCATACTTGAGTGTATGCAGCACCAATTTGGAACCCACATCAAGCACTTCAAGAAATTAGAGAAAGTGCAAAGGTTTGCAACAAGACTAGTCCCTGAGCTAAGGGGTATATCCTACGAGGAGAGGTTAAGGGAAATCGACATGACGACATTTGAGGACAGGAGGGATGTGGGGGACATAAAATACTGAGAGGAATTGACAAGATGGATAGGGACGAAATGTTTCAGATAGAGGACACAGCAACAAGGAGTCACAACTGGAAATTGAAGACTCAGATGAATCACAGGGATGTTAGGAAGTATTTCTTAAGTCACATAGTTGTCAGGAAGTGGAACGGTCTGGAGATTGAGGTAGTGGAGGCAGGATTCATACATAGCTTTAAGAAGAGATACAATAAACCACAAATAGGTGAGTACAAATTTGTGAGTACAAATTTGTGAGTACACACATAATACCTGAAAGGATAGCAGATGATTATTCTCAGTAGGATAACAGGCAATGAGGGGATGGGGAGCAGCTGCACTGCTAATCACAAACCAGTCGACTTTTCAAGAGATTTGAGGGGAAAATACAGTTGAGTCAAATGACTGGGGAATCAAAAGAAGTAGCAATGATCAACAGTGCATGACAGGACGAGAATGCATGACAGGACTACCCAGGGTGTGGAGTCTCTCTTTAACACTAATGTAATGCATGACAGAAATACCCAGGATGTAAAGTCTCTTTTTAACACAAATATACTGCATGACAAGACTACCCAGGATGTAGAGTCTCTCATTAATACATGATAGTACTAATTAGTGTGTGGCGTGTTTCTCTAGCGTAATGCAATGCAATATGTAATGTCCAGTGAGTGTGGAGTATTCATTTAGCAGAGATATGATAAATGACACAGCTTCGCAATGTGTGAAGAGTCTCACCAGCAGTAATGTAATGCAACATCGTGCAACCCATTTAAATGAGATATAATAGAATGTGTACCCAGCGCAAGTCCCCTCTAGATATTACGTGTTTTGCAAGGCTGTGTATTATATTTCGATAATAAGATTTAATGTAATATGTGAAAAATTGGCAGTTTTGTTCATTAATTGTTGTAAATCACTCTAAATTACATTATTTGATAACTATTTGGAGTATAATAACCGCATCAACTGGAATTTATTCCTGGGTAATGTTATAACAACAATATATAACCAGGTGTTGCACCTTTAACACAAATTAGCTATGAGAGGTGATAGTAACGTAAACTGCTTGTTCAAGTGACATGTTGGTGGCAGTGTAACGAGTATCGTAGTAATGTGTGTGACTGGCGATATGCTCGACATTCTGTTCACCTTAGGTTTTTCTCCTTCAGGAAGCTTCAAATGACACACTTGCAAGGAATTTATTTTTTCCAAAACGTTTCGCATACATAGTAGGCTTTTTTAGTCGAATACACAGGAGGCAGCAGAAGCCGTAGAGATGAAATGACAATGTAATCGGTCCATCACCCTCGAATATGTAGTTTAAAGGTAGTCTCAGCCTGGAGAAAAGTTCTGCTCCATAGTCTAGAACAATGTGAAGTATGTGTACAATATTTGCCCGGACAATGTCTTGGCGCAAGTTTTAATATTTTGATGACGCGTCTCTGGCTCCTGAAGGAGAACCACTCCTTAAAAGTTAGGTGCTTTACTAGACGGCGCATCTGGTACACTTCGTTGAGGAGGACCTGTCTATAAGATTTCTCGATAGTACTATCATGTACATACAAGGAAATTTTCATATATATATTATATATATATATATATATATTATATATATTATATATATATATATAATATATATATATATATATATATATATATATATATAAATATGATATATATTATTCATGGGATATACATATGCATATTCACTCGTTCACTTGCATGTGTATGTATGGCCACTCGCAATCACACGACCATTCATACACCAACACATATCTTAATGGACATGCCGAGAGATGAGTCAGTGAGCTGCGACGAGTTAGCTGACAGACAGCTTGTAAGACAAGATTTGCCATCTCTGAACCCCTTACTGGTTATTGCTTGTTAAACCACTTCTCTTCAAATAGGCCACCACTCTCCTTCTGACTATAATCTCCATTATCTTATATTGTCTGCATTTCTGTGATACTGGCCTGTAGTATAACACTTCTTGTTTATTTCCCTTCTTAAAAATTGACACTGCATTCACTGTATTTCAGATCTCTAACAACTGTCCTGAATCCATTGACTTGTAGATCTGAGCTAGTGGTACAGACAGTGCCCTCTCACAGAATCATTGACTTGTAGATCTGAGCTAGTGGTACACACAGCAACATCAGAAACAACATGACAACATAAAAAAATCACAGCAACCTAAAATACCAACAACATAGGTAAAAATCACAGCATCATGAGAGTAAACACAGCAATAGAAGTAAGAACACAGCAACATAAATGACAACACAGCAACATAAATGACAACACAGCAACATAAATGACAACACAGCAACATAAATGACAACACAGCAACATAAATGACAACACAGCAACATAAATGACAACACAGCAACATAAATGACAACACAGCAACATAAACAACAAAGACACCCAAATAACAACACATCGAAATAAGCAAAATCACAGCAACATAAATAACAGCACATCAACATAAATAAAGCTACAGCAACATAAGTAACAATTCAGCAACATAAATAACTACACAGCAACATAAGTGACTACATAAATAACAATACGACGGCATAATAATATAGCAACATTAATAATTACACAGCAACATAAATAACACAGAAACAAATATTAACACAGCAACATAAACGACAACAGCATAAATAATATAGCAACATATGTAACAGAGCAGCGACATAAATAACAGAGCAACAACATAAGTAACAGATCAGCAACATAGGTAACACAACAGCAACATAAGTAACAGAGCAACAAGATAAGTAACAGAGCAACAAGATAAAGATAATCAGCAACATAAATAACAAAAAACAAAAACGATAAAAGTAACATAGCAACAAGATAAATAACAGGGCAACAACATAAGTAACAGATCAACAACATAAGTAACAGAGCAACAACGAAAGTACCAACGCACTAACACAAGTAAGAGAACAGTAACACTGGTAAGAGTAAAGTAACACCTGCAACACTCATCTTACTATAAATGTGTTGGTAGCTGACTGAGTCAAACAAGGTTATCCTGGTAGACAATAACTCTCATATATCTTCCTAATGTGTTACGACGATCAAACATTATCTGTAACTAATACAGTGTTCCTATTGTACACACTATACACAACATATACCAACAAGTATAACAATGTATACACAATAATGCATACACAACAATGTATACACTGCAATGCATACACAAGAATACATAGACAACAATGTATACACAAAATTGAAATAAGAATCCATTATAAATTTCTAAGGCAATTCAGTATCTAAATATGTAAATATTAACAGTTATCGCGTGGAAACTAATTTGTTTAGAAACTGTTGTAAATTATAACTTACATTACATAAAATCAACGCACAGCTTCCTTTGAGAAAAACACACCAGTGCTTCTCAGAGGTTGAAGGCGATCGGAAGATGCGTTTTCGAGATGTCCCGCAGAATCCAACCAAAGTTCATTAACTATTTTAGTAAACTTTTAGATCTGCACCTCCGTAGACTAGAACAATACACAGTCGGACCGAAACGTCGTCATAAGTCTTACGTCCGATTTATTTGTGTAAACTTTGTTTAGTATACAGGAAAATATACAAACTATTTTAAAAATATAATTGGCAAATTGACATGTACACCTGAGTAACTTTCCCAGCCTTGATCTACATAACATTTGCCAGAGGAACGTGCATATGTAGATAGTTGCTCAGTTGGTAGCGCACTCAGCTCATACATTGAGATCCGTGGTTCGATCCCCCGGTACGGGTGGAAAATATTTGGGCGTATTTCCTTACACCTGCTGTCCCTGTTCACCTAGCAGTAAGTAGGTATTTGGTGTTAGTCGACTGGTTTGCGTCGCATCCTGGGGACAAAATTAGCCTAATTTGCCCGAAATGCTCTGCATAACCAGGGGCTTTCTATACAGTATGTCATTGATGTCAGCTATGGTCTGTATAAGTAGTATCATGTACTTGTAGAAATCAAGATTATTATTATTATTATTATTATTATTATTATTATTATTATTATTATTATATTATTATTATTACTTACAGTACAACAGCTCTTAAAAATTGAGGTCCATCTTATGAGGTGTTTTCTTAAGTTATAAACGAAAAGAAAGGAGGAACAGGAAAAAAAATCAGTCACCCACTTAAGGATACACCTTTGAGATACCTAATAAGTCCAGTAAATCGAAACAATTTCTTGATTTTAATATGGAAATCATTACTAAAGATGAGCGCACGTCTCGCCTCAGAGATACTGACATGTTTCATTCATGTGACACACCTAACACCTCGAGGCCAGTGTTTGGCGTGATGGATGACACAGTGTACTCCAGAGCTATACATGTTTACACATTTGTATATATGTTGCACACATGACACTTTCAGCACCAGGCAGTCACATGGCCGGCAGGCCGGACTTGAGTCCTGGAGGTGGGAAGTACAGTGCCGGCACTCTGAAGGAGGGGTGTTAATGTTGCAGTTGTATAACTGTAGTGTAAACACGCCTCTGGCAAGACAGTGATGGAGTGAATGATGGTGAAAGTTTTTCTTTTTCGGGCCACCCTGCCTTGGTGGGAGACGGCCGATGTGTTAATAATAATATATTATAATTATTATTATTTCTGCATAATACATAGTTTAAAAAAATGATAATATCAATAGTAAACATGGAAGATCCTTAGTTATGCACAGCGTAACACTTGTGGTCACACAGACACTGCCATCTGTCACATATATAACACTTAACACACCTCAAGCACTGTATTATGTCACATCTCACACACACTTGACATTTTTTTAACATCTTAGGCATTGCAATCTGTACTTACATGATAATTGTATCAACAAGCAACGTAATCCTTCATACTTGTGACAGTTCTAGCACCTCAGTTATCTCTCACACCTTGCGAACTGTTATCTTTCACTTATGAAAGATAACAGTGCTGATGTTCACAGCAAGCGTAGTGTTACATGATGTTCGCATAATGCAGCATATTGCATGATGTGAGCATCAGCAGTATGTTGCTTCCATGCTGTAGTAGTATGTCACTGATGTCAGCTGGGCCTGTATACCATGTACATGTACTTGTAGAAATTAAGATATTATTATTATTATTATTATTACATAGTGGGAACACTAGCTAGCTATGTTTCCATGTCATATTCCATAACACATGTTGAATTTTGTACATCTGGTAATGAAATATGTCAGCTGTAGCTGGAAGACATCAGTAAGACGATGAAGATATCGTAAAACAATCCACGTTGACTTCAGTAGCTGAGGCAGTTTGAAGGTTTCGTCTCAGAAGAGCTGATGCAATTATTACATAGGAATTACTATCTCTCAAGACGTCATCTGCAGAAATCCAAGTGTTGGAAAACGTCTACACCAGAACAAAGCATTATATCAATCTCTAGTAAAGCTCGCAACAGCAACACTAGAAAAGCATCACTGCAACAGTGAATGTTATCATTCAACAAGAGCACACGTGTAGCAGCATCTGAAGAGTGCGTGTTATCATTCAACAAGAGCACACGTGTAGCAGCATCTGAAGAGTGCGTGTTATCATTCAACACGAGCAGCGTCCACCAGGTGGGCGCAGACTAGGCGCCAGCATTGGTCAGGTCATGACCCGTCTACTCAGAGAATATATAAAGTATCATAACCATGGTAGTCCCGCTTCTTAACTACACAAACACACGGCATTTACAGCATACAAATCTGTGGTGGCCGCAACTCTGCAGCCGTAGGTATTGTATTTGACTAGCAATAAGAAGAGATGAATCTACCTAAGTCAGTCAGAACTATGCTCTAATGGCCTTACACATCTCCCAGCCATACCTAGCACAACAGTCGAGAAAAAGAGACAGAAAATAAGCTTCCAGTATATACTGCAGGTGCTAGCATGGGGTCTGGCTCCTGTGTATATCATAGCTACGTTTGACATGCAGGAAGAATCCCAGAAATCACAATAATTTCATATGGGCACTCAAAGCAGAATGACACTAATCATAGAAGCTGAACACGATTCAACGTAGGAACAAGATGTAATTTAACCATCGCTCAGTACACCACAGGTTACCTCCCAATCATCAATGTACCAGATACAAACATGCTAGGCAGTCGGAGCGCATTAAAGAGACGCTGAAACACTCATAAATTATTGCAATCATGGATCAAGATCTTGATGCCAAGACGGCAGAAATTCGTTAAGAACATCATGCAGAGTATGGTAACATTAGATTGAGATTAGATTCCTTTCGTATAATGCGTAATTCTCTCTTCATTCTTAGAAAACGTTTCCAGGATGCTGGACTTCGCGACATATGAATTGAATCTTGCGTACTTGATGTTAACATTCTGACTCTTGCTTAAGACAGTTTAAAGATAACCAAATTACTCTAGAGAGAGAGAGAGGAAAGTATTCATGAAACTGAACAACATGCAGCAATAAGCTTGTTCACAGTAAAAATGCAATAATCTCAGTAACAGAATGTTCAGAGTCTGGCATGATGGATGACAAAATGTACTTAACAGCTATACGCTAACACATTTGTGTATATATGCAGCCATGATGAGATATGCATGGACAAAATTTCTCCCATGGGTGAAGGGAAATATATCAATGACATTGTGCATTTTAGCACTGAATGTCCTGCAAATGATAATCAGTTGCCACTAGAATGGATTTTGAAAGTCCCATGGTCCATCCAGGTAGGTGAGACGTAGAGAGAATATCTTTACTCTCAGGTACTACCATGGCGAGTACCTGAGGGCAAACAGGTCTGGCATCTGTGCCCACAAGCAATATAGTCAGTGATGGTGTAGTATGAGTGAGACTGAGCAAATACGAACCTCTTGGGAATGGACACAGTCAACAAGCGTCAAAACACCTAAGAAGATGTTTTGGACCTTGGACGGCTTGTTATTGTCGAGGGAAGGATGAACAGTGACAAATACAAGGCAATCCTGATACCTCATTTTCTTCCCATTGTGGATAGAGACTTTCCTGGTGGAGAATGCATTTTCCAGCAGGATCTTGTTCCATACCACTCTTCCAGAAAAATGCTGACATTCTTCGAAGAGAGTGGGCTAAGCGTTCTAAATTGGCCTGAAAATTCTTCTGACCCCAACTGAGAATCTATGGGCAATAACCAAACGCAGGATCGCGAAACAGACTGTTCATCTGTGGAGAAGTTAATTGCTGTTGTTATTAGGACCTGGTACCACGACGAATAACTTGCCAAAACGTGTTTAACATTTTTCAATTCTACGCCAAAGCGTGTGGCAATACTTATAAAAGCAAAGGGTAGTCATATCTTTTATTAAATCAATTATCAGTCATATCATTGTTGTGTATTATTCAAATAAACATTAATTTTCTACATAAATATCTTATCACTGTCCTAATTAATATGCACACTACTGTGGTACATAATAGCCGAACATCGAAGTACTTTCCCTCAACCATCAGGGGTGGAGAAGAAAGAAGCCGTCTCATAAAGAGATAATCTTAAAAGTTAAGTCAACCAGTTAAACAGTGTACAGGAAATCATGTGTATTTCAAGAGCCCAGGATGCTCCGACATGACAGGTGAAGCTGGTTGTGCCACTTTAGTGGAGGAAATACTTAAGAACAGCTCATCGAAGAAATTTCATGACCCTCTTAAAGTTGAATAACTGACGACCTTCAGGAAGCTGCACAAAACAAAATCAGTTTCAAGCAATAGAAGAATGTTAACAGTGAAAGCAAAATTCTTTTTCCACTAATCATCGTTACAACACAAACTAGAAATCTTCAGATGGCTGAAGTTCTTCACTATAAACTTTGTTTACAACTGAAGGGTAATTAAGCAAGAAAGGCCAAGCGGTTTTATCTGCCACATTGAAAAAAAACTTGTCGCTCTAATGGATCAGATTGTGAGATGCTGCGGTGACACTTGTTGGCATGAGTCCAATTCACCAAGTTCCTAGTGACCAGATGACTTTCAGGGACTTTTCTTTGAGAGTGCTATATATGGCTTTTAAAGAGATATATACTAACAGACGTATTAACATTGTGTTTGGTGTCTATAATGAATTATATAGAGAAAACTTGGAAAGAATGGCGAGAGGAGAAGACTCTAATTTGCTCAAAATAAATCACATCTAACCCTTTTCCTAGTTTATGAGCGACTTCTTCAGAGTATACAGATAGACTGGAAAGAATATGTATGTTGTGCTACAGGATAACGACAGCTGGAAGGTGTTGTGCTTCAATGTATGCATTGGGAAGTTGACGGCCCGATACTTCATCAGTATGTCTGCCGAGATTTACTCAGGTCCTTGTTATTGGTCGTGATGACACCCATGATTTCTTTTGGGTCCTGACCTTTACTGATCCATTGGTGCCTCATCGTATTAAAAGTGTAGCAATAATACTCGAATAAAGATCAGTGATATAGAAAAGTTGCAAATAGAGTAGGAAGACATCTGTCAAGCATTGACAGAGTTGCACTCTTATGCAGTATGTGACATCGTTAGTGCATCTGCACGATAAAGGAAGACTTCTAAAATTGCTCACTTATAGAGAGGAAATTCAAGAAATGTACAAATGGTGAATAAATAATGCAAGGATGTGTTGGTGCAACGTTTCGCCTAAATTATTTAACGTCAAGATATTTAACGTTGTACAAGTTTCTATTTAATGCACACAGTATATTTTACTAGCCTATGCTAGGCAGATCCTTGTCAACCCTGTCATTCCTACTCATTTTATGGATTATATTAAACTAAATGGCAAAAATAAATAAACATGTAAATTTAATATTAGTACTGGTCAAAGATGTTATCAAGTTACTTATTGACATGTCCAGACTATGACCATCCACGCGTACAACTCCTGACATTACCCAGCCAATATATTCCCCGCTTTTCTCAGACTGTATTGAACTACCAAAAGACTCGCAGTGAGCGAAACATCTATATTATGAATGTCCTGGTGTTGCACTTGCGTATTGTTTACCTACAATAACAACACTGATGAGATTAAGGCAAACAATGACTTTAAAGAAAACGAATAAAAAAATTCTTAAGACTCTCACTATAGGAGACAGAAATGACATTATTACAACACTTTATAACATTATCCCAAAGCTCATGCAAAGCAAATGTGAAATAATTCTTTTAAGCCCTTCCTCAGACGTCCAAAATAGAGCAACAAACACAAAATTTCTGAAGAATTTGCGATCGTAAAATTTTATGGGACTTCAACTTTAACCGAGACTTTCCAATAAATTAGTCGCTAGGAAATGTGAGCTCTTAACTTGGGAAGATGTTTGCCACTATCTTGGTGAAATATATGCAGTTATCTTAATGAGATATGTGCAGTCAACTTGGTTAGGACCCCTCAAGGAAGGTTCCTTGGTGCTGGTGAGGAGCTTTTAATCTAGGGAATTGGATCTGTGCTCCGATTAAGCCTGAGTCCCTTCCCCCCTCATCCCCCCACAGGCGAGGTATAATTCCTACGGGTTTAGCTCTCCTCCATGATAATAATAATAACAAGAACAACGTAGTGGTGGGTTCTTAATGAGCTGTATGCAGATGTGTGTTAGCTGATACATTTGTGTGTTATTCTTGATAACAAACTTCAATCCCATGTGTAGATGTAACATACACGTTGTTCAGAACATTGCGGATGCATTTATAGCCATCTTTAACTTATTATTTCTTGGTCCTGGATGTTTTTCCTATTTTCACTTTCTCCCATGCTCTTTAAGGGATCCCATGTACTCTGGCTCTGGATTCAACGAAGCAGGCCTTCTTAATTAATGGTGGCCGTCGAGCTAGTCACCCAGAAATATGAGCTAATCCTCATATTTCTGTCCCTGAGAACTCGAGAGACGTTACTGGCTAAGTTCCGGATAGACAGGACTCTGTATCTAGAGACTGCTCTCTCGTGGTGGCTGCTGACAATACAGTCTGTGATGAAATGTAGTGGAAACTGTAGTTGGCGAGAAAATGCGCTTTGAGGAAGAAACCATGATTATGCCGCTCTTAGTTCTGGTGTCATGGTAAGATTGAAGATGAATGAAGTCTTCTTTATTGGTGGACTTCATGTATAATTTGCATGTGAGCCTGTTTCCATTTGTGAGTAGTGGGACATCTAGGAATGGGAGTCGCTTGCTGTTTTCTTCTTCCAGTTTTAATTTTATTCTGGGTTCAACAATGTTGATGATGCTTGTGATATTCTGAATTTGTATTTTATCAAGAAAAATGACCAGAATATAAAGATAGCATGATCATGTTATAATATTGGGGAGGGTAAAATGAATGGTTCTCTGATATAGCACTGATTGGAGAGGTCAAGGGAATCCCAAAATATTGTTGGTACTTACAGTCCCCACAGCTAAAGCGGTTGTAGTTAATCCACAGCTCAATCAAATCCACGAAGTACTTACTGGCAGCAGGGAGGCTCTGGGGACACACAAACACAAACAAGAAACACAAGAAATCATAATAACACGATTGCAAACAAAACACAGAGTGGTTAGCGCACTGACCTGTAAGTTTTAGGGCTCACCTGACATGGGTTCAAGCCCCACCCGTTCTGTGATTAGAAGAAAGAATGTAACACTCTCGTCAGAGTCCACCACTTAGGACGCCTATTTCTATAAAGAATATAAAGGGATCATCACCGTACCCGTCACAAAACCCACCAAACAGATGATCACTTGCTGCTATCTTCTCGTTCTCAGGAGCCAACAACAACACCAGTTCATCATTACGGCTGATGAAAGAAGGTGGGGTGGTAATTCTCAGCATGAAAAACTGCAACAATTAGGTCTTTGTCTACTTGGAGATCAACAACACTTGAACCCATAAAGGAACGCCAGTGGTTAAAAGCCACCAAGACGTTTCTGAGCCGGGACGATCGCATTCCCCGTATAACAGAACAGAGATACTCTACTGTCTCCTCAGTAATCCTGGACCTGCCAGACTTTATGGGTTACCAAAACCTCTAACCCTAATATTTCCCTCAAGATTCATCACCTCGTGTATTGGGAGGTACTCCCGTTAAACGTTACAAACTTTTAGGTACCATGCGGCAGTCACTAGTCAAACATTCAGATGACATACCTAGTCTAAAGATATGGTCCCACTTCACAAACATCTCACTACACAAACCATCAGTATTATCTGTAAAACAAAAATAGACAACCAGGACTCCCTATTCTTGGCAAGGACTTCGTGGAACTGATAGAGATGTAAATTAACTACAAATGCTTCAGCAACATAGAACATAAGTAATGACAATATTTTGGGATGACCATGGGCTCTCCGATCAGTGCTGTTGACCAATCTCTTCAAAGATCACCTTGAAGCAGTTCACGACCTTCCTGCCATTCTCAGCTCAGTAAAGCATAGCAAAACTATAACATAATAATGCTATATTGACAGCATACTAGTCATGTCTCCGCACAAACTCGAAATCACAACATCCTCGTCACTATCAACAGAACGGAAACCACAATTAAATTCACAGTACGAAGTAAACAACAACCGACTTCTATGCCTAGACGTCCTACTACACACAAGTGGAGACTTTTATAGTATACAGGAAGGCTGCTAACAAGCACGACCTCATACGCTTCCAGTCACACTACGACACCAGAATCAAAATAAGCATAATCACCGATTTCTTCCTTATAGCTCATTAGCTAACCAGCCCGCATATTCTCATAGAGGAAAGTGAATATATCACACGCTAGTTAGGTCATCTACAGTTCTCACATTTCATCACAGTCTGTAGAATGCTCACCCTCCACATTGTTAACGGTATTAACGGTAACACACAAGAGAGTGGTCACTAGGTACACAGTAATACCCATAAACAACATAACAACTTTCTCGAATTGTCAGGGACAACAAAATGAGCATAGCATCAAGCTCTGTGGCCACCATCAAGGACCTGCTCAAGAAACAGAAAACTGTTAAATTTAGAGGATGGTTAGTGTGACTAGTTAATCCAAGTCGGACCGAAATATCGTCATAAGTTTCTCCCGCGTATGTGAGAGTTATTTATGTATTGTTCCAGTCATGAAATTGTGCCTTTTTCTTTTTTATGTAATATCCCCTGCAGGTATAAGGGGCATAGGGAAAATAGCCAGGACCATGGAATAGTAAAAATTAGAAGATACGGAATAGCGATTGGAGAAAACATATCGTTAGGACCTGCAACTGTGACGAGTTGAATAAAGCAGTTATATTACACTGAAACAAACATTGTTACCTCATATCATGCCTGATATCGATATTAAGTACTGATACGCAGAAATTAGAGTCTTAGCTTCCCAAAAACTCTGGCAAAGATGATCTTACCTAACCAGGATACTGTGATCAGGTGACAGGACTGCACTGCCGCGCCTCCTGCAGCTTCCGCATGTGACGCCATTCTGTTAAATGACCCACTCTGTATCTCCAGACTTCTCCCCATTATGTGTGTTGTATTTCTAGTTCTCTCTACATTAGGATTGAAAAGCCACTAGTGGCGAAGAGCTCCTTATATGAAATCACCTCATTGTGCATACACGATGTTATTTCTAAATTTAGAGAGTCTGTATATCACATTTTAAGATTAATTTTTCATGACCTTCTGGAAACTGCATCGAAGCAGATTGTGTCCGCTCACTCAGCATTTATGTGTTTTTTTATGCAGCATCTTAAGTGTTCCCTAATGCACTCCACCGATCCACTTCTTTTTCCTGATGTGTGTGTAACAATTTGTACCTCTGTATGTAACAGCAGGCATGCCTTAATTCTTTCAATTAAACCATGTCTTTATTATTGCAATATTATTCATATTTTCTACTCATGCACTTCTTATTTTGTCTATTTGTGCTCCGGCATGCAACCTTCGCCTACTACGTTACTGCTCACAATGAGATGCAGCTAACTACTCACTAGGCACACAGACAGCAGCCATCCTCACTACACTATAACTGCTATCATTACCCATTAAATGAAGCCAATATATATGCGGTGGAGAGGAATGATTCATGCTCTCACACGGACACACCATTACATCAGCCTTACTGACGACGACTACACACGACGGCCGACTGGAATCCTTATTTTAGTATTCTTCCCAAAGATTCTCCTCCCTCTCTCTCGTGCATTAGGCAACATACGTAGTTCACATTTGGTATTGCTAGAGCGTAGCAGTCTTGTCAGACAGCATCCTTCCCTCCCTCCCTCCTCTCCAGTCCCTGAGTCCTTCCGCCCCACGCACAATGCACCACAACACATGGAGGGGTTCATGCGTGGCAGTCTCAATGGATTATGAGGGAGAAAAGCCATGCCATTGCCTTTAGAGCCAATTTAAGAGACTGGCATAAAGATACCGACTCGGGGATACTTCGTGACCTGCGCACACAATATCTGCTGATCTAGCCGAGGGACAAGTGGAATTCATCTTGACATAAAATAGATTTAATATATATTTTTCAAGTGCTTACCGACTTGTGGTGACAAGTGTGAAGAATTATGATAGACAAGTACTGAATTACAGAAAAAAAAAAAAAGGATCCGGTTTACTTCAGGATTTAACATTGTCATTTTTAAACAAGTCCTTACAAATTAACAGGCCCACGTGTCTTGTCACTGAATTAGGCTAAGTTACACAGACCTATTTTAAATGTATATTTATTACAAATAAGCCATTTAAAAACTTAAAACGTCTGGCAATGCTGTGAAACAGAAGCAGTCCAAGACAACACTCAGTTCTTCCCGTGTATCACTCTGGGAGCGAGGATGTGTGGTGTATGAGCAGGGCAGCCGTGAATATGGTAATGATATGCAATAGCCGTACACTGTGGGCATATTAAAGCTAATTAAATAAAAACGTGGCCATGTGGGGCTGTGGTTTGGCTATGCCCAGTCGTAAGAGTAGAAACATTACTACAGCTGACAACAGTAATATGAGGGTGAGCAGAAGCCTAGTTACTATTTGATAAAAAAATATATTATTGATCACAATTCACACCAGTTCACTGCCAGAGATCTTAATGTGCCGAGACAAAACTGTGAAATATACGTCTGAGGGAGACTGAAGGCCCTGAAATGCGGAACGCATACAAAAGTTAGAAAGTTTATAATCCAGAATGCTAAGGCATCTAATGATTAAGGAACTAAGGCTATTTTGCTTTTACTAAACGTGCAGCTTTGCTAACGTCGACGGAATAAGACACTGGGATGCATGGAATCAATTATTTGGATCGCTTACAACTCACTTTTCGAGTATTGGATTATAAGATATCGTAATACAATTAATGTCAGTACCGGTAAATGCATATAGCTTCTCAGTGGTGATATCCACGTTAAAGCAGAAACATTGGTAAACACGCATGTTATATCTCCGATGGCAACAGTAGACATCGTTGCAGACTACCCATGAAAGCCTTTGCGTATAACGTACAGGTAAATTATACTTTACTGAGTTATTTCATGTTCTGCTCTTTACCTTTGAAGTGCACCATAGACTGGATAAAGACTTAATTTATATCAAACCACGTTGTAAATTTAAATTTCATAGCCGGTAAATAAAACGGCAATAGCTTTGATAAATCTTACTGTCATGGTAAATTTCTAAAAGAACTTAATCAAAGCAAATCTGACCTGGATTTTTTTTGGGTTCCAGATATATGTTTTCTCGAGAAAGTTATCCCTTACGAGGTATCTAATACAAGCCCAGATATACAAAAGAAATTATCTCAGATGCTCTGCTGCTCTTTTATTTGAGTTGCACAAACATTTTTTAGCTTTTGTCATTGACCAAAACTAAAGACATTTTGGATCCTCTTTGATACATCAACACCTTTAAGTATTTTTCCTTTACTAAATTTAATAGTTTTTTTTTCAAAACTGCTTCATGAAAGTTGTTATTAATACATTTTAATTTAGCGAGAAAGGGTAGTGCTGAGGACACAACCTTGTGGGACTCCCTCGGCCTGAACAAAGCCTGAGGAAAGCCTGAGGAAAGCCTGAGGAAAGCCTGAGGAAAGCCTGAGGAAAGCCTGAGGAAAGCGAGGCCTCAACACGGACACGAAAATGTCTTTCAGATCTGTGATCATCTTAATCTACAATGAAAAATTATACTTTTTACATATATGTCAAGTACAGATTTACTACTTTCAGGTAAAAACACACATCTGAAGGAGTTTTTATCGGACAACTTTCCACTCAAGTTGTTGTTGCTTGTAGGTTTTGATCATATGTCATATGTATTCACAAGACCACTCAAGTCAATTTTACTATATGTGGTTGACTCCTTAGCTCTTTTCACTGCTGTGGATTATCATAGAGAGAGAAATGATGTTAGAATAGGCATGAGACTACAAAGGTCTTTCACCCTTAGGATTATTAGGAGGTGGTAGTTTTGAGGATTCTGGTTCGGTGGTGGTGGCAGGAAAAAGGCAATTTCTAAGTGGCAGGCAGTGAATCAGTGATCATGTGAAAGTGTAGAGCCACATCTGGTATTAAATTCAACAATATTTTCACCTAAATTGCTTGTGGTGAGGCTACTGATAACAGCTGTGCGCTGTCGTCTCTTCAGGTTCCTGTTGGCAGATGGTGACTGAGGTGTGTAAACATTTTATACCTTGCATTTGATCTTGATATAGACACTTCTGAAGAAAAAGAAGGTAGCGGTTTGTCTCGCACATTGCAGATCGAAAGGATCGACCTTCCACCGTTTCTTGCGATGAATGACCTATATTGGTTTAGCGCTTCAGATAAAAATTAAAATGATGCTGTATCTCTTTTTAAGAGAGAGAAATCTGCCAGAGGTTTCATCTACTGCGGGTTGATTGGTATGTTGGTAACCGCATGCTCATCCCTGTGATTAATGTGGCAGATTCATTTGCAGCCTCGATCCCTTGGGTACTAATGTGGCTCAGCATCCAGTTCAGAGTAGTTCTTGCCTGTGCAGACAGAGCCTCTAAGATACTAAAGATGGAAGCATGAGTTATGAGTGTCCTGTGTCACCATCGTCCATGATGGAGTTCCTGTGAAGAACAACGTGTTGCTGATTCAACACGTTATTTTACACATGAACTATATCGATGCTTCCATACTCCATCACAGTGGGTGAAGGAAGGTGATATGAAGTGTGCTGAGGATTGGAGTAGAGGAGAAAGTGTTAGTAGGGTTCCACCAGTATCGTTTCCTCAAAAGAGGATCTCCTAGATGGAGGGAGGGAGGGTCAACCAGGAGGGTTTCTACCTGTGAGGTGTGATCGAGGAGGTTAGTCTAGTCCACTGGTTGAAATATAAATAAAAAGAATTAAGTTATGATTCGAGATTCTATGAAGTTTTACTAGAAGACGAAGAGTTATAACCTATAGCAAGAAAGAAATTATCCAGTGTTTGTCCAGGAGCTAGAGCTCACCCTCCACCCTCGCCAACGCTCCCTCATCCTATACCAAACTCTCCTCACGCGAGGCCTGGTCATGACCCGGCAGCGGGGGCGTTGACCATCGAAACACCTCCAGGAATACTCCAAGTATACCCCGTCCTCAACGCTTCCATCAGGAGTTCTGTGACCTTCCATCATGAGACTGATGCGCCTCAGTGCAGGGCCATGTAGCCGTGATGATGATGATGATGTTGGTAGTAGTGGAGGCAGTGCATGATTTACCTATAGGCTTGGCAGGCTGAAGTCTAGGGCCTCAAAATCTAGGGGCCTCCTGCTGTCATAACGCACTGTAGTCTCTAACATCCCTTCGGTAATGTTCCTTGCACTCCATTTCAGAATAATACTGTCTTAAGCCTCGACACTGGTATTGATTTCTCTATTGGTTTTATCCTTCCAGGGAAACAGTGACATAGATAAGTCGATAACACAACTGTGCAAGTATCTGCACAGCCGCTGAGGACGGTGCCGTTTTCATCAGTCAGGTTTATAATACAACTACGCTGATTTATAGCGTCTTTGTTAACGATAGGAAAAAGCATTCTCATTTTGTAAACGGTTTTTGGAAGCAGATTTGATTCAGATTTTGCAATATAATTGTCAATAAGGAACAATTTTAGAACAAATTGACTAAATATTATACATGCACTTGAAGCTAATTTAAGAAGAAGAGCTACTGTGTACAGTGATGTGGGACAAATGTTTTCCTTTCTTGCTAATCTGACAACTTCTAAGCAAGAAATACAACAAGGTGTTGAACTGTTGATGGCAGCATAACCCAGATGTTCACCTGAAACTTACTGATGAACTTTGCACTTTCCTTGTGAGACCTGTCTTCATCTGAATCCTGCACTGAGGGGAAGCGGTGATGATGGTGGTGGCTCACAGTTGGATGGGACTGTGGGTGAGCACCGTACACCTACCCATGGGCCAGACCAGTGAGCACCGTACACCTACCCATGGGCCAGACCAGTGAGCACCGTACACCTACCCATGGGCCAGACCAGTGAGCACCGTACACCTACCCATGGGCCAGACCAGTGAGCACCGTACACCTACCCATGGGCCAGACCAGCCTCACAGATCGTGCCCTCTACATGCTGATAATACAGGGAGGAAACGCTCCAGGGAGAAGATTCAGACCATACCCTTGAGAAACACACCTTCCTTTAAGGGAACTCCACAGGGTAAGCCCCACAGACACTTCTTTGACTGAATCAGTAAATAAATCTGTTTCAGGTTTCGGTTCAAGATTCCGACAAAGTTACACAAGAGAAGTGTGACAGTGAAAGCTCCTTGATATATGTCGATGTTGTACCGTGAATGTGTTTAACCCTTCTTTACGTTGCTCTTTCTCAGTTAATATGAAGGTTGTGACGTCATACCTTGCTTGTGTCACTACCACACACAAGACTCCTCACCCACCGTCATAATCTGTGTACTTGTTGAGTAGTCCTCTGTGACAGTACTGGATAAAGCTCACACTTAAGTGTTGTAATCCTCTATAGAGGTACTTTATAAAGCTCACACTTAAGTGTTGCATTCCTCTGTAGCAGTGCTGGATAATGCTCACACTTGGGCGTTGTATTTCTCTGTAGGACTTGATAAAGCACATAACTGAGTGTTATGTGTTTCTCTGGAAGCCTTGAGAAAGCTAACACTTGAATGCATGATGTACTTCTTGATACCACTTGATAAAACTCACATTTGCACATAGTTTGTGAGAAATAAGTGTGCTGCAGTGTTGGCAGGGGAGGAATATCCTGCAGTGATGGCAGGGGAGGAATGTATCCTGCAGTGGTGGCAGGAGAGATGGGTCCTGCAGTGGTGGCAGGGGAGAAATGGAAATAAGTCAGTTTGTCTGACTTTTCTGGGTTATTCTAGGTTCTCTACACATATTCTGCTGTGTATGATAATATATGTAACTGTATTTGTGTATACCTGAATAAACACTTACTTAGTCCTGCAGTGGTGGCAGGGGATAAATGGGTCCTGCAGTGGTGGCAGCACCAGCTGCAGTGACGCATCAGTACTTGGTTCCAGGATTGCCGAGACACTCTTCTCAAGAACAACAATAATAACCCATCACCTTTCCCCACCACCACTACTACCACCTCCTTCACCTACATCCAACACTGCCACCACCACCACCTTTACCATAGCTCACAATCGACCATCACCACCACCACCATCGCTAACAACACACCTCAATCACAATCATCACACTCATTACCCTGCTCCCTCTCCACCACCACTTAAGTATCATTACTGTACTGGTGTTCAATACTGACAAGATGTTGAACTATACACATGTACAACACTTGGGTATTTTCATTCTTAGACGTTTCGCCAACCAGTGGCTTTATCAGTTCGATACAGAGATGATATCCAGGTGTTACAAGAGTATCTATTTCCTCAACATCTCTTAGAACTAAGGAAATGTTAAGTCTACTTAGAGAGACCTCTTAGAACTAATAACACGAACTGCTTCAGGTTTCTTAGAAATGTTGATTACAGGTGTTGAAAGCAACTGAGAGAGGTTGCTTAGAGAGGTCTTCTAGGGCTACTTAGAGAAGCAGGTCATGACGTCTCAGTAAGGCAGCTCAGGGCTACTTCATAGACCTGACTATTTACAGACGCGGGTCAGGGCGGAGAGCCCTTTGGGAATTCTGAGAAGTGTGTGGAAGGTGAGTGGCTGAGAAAACTGCTGATGAGGGCCAGACTCACCCAGCATACTGAGGACATGTGGGAAGAGGTAGGAAGAGATTAAGGGAGGGAGGGTAAGTTTAAAGGAGTGGTTTGGGCAGGGAGAAGGGAGAGGGAGGAAGGCGTAAAAAAAAAAAAAAAGTGATGAGGAGTATTTTTATTTGTTAAACATAGATGGATACATTCACACTGTGCTGTTACATTATTCTACATGATAATTGCACAGTGGGAGCTGGGAGACTTCAGTAGTGTTAACCTGAGCTGGGAGACTTCAGTAGTGTTAGCCTGAGCTGGGAGACTTCAGTAGTGTTAGCCTGAGCTGGGAGACTTCAGTAGTGTTAGCCTGAGCTGGGAGACTTCAGTAGTGTTAACCTGAGCTGGGAGACTTCAGTAGTGTTAACCTGAGCTGGGAGACTTCAGTAGTGTTAACCTGAGCTGGGAGACTTCAGTAGTGTTAACCTGAGCTGGGAGACTTCAGTAGTGTTAACCTGAGCTGGGAGACTTCAGTAGTGTTAACCTGAGCTGGGAGACTTCAGTAGTGTTAGCCTGAGCTGGGAGACTTCAGTAGTGTTAGCCTGAGCTGGGAGACTTCAGTAGTGTTAGCCTGAGCTGGGAGACTTCAGTAGTGTTAGCCTGAGCTGGGAGACTTCAGTAGTGTTAGCCTGAGCTGGGAGACTTCTGTAGTGTTAGCCTGAGCTGAGACTCCAGTAGTGTTAGCCTGAGCTGGGAGACTTCAGTGGTGTTAGCCTGAGCTGGGAGACTTCAGTGTAGTGTTAGCCTGAGCTGGGAGACTTCAGTAGTGTTAACCTGAGCTGGGAGACTTCAGTAGTGTTAACCTGAGCTGGGAGACTTCAGTAGTGTTAACCTGAGCTGGGAGACTTCAGTAGTGTTAACCTGAGCTGGGAGACTTCAGTAGTGTTAGCCTGAGCTGGGAGACTTCAGTAGTGTTAGCCTGAGCTGGGAGACTTCAGTAGTGTTAACCTGAGCTGGGAGACTTCAGTAGTGTTAACCTGAGCTGGGAGACTTCAGTAGTGTTAACCTGAGCTGGGAGACTTCAGTAGTGTTAACCTGAGCTGGGAGACTTCAGTAGTGTTAGCCTGAGCTGGGAGACTTCAGTAGTGTTAGCCTGAGCTGGGAGACTTCAGTAGTGTTACCTGAGCTGGGAGACTTCAGTAGTGTTACCTGAGCTGGGAGACTTCAGTAGTGTTAACCTGAGCTGGGAGACTTCAGTAGTGTTAGCCTGAGCTGGGAGACTTCAGTAGTGTTAACCTGAGCTGGGAGACTTCAGTAGTGTTAGCCTGAGCTGGGAGACTTCAGTAGTGTTAGCCTGAGCTGGGAGACTTCAGTGTTAACCTGAGCTGGGAGACTTGTAGTGTTAACCTGAGCTGGGAGACTTCAGTAGTGTTACCTGAGCTGGGAGACTTCAGTAGTGTTAACCTGAGCTGGGAGACTTCAGTAGTGTTAGCCTGAGCTGGGAGACTTCAGTAGTGTTAGCCTGAGCTGGAGACTTCAGTAGTGTTAGCCTGAGCTGGGAGACTTCAGTAGTGTTAACCTGAGCTGGGAGACTTCAGTAGTGTTACCTGAGCTGGGAGACTTCAGTAGTGTTAACCTGAGCTGGGAGACTTCAGTAGTGTTAGCCTGAGCTGGGAGACTTCAGTAGTGTTAACCTGAGCTGGGGACTTCAGTAGTGTTAGCCTGAGCTGGGAGACTTCAGTAGTGTTGCCTGAGCTGGGGATTCATAGTGTTAACCTGGCTACTTCAGTAGTGTTAGCCTGAGCTGGACTTAGTGTTAGCCTGAGCTGGAGACTCAGTAGTGTTAGCCTGAGCTGGGGACCAGTAGTTTAGCCTGAGCTGGGAGATTATAGGTTACCTGAGCTGGGAGACTTCAGTAGTTGCCTGAGCTGAGACTTCAGTAGTGTTAGCCTGAGCTGAGACTCAGTGTTAGCCTGAGCTGGAATTGAGTGTTAGCTGAGCTGGGAGATCAGAGTGTTAGCCTGAGCGGGGCTCAGTAGTGTTGCCTGAGTGGGAGATCAGTGTTAGCCTGAGCTGGGAGACTTCAGTAGTGTTAGCCTGAGCGGGAGATGAGTTTGCCTGAGCTGAGACTTGTAGTGTTAGCCTGAGCTGAGATCAGAGGTAACTGAGCTGGGAGACTTCAGTAGTGTTAGCCTGAGCTGGGAGACTTCAGTAGTGTTAGCCTGAGCTGGGAGACTTCAGTAGTGTTAGCCTGAGCTGGGAGACTTCAGTAGTGTTACCTGAGCTGGGAGACTTCAGTAGTGTTAGCCTGAGCTGGGAGACTTCAGTAGTGTTAGCCTGAGCTGGGAGACTTCAGTAGTGTTAGCCTGAGCTGGGAGACTTCAGTAGTGTTAGCCTGAGCTGGGAGACTTCAGTAGTGTTAGCCTGAGCTGGGAGACTTCAGTAGTGTTAGCCTGAGCTGGGAGACTTCAGTAGTGTTACCTGAGCTGGGAGACTTCAGTAGTGTTAACCTGAGCTGGGAGACTTCAGTAGTGTTAGCCTGAGCTGGGAGACTTCAGTAGTGTTAACCTGAGCTGGGAGACTTCAGTAGTGTTAGCCTGAGCTGGGAGACTTCAGTAGTGTTAACCTGAGCTGGGAGACTCAGTAGTGTTAGCCTGAGCTGGGAGACTTCAGTAGTGTTAACCTGAGCTGGGAGACTTCAGTAGTGTTAGCCTGAGCTGGAGACTTCAGTAGTGTTAGCCTGAGCTGGGAGACTTCAGTAGTGTTAACCTGAGCTGGGAGACTTCAGTAGTGTTAGCCTGAGCTGGGAGACTTCAGTAGTGTTAGCCTGAGCTGGAGACTTCAGTAGTGTTAACCTGAGCTGGGAGACTTCAGTAGTGTTAGCCTGAGCTGGGAGACTTCAGTAGTGTTAACCTGAGCTGGGAGACTTCAGAGTGTTGCCTGAGCTGGGAGACTTCAGTAGTGTTAGCCTGAGCTGGGAGACTTCAGTAGTGTTAGCCTGAGCTGGGAGACTTAGTAGTGTTAACCTGACTGGGAGACTTCAGTAGTGTTAGCCTGAGCTGGGAGACTTCAGTAGTGTTAGCCTGAGCTGGGAGACTTCAGTAGTGTTAACCTGAGCTGGGAGACTTCAGTAGTGTTAGCCTGAGCTGGGAGACTTCAGAGTGTTAGCCTGAGCTGGAGACTTCAGTAGTGTTAGCCTGAGCTGGGAGACTTCAGTAGTGTTAGCCTGAGCTGGGAGACTTCAGTAGTGTTAACCTGAGCTGGGAGACTTCAGTAGTGTTAACCTGAGCTGGGAGACTTCAGTAGTGTTAGCCTGAGCTGGGAGACTTCAGTAGTGTTAGCCTGAGCTGGGAGACTTCAGTAGTGTTAACCTGAGCTGGGAGACTTCAGTAGTGTTAGCCTGAGCTGGGAGACTTCAGTAGTGTTAGCCTGAGCTGGGAGACTTCAGTAGTGTTAGCCTGAGCTGGGAGACTTCAGTAGTGTTAGCCTGAGCTGGGAGACTTCAGTGTTAGCCTGAGCTGGGAGACTTCATATATATATATATATATATATATATATATATATATATATATATATATATATATATATATATATATATATATATATATATATATGTAAACAGGCAGTAAGACGTTATCAAGATGATCCCATATTTACTTTCTATATATGAAGAAGCCAGGGTGGTCCAACTTCATCAACACCGTGGGCCACTGCAGCACCATACTTAGATAAAAAAATATTGTAATTTTTTGTGATACAAAGGTTCTAGGCAGGACCTGCAGGTAAAGAAACAAACAAAAAAATTAAAGGGTCTGAATTTATACAGAAATAATGAGATGTTTGGAGTCTCCATATCGGTTCCGATGTTGGTAGTGGCAAGTCGAAGACGCTCGTCCAGTGCTTCATTTCCCATTTGTTTTCTGGTTTTAGATTTTACTTGCTTCATGATAGAAAACGTACATACACATATATATGGACTACCAAACAGTGAGTGCAGTTTTAGTGCAAAGTCTCTCAGCTTGGGAACTCTATTCTTGCAGACCAACTTCCACAAACTCTTCTGAATTTCATTTTTCTCTGCAAGCAACAATGGGTCAGACTGAAGTTTTGGTAACTGTTTCTCCACATTAACTTCCATTGGGTTGTTAAATAAAAGGAGACTGGGTTCAGTTTTTCAAAGTCTCTAAATCTTTTCTGAAACTCATTAGATAAAATTTCAGTTTTTCTGACAAAACATGAAAAGTCAGACTCATATAATCTGCCATGAGTTCACGACGAGAAGTAAAGTGTGCAAGATAATTGTTTCTTAAACACACACAATAGCTGCAGCTTCTTAGCTTCAATGTGTTCAACTAGTTGAGAAATATTTTGTTTGCCTTGTGAGCTCAGATTCAGCACTTTCAAGTGGGCTGTCATGTCTGTCAGGGTGCAAAGAAAGTCTTTACCTTCCAGCTGAGTCTCGTACACCTGTGTATTGCTCAGCTGTTCATTTTGAAGAAATGACAGAATGTCTTTCCGAAGAGCAAGGAAATGCTGGAGCATTTTTCCAGCACTCAGCCACCTGATACTTAATGGAAGGGGCAAGATTATTAAGAGCATCAAGAAATGGTTGGAAGAGACTAGAGAGTTTACATGGAATACTTGGAGACTGTTCTTCTTCCTACTATTGATGTGCGCCCTTCACTCTGGCTCCTTTGCTCTTTGGCCTCATGACTCTAGTCTCTTCCACCTGATACTTGAGTGCAGTGGCAGGTCACTGAATTCCGCATTCAGTCCTTCAAGGAAAAATATTAATCTTCTGTGTCTCTGTGACTTACTTTCGCCTCTCCTTAAAGTCAACGTGACCCCACATTACTGTCTGCAATAGCTCTTGCACCATCTGTTACAATACAGGAACACGCGTACAGAACATGTCCCCACTCTGTACTAATCATGGTGATGGAGTGGGGTTCTCACTCTACTGTAACGCTGTCATTCTAGTAACCTAGTGTTATTTCTCATCTTTAATGTTTTTATTGAAGAAAATTCAGTAAATCAATATATTTGGTGCTCGCAGGCCACAAAAAGTCTACCCCCGGGCCACTTGTGGCCCGTGGACCAGTAGTAGGACCACCCTGATTAGAAGACTTTATTTTATTCCAATAGAAAACTTTATTTGCTTCCTGAATTTTTTTTTCTCTTTACTTCCTGAAACAGAAGACTTTATCAGCTTCCTCTAGAAGAAGAAGAAGAAGAAGAAGAAGAAGAAGAAGAAGAAGAAGAAGAAGAAGAAGAAGAAGAAGAAGAAGAAGAAGAAGAAGAAGAAGAAGACCTCAATTTATTCCTGGAATAGAAAACTTCATTTATTTAGTGTAATATAATGTATTGTGTCATATTCGTAACTTCTTAGAGTCAATAACCCGGCGATAACCCAAGTGTTAATAACCCAGGAATAACCCTAGTGTTAACAACCAGGGATAACCCTAGTGTTAACAACCAGGGATAACCCTAGTGTTAACAACCAGGGATAACCCTAGTGTTAACAACCAGGGATAACCCTAGTGTTAACAACCAGGGATAACCCTAGTGTTAACAACCAGGGATAACCCTAGTGTTAATAACCCAGGGATAAACCTAGTCTACCTTCCTGGAGTCTACCTGGAGGGCATTCCGGGGATCGACGTCCCCGCGGCCCGGTCTATGACCAGACCTCCTGGTGGATCAGGGCCTGATCAACGAGGCTGTTACTGCTGGCTGCACGTAGTCCAAGTACGAACCACAGCCCGGCTGATCTGGCACTGACTTTAGGTATCTGTCCAGCTCCCTCTTGAAGACAACCAGAGGCCTACTGGTAATGCCCCTTATGGCTGGTGGGAGGCTATTGAACAGTCTTGGGCCCCGGACACTTATTGTGTTTTCTCTTAGTGTACCATTGGCGACCCTACTCTTCACTGGGGGTACGTTGCACCGTCTGCCAAGTCTATTGCTTTCGTATGGCGTGATTTCTGTGTGCATATTAGGGACCAGTACCTCCAGAATCTTCCAGGTGTAGATTATGATATATCTCTGCCTGCGTTCCAGTGAATAATAACCCAGGGATAACCCCAATGTTAATAACTCAAGGATAACCCTAGTGCTAATAACCCAGGGATAACCCTATTGTTAACAACCAGGGATAACACTAGTGTTAATAACCGTATTGGTCAGTGGTCGAGGGAGAACATGGAAGGATGTTCAGTGGTCGAGAGAGAACATGGAAGGATGTTCAGTGGTCGAGAGAGAACATGGAAGGATGTCCAGTGGTCGAGAGAGAACATGGAAGGATGTTCAGTGGTCGAGAGAGAACATGGAAGGATGTTCAGTGGCCGAGAGAGAACATGGAAGGATGTTCAGTGGCCGAGAGAGAACATGGAAGGATGTTCAGTGGTCGAGAGAGAACATGGAAGGATGTTCAGATGCGGAAGTTCAACAGCGGCTGTGGAATGTGGAAGTAAGTAAAGCAGCAGCGGAAGAATGTGAAAGCACAACACAATGGGAGAGACAGAGCTTAGACTAGGCTGGCAGACACACACAGACAGACAGACGCAACCTAGAAATATGATCCAACAATTTCCTACTAGAGTTAAACCTCCCCTGGCAAGCGCTGTTACTAAAATCGATGAGGCAAAGAACTAGAGCAGAGTTAAGCAGATTTAAAAGAAAGATTTTCTATAAACACCTTACTAGGACATGGACAGACGGGTCCTTGCAACTGGGAACATCTCTCTGGCATCACACTTCAGTTGCATCACTCTAGCAAGCATCCACTAGACTGGTAAACCTATGTACGGACTTCAGAAATTTGAATAAGGAATCCTATAGGGCACCTCACAAAACATTTACGTGGAAGTACGTTGGAAAACTGATAGCAGAAGTAACGTAATACCTGGGTCCACAGTAACATAATGCCAGGGTCCACAGTAACATAATACCTGGGTCCACAGTAACATAATACCTGGGTCCACAGTAACATAATACCTGGGACCACAGTAACATAATACCTGGGTCCACAGTAACATAATACCTGGGTCCACAGTAACATAATACCTGGGTCCACAGTAACATAATACCTGGGTCCACAGTAACATAATACCTGGGTCCACAGTAACATAATACCTGGGTCCACAGTAACATAATACCTGGGTCCACAGTAACATAATACCTGGGTCCACAGTAACATAATACCTGGGTCCACAGTAACATAATGCCTGGGTCCACAGTAACATAATACCTGGGTCCACAGTAACATAATACCTGGGTCCACAGTAACATAATACCTGGGTCTTACAGTCTATGTACCAAGGCAACCGGCAGAGGACTATCACTGAGTATCATCGATGGAGGACTATCGACTACTGTCTTAATGGAGAACTATTTACTATATCAATGGACTATTATAAACTACTATTTCGATCCACGACTACTACTATCTTGACGAAGGATTATCTACAACCTCCAAGGAGAACTATCCACTATTATCAGATCGAAAGAAGTAAAAGGCTCTCTAACTATCCTCAACTCCCGGTAGCCCACACTGCCATAAAATAGGGAGGTAAAATATTATATTAGAGAAAGTGTCGTGGCAGTCTAAATGAAACGCTCCCAGGATGCTGGGTCACATAAACACTGATGTGTGGTTTGAGCAGTTTGTGGGCCTCTCGCCCCATAGGATAATTAAGGACTCAGCACCGCGTCTGGTGTAAATAGTGGGGATACTTCTCCTTTCTTCTAAATTTAGTGACCTGGCCAATGACATGAAACAAATTATGATTTTCGATTATGGAATGTGAGAAATTTACACAAAACAGTTTTATTTTTAATTATATCTGTAGTTTGAAGGTAAACGGGTTGAGACAGTAGCAAGATGATAATGATAGTAAAAAAAAACTCTTAAGGCTAGAAATGGCATATGTTAACGGCTCTGAATAACCAAGTGGTTTTGATGTTTGTAAATAAAACAAACACATCACAGGAAAGATGGTAGTGGATGAAAGGCATACGTACTACTACTTCTAAACACAGTGATCCTGGTCGACCATGGGTAAGCAGACATCCTGTATAGTTGCAGTACTTCTGGTTGTACGATGATGGTCATTGCTAGGAGACTACCGCGACTAGTAGACTATTATAACTGACAAGTGCCAGTCCAGATGAACCTTTATTGGCTAAATGGTTGTCACATAACTTCTGGGAAGAGGCTGTTCCAGTGCTCCACACCTATGTGAAATAAACCTTGCCCATTTTTATGTTAAACCGCTTGTACTTCAAAGAGATCGCCAGTGTTGAATATGTCAAATTCGTTTAATATCTTGAAGATTTCTATGAAATCACCTGATAGCCTCTGTTTTCTGAGTCGGCTTTTATGGCTTTACTGATAATAGTTTTGTTTTTATTTTTTTGGACTTTTTCATGTTTATCGACGTCTTTTATATGATTAGGGTAATAGATGGCACATTCATGGTGGAGTCTGAAGAGAGCATTGTACAACAGTTCCAAATGGCATACTGCAAAACGACGTTGCAAAATGAGTTTTTATCAGGACAACGTTTTGATTTGTCTAGAGCGAAATGTTGTCCTAATACAAGTTTGTTCTGCAACGTGTGTCATTTTGAGCACTGTATAGTGTTACTATTGTTTCAGAGCCTCCTGCGGACTAGCAGCAAGTGTACTGTAGATCATTAATTAGGACTCTTCGTAGGTCTTTTTCTACATTTATCTAAGTAAGAGTATTTCCATACAAGTTATACCATACCTTATTTCTAAAATATACTACCTTGCACTTGCCCACATTGAAGTTTATCTCCCTCTCCATTTTTCTAACCACTGGACAGCCTGTCCATATCTTACTTAGGCTGTGGGTGAAGGATGTCGTACATCTTCCTATTTATGATATACGCTAATTTTAACTTTGTTTTTAGATAAACTCCATTTCTACATCATTTAAGTGTATTTAAAACAAGACTTCGCCATGAACTGATGCCTGAGGGCTTCCTTCGTTACTGGATACTTCGTGATTTCAAATTACTCGTTGTATCTATCACTGAGCCAATTATTGATCAAGTCCTTGAGATTATCTTCCATGGTATGAGACTTATCAAATAATATCAAGCCGGTGCAAAAGTAAGCAGCTCAACTTTCAAAGCACATTCAAACGCTTGAAAAAACACCAAACTATCGCAAGACTAATTCAGAAGCTAATTACAAGGCATTATGAAAAAACTGAAAGGACAGGGGCTTCACAACTTGTTCTCCAAACAGGACAAGGGATTTCTACCAGATCTAAATATCTACACACAAAAAATAAAATACATATTCAAGCTTAAGTTAGGTTATGTTAACGTAACCAGACTCATATTTATGTAAACTTGGCTCTTTAGACAGCTGGTATATCCCGCACTCAATGTTTACATTGGAGGATGATAGACTGAGAGAAGATAGAATAAGACGCAGAGACTGATTCAATATGATGGTAGCAGCGTCAGTATGAAAAGAAGGAAGAAGAAACCTTAACTGAGCAACAGAAACGTTAGGAAACAGTCATTCAGAGTAAGCAAAGTGACCAGACAGAGCATGGTGGACCAAGAACTGGAGGAAACAAACTCATTACTTAGTTTCACATGTAAACACGAAGGACCCAAGAGGCAGGGAACCAACAGTGTTGGTTGGGGCCTAGACCTGAGACTCGACCTCTCAAGCACTACATGGCGAGTACACAGCTACAACAGTAACAGGATCTGGACTCGACCTCTCAAGCTCTACATGGCGAGTACACAGCTACAACAGTAACAGGATCTGGACTCGACCTCTCAAGCTCTACATGGCGAGTACACAGCTACAACAGTAACAGGATCTGGCTCTAGCTGGATTGAAATGGCATTATAGCAGGCACGCACGCCAGCAAGCATTGAAGTATATACGTACGCACGCATGCACGTACATATACACTCACACATACACACACACACACGTGCACACGCACATGCACACACACACCAATTTCTCACAAAAGGCCAAGTGTCTATCGACAAGTGACTTTGACATCTGGTAACTAACACACACACACACACTCACACATAAACACATATTGACATATTGTCCTCACATTTTATGAAGGAGTTTTGATGGCAGATATTTTTAGTCAAGGCCATGTTTCTTGCCTCCTCCTCCTCCTCCTCCTCCCCTCCCCCTCCCACCTCCTCCTCCTCCTCCTCCCGTCCTCCGTCCCACCTCCTCCTCCTCCTCCTGCTGTGAAGGTGCTTGTCCTCCTGCCACAACAACTTCGTGTCTTCACATTTCAACACATTCGTGTGATCTTCACTCGAGTACAGGTGTCTTGTCGTCGCAGCATAACATGTACACTTAAACCCAAGATAAGTGATAAAGAGCGACTGCCAGCGAACAGTCAGAAGGCTACCTGGATCAACGCCCCCGCGACCCGGTAAACGACCAGGCCTCCCAGTGGATCAGTGCCTGATCAACCAGGCTGTTACTGTTGGACTTACGTAGTCCAACGTACGAACCACAGCCCGGTTGATCCGGCACTGACTTTAGGTGTCTGTCCAGCTCTTGAAGGTAGCCAGGGGTCTATTGGTAATTCCCCTTATGGCTGGTGGGAGGCTGTTGAACAGTCTTGGACCCGGACACTTATTGTGTTTTCTCTTAGTGTACCAATGGTGCCCCTGCTTTTCATTGGGGGTATTTTGCACCGCCTGCCGTGTGCAGATTAGGGACCATTCATTCTAGAATTTTCCAACTGTAGATTATGATATATTTCTCTCGCCTGCGCTCCAGTGAGTAAATTCAAGTGCTTCCAGGCGTTCCCAGTAGGTAAGGTGATTGATGGAACTTATATGTGCAGTAAAGGTTCTCTGTACATTCTCTAGATCAGCAATTTCACCTGCTTTGAACGAAGATGTTAATGTACAGCAATTCCAGCCTAGAGAGAACAAGTGATTTAAAAAGGATCATCATTGGCTTGTCATCTCTTGTTTTGAACGTTCTCATTATCCAACCTATCATTTTCTTCGCAGATGTGATAGTGGCACTGTTGTAATCCTTGAAAGTGAGATCCTCAGACATTACCGTTACTTTTTAGCTCCATTGTATGATCAGAGTTTGTAGTATACTCAGTTCTAATTATTATCTCCTCCAGTTTTCCATAACGGAGTAGTTGGAATTTGTCTTCGTTAAACATCATATTGTTTTCCGTTGCCCATTGGAAAACTTGGTTTATATCTTCTTGAAGTATAACCGTGTCCTCAGTGCTTGACAGTCTCATGCAGATCCTAGTATCGTCTGTAAAGGATGACACGGTGCTGTGGATTACATATCTGTCTATGTCTGATATGAGGATGTGGAATAGGATGGGGCGAGTACTGTGCCTTGTGGAACAGAGCTTTTCACTATGTCAGCTTCTGATTTAAGTCTGTTTACCACTACTTTTTGTGTTCGATTGGTTAGAAAGTTGAAGATCCACCTTCCCACTTTGCCAGTTATACCTTTAGCACCCATTTTGTGTGCTATTACGCCGTCTGTGTACATAACATCTGCATTCTGCTTGTCTTTCAGTGCATCCAAGACCATATCATAGTGATCCAGTAGTTGCGAGAGGCAGGAGCCTTTCGTAACTGGATTGTAAAGTTTTTGGGAATCCAAGTGGTTTGTAATCATGCTTCTTAGTACTCTTTCAAAGATTTTTATATGGGACGTTAGAGCTATGTGTTCAGTCCAGCAAACTGATGGACTGATCACCTCATTCTCCTTCTTTCAGTGTCCTTTTCTGCACCGGACTGAGGAAGCCACTTGCTGACGAAACGTTGTCATAATAAACTTTCCCAAGTGTTTCCAAAGTGTCTAGTTCTTCAGCTTGTTGGTTTTCTTAATCATTTACATCATAGTCACAATTAACGGTACATCATAGTCACAGTTAACGGTACATCATAGTCACAGTTAACGGTACATCATAGTCACAACGGTACAAGTCAAACCGAAACGTCGTCATAAGTATCAGTCTCCTGTGTGCGGGTTATTTGTATATTGTTCCAGCAACGGTATTGTGCCTTTCATATTCTTTGCAACAGAATGGATTACATTGCTCTCCAAAAACACCATTATAACGCAATACAATGAAATACTGCTGTCTAGAACACCATTGTGAGGCAAAACACTCGAATACTGTTGTTTAGAACACCATTGCGACGCAATACACTGGAATATATTGGTGTCTAGAAAGACTGTTATTACGCAATACACTAACGTATATTGTTTGCGACAATACCGTTAAGACGCACAAAAAACACTGGCATGTTTTAGAAGCCAGAACACTGTTATGACGCAATATGCTGACGTATATTGCTTCCCATAGCCCCATTATCAAACAATACAATGGTTTATAGGTGAATAGAACACCTGACACCAGCACCTTGTTTGTGGTACATGACGACACAGTGTTACTACCTAGAATAATCAGGTGAAAGATTACTCAGGTGCTGCTGGAGGCCAGGGAAGGTAGTGCTGCTGGAGGCCAGGGAAGGTAGTGCTGCTGGAGGCCAGGGAAGGTAGTGCTGCTAGAGGCCAGGGAAGGTAGTGCTGCTAGAGGCCAGGGAAGGTAGTGCTGCTAGAGGCCAGGGAAGGTAGTGCTGCTAGAGGCCAGGGAAGGTAGTGCTGCTGGAGGCCAGGGAAGGTAGTGCTGCTAGAGGCCAGGGAAGGTAGTGCTGCTAGAGGCCAGGGAAGGTAGTGCTGCTAGAGGCCAGGGAAGGTAGTGCTGCTGGAGGCCAGGGAAGGTAGTGCTGCTAGAGGCCAGGGAAGGTAGTGCTGCTAGAGGCCAGGGAAGGTAGTGCTGTTGGAGGCCAGGGAAGGTAGTGCTGCTGGAGGCCAGGGAAGGTAGTGCTGCTGGAGGCCAGGGAAGGTAGTGCTGCTGGAGGCCAGGGAAGGTAGTGCTGCTGGAGGCCAGGGAAGGTAGTGCTGCTGGAGGCCAGGGAAGGTAGTGCTGCTGGAGGCCAGGGAAGGAAGTGATGCAGGAGGCCAGGGAGAATAGTGGTGCAAGAGGCCACTGAAGGTAGTGGTGCAGGAGGCCAGAAAAAGTAGTGGTGCAGGAGGTGAGGGAAGGTAGTGATGCAGGAAGCTAGGAAGTGGTGCAGGAGGCCAGGGAAGGTACTGGTGCAGGAGACCAGGAAGGTAGTGGTGCAGGAGGCCAGGGAAGGTAGTGGTGCAGGAGGCCAGGGAAGGTAGTGGTACGGGAGGCCAGGGAAGTTAGTGGTGCAGGAGGCTAGGGAAGTTAGTGGTGCAGGAGGCCAGGGAAGACAGTGGTGCAGGAGGCCAGATAAGACAGTGGTGCAGGAGGCCAGGGAAGTTAGTGGTGCAGGAGGCCAGGGAAAGTAGTGGTGCAGGAGCCCAGGGAAGTTAGTGGTGCACGAGCCCAAGGACGTTAGTGCACTGTAGTGGTTTTTGAGGCTACGGAAAGATTTCTGAAGCCCTGGAAGCCTGTGGAAGCCTGGAACGGAGTGTTGGAGGCCTGAAGGGGTGCTGGAGGTCTGGAAGGGGAGCTGGAGGCCTCTAATGCTGAGTTCTGCTGGAGGCCTTGACAGGGTGTTGGGGGCCTGAAGGGTGCTGGAGCCTGGAATGGGGTCCTGAGGCCGGAAGGGATGCTGAGGCCTTGAAGGGGCTGAAGACCTGGAAGGGGCCTGGAGGGCTGGAAGGGGTGTTGGAGGTCTGGAAGAAGTTTTCAAGGTCTGGAAAGAGGTGGTGAAGGGCTTGAAAGACGTGCTAAAGGCTTGGAAAGGGTACTGGAGGCCTAAGAATGAGTCTTGGAGGTCTGGAAGGGTGCTGGAGGCCTCTTAAGGGTATTTATCATATAAGCACTGAAGGTCTGTGTTCTCAAATACCTTTATCAATCGGAGGAGATTTGGGAAGGTATCGTCAAGAAGCCCAGGAGCTGTATCTCAACAACCTCTACAGGCCTAGCAAGCTCACTTTTTAAAATCTGAAATGGATTCGATATATACGTGTGAGATCAACAAGATAACGCATTGTGAAGATATGATACAGTTAACTGAAGGTGTTCACTTCAGTACGAGAGGTTCAGGAGCCTGACCGTGTAATGTTCTGACTGTCTGCTACAGAGGAACATAAGGTACAATGTTCTGACTGTCTGCTACAGAGGAACATAAGGTACAATGTTTTGCAGAGGACGCTACAGATGTGAGAATTCGCTTAAAAACAATGCCAAGTAAATTCCGTCAGCTCACGAAAATTTTAAGTGTTTTGTATTTCCAAAACAACACACATAAATACTAGAAATCTGAACGGTGCTAGATAGTTCCCTATGGCAAATATTCATAAATTTTAAAGACACTCCGCATTGCTTGATTATTTATTTAATGATATTTTTTATATATGCATAAGGCATCAAAATGCCAAAAGAGAAGTGAAAATCTTGAAAGTTTTTATGAGATAACTTTAAAATGGAAAGGCAAACTCAAAAAATCTAACAGGCATAAATTGAACAACTTTGTTTCTTTGTGAATTTAGACTACCATGTGTATCCTGGGGGTTGAAAGTGTAGCGAATGTGGTGCAGATATGACACTTTCTTAGTGTTTCAGACCGATAAGTGTGTTAACTCACAAAAATTTGGTTAAAAACACGTAAATATGGAGCCGGAGTGCTCAATAACAATCCAAGTTTTGTCTTACTAAAACATACGATCCGATAGTAACCACGTTGTCCACGGAAACTAATCTACGTAAGAAGACGAAATATAAGATAGAAGAAGAAGAAAAGAAAAAGAAAAGGAAGAAAAAGTAGTAGAGGTGACAGCAACTATACTGTAGAGTAGAAATCCCCTGGAGAGGGATACCTTACAAGATAGCGAGGCCACCATTAAGTCTGGTCACGTCCAGCAGGCTTCCAGCGTGTGCATGACGACTCTTACCCTCACACGTCCACAAGAGCTAAGTCGACGTATACACGAGATGGCTCCCTAGCTTACCTGTGCCCTGACTACCAAATGCTGCTCATCACCACTGTATTAAATTGTGTGAATAATTTCTCTCTTTCTTTGTTCATCAGATCTTCCTTCGGATTACGTCTCTTTCAGTCTAAACCCTAAACAGAGCCCAGCAGCTCAAGGGCGCTCTATCACACTCTTTGGCTCTACGAGCCTCTTGACTTGCCTAGCGTTTTCACAAGCATTATAGTTACTTGACTTTGACCCCGTCTAATTCTCTAATAAAACAATTATTTATTATTTGAGGTTACGTTGACGTAAATTTACGAGATATGATAACTGGGCAGCGTACATCTGACAGAGTGAGATATAGTAGTTACTTGCTTCTTCGTAAACTAATATTTATACTCAAAAACCATAATTTTTAAAGGGGTGGACGGGTAAGCCAGCGGAAGGCTTCGCCCAGGTGACCAAAACCCCCAGTGACGGGTCATCATATAAGACGCGTCAGGAAACACTTGTTCTGTTACCCGACAAACCTAACCCAACCTTGCCCCTTGTTCCTTGTACTGCAGTGTGTTGATAGTGTTTTCATGAATTTCATTTCCCTTGTGTTTGGGACAGGTCATCCTGGACAACCCGACCTCGTAAATTCTGTGTCGATTTTTCACATATGGTTTTCATCAAATTTCTTGTTTTACGTTATATTTAGGTTAGGCTAAGATAAGTTACATTAGATTAACTTATCTTTGTTTGGCTAGATAAGGTTAGGATAGGTGAGGTTAGATGAGGTTAAGTGTGGTTAGGTTAAATCGTTCTCTGTTACTGAAAATTAATCATTTATAACGTACAACAATGTTACTAAATGAAAAATTTCATAAAGGCGATAAAAAGCTTTGAAGCGAACAGAAAACGGGGAGCCACCACCAGGGCGCTCTAAAATGCAGTCAGATAATAGTTAAGTTAGAGCCACTCATTTGACTGTGTAATAACAATAAAATACTGCCTGTTGTCACGAGGAGCGCCTCAGATATAACCACCAACAACAGTAAGTCTGGCAGTGCTGGAACCAACGATGAGAAGCCTAACGATACTTTTTCATCACTCTGCTGAAGCTTCCCAGCTTCAGCTGACAAAGTTCATCACAAAAACGTTCTGGGTGTTAAATTATGACAGTGAAACATAGCTAACGTTCGTTCTTGCAATGTAACTATCATATAGAGTAGAACAGTAGCTCGCTCTCTGCTTACCTATTTTTGTTTAATTAAAGAAATTCAGCGTGGTCAAGGAGTGAGGCTTGGAAGCATGGTGTCAGCGAGTGTTTTCTTCAAGGCTGTCAGCATGAAGAGTCGACACAGGTGGCTCACTCAGACATATGAAACCTTGGAGTTTCCGGTTATACCCGCAAGCGGCAGAGGTGTGCCTTGCTAATTGGTGTCAGGTACACAGTAACTCAAGCCTTCCTCTTCTCCTAACGGGTTACACCCTTCAAGTTTTCTTCCCTATCAGCCTTCAGCGGGGGTCACAGATTCTTCTCTCTCTCTCTCTCTCTTCTCTCTCTCTCTCTCTCTCTCTCTCTCTCTCTCTCTCTCTCTCATTCACAACTCAGCTGTTGCCTGCACTCAGCTCATTTGAAAGTTTTTTTTTATTATTCTAATGAGACATACAATTAGGGAACAGAATAAAGTTGGAGACGTTTGTAGTCTAGCGATTTCATTTGGTCAACTGACTTTATTTCATCGATGTCGTTATACTATTCGAACATGGTCCAGACTTTAGTTATTCTAGGAATGAATGATCTTAGATGAAGTAATGTTCTTGAGAAGGGTACAACCAGAGTGTAGTTACGTACTGTTTACTACCCGTCTTGTTGTATAGAAACTCACTTCTCGCTGTCCGCGAAATGGAGCCAAATACTTTACCTTGACAATATTGGCCTTGTATATAATAGTAATGCCATCCACATCTCTCCGGTGTTAAAGGCTCTGCTAAAATGACAGATCTCTCCAGGCCGGGTCCAGGCGAGAGATAAGTCGTCTTGCTTTGTACTCTCTTCTGTTAAGAAGTTGAGAGTGCACTTGTGCCTCATGCAGTCTTGCAGCCTCTACTGTCGAGCAGGTACGAGATACACCTGAGTGCTGTTAGCTTCTTGGCTGTCTTGTTTTTAATAGTTACTACGTGGCTCTTCATACACAGCTTGGAATCAAATTTCACACGTACGATATCTACTTCATCCCTGGGTTCCAACATCTCCCATTCATTCTTACCACTACTCCAGTATTACCATCATAGTGCCTAGAGACCATCATCATTTGTTTTCTCAGAAGCAAATGTAACCTGCATCGTTTTTCCCAGGTTGATAATACTGTAAGCTGGTGATTGATATACCTAGGAGCAGCTGGTATTTCCTCTCTTGGATAAGTAAAAGTCAGATTGGAGTCATCTGTTTAGGCATGGGATTCTGGGATGAGATGAAGAAGGTCACTGAGGTAGACATTCCATAACAGTGACCCAAGCACACTTCTCTTTGGAACACTTGCACCGATTGAGTGTCTTGTTGGTTCTGTCCCATTGCGAACTACTCTTAGAGTATCTACCTTGATCTGCCTAGCATGGGCCAGTAGGCCTGCTGCAGTGCTACTGTATTATGTTCTTACAATCTCTAAGTAGGCATAGTGCATAGCCAGATACTGGTACTGCTTGCAGTTTTCCCAAGAGTCCTTAGTGCAATACTCGGTCGAAAGCACCAGCAATGTCCAGTGCTACTACTCAGTTGATCTTGAATTCATCCAGTGACTGATGCCACATAGTGGAGATTTTAACATCAGATCAACAGTAGAGTGAGCTTTTCTGAAGCCATGTTGACGGTCACAAAGAAGCGAAGTGGTAATCGAAAGAAGCCGTCATCTGTCATGATATTATTGATTCAAGAATCTTTCCAATGATTGACAGGAGTCACACTGGTCTGTAGTTGCTGATTTCCGCTTTGCTCTTTCCACAAAGAAGGCCATTTACGAATACATTGTGGCAGGCAGTGCTGGGCTTGAGAAAGAGGAAACTGGCCGGCCCTTACTCGGTGTCTGGCGCCTCCGATTGGAATGCTCTTTTCTCCAATGTGATGTTGATAACCAAGTGAATACCTTCACTAAACATATCCTTAATCTCCAACACGAATACATCCCTCACTGGCAGTATGTGACGAAACCTTTAGAGCAGCCAAGGTTTGATTTCGTTGCCGAGAAGCCGCTACTGGTAGTACAAGGCTTGGAAAAACTATAAAAGGCATCCCACTATCTACAACAAGAACGTAAACAGGCAAGCCTTTCGGTAAGTGGAAGCAGGCCAAGACCGGGCCAACTATAGGTGGGAGGCAGGTAGAAAAAGAAAATTGTTATCAGGAAGAGTGAGCTACAAAACCTGGTGATCCTTGGTCAAAGACTGACAAGTTATTCACTTGATGAAATTATTCCACCTCTAAATCGACAGGCTGGGACTGTCTCTACTAACAGTCAGGAGAAAGCTGACCTCTTCGCTGAACACTTTGCTGCCATCTCTCTCTCTCTCTCTCTCTCTCTCTCTCTCTCTCTCCTCCTCTCCATATCTTTTCAGTATACAATCCCTGTTCCACTACGACAGCAGATGGGGCGTCAAAGACGTCAGTGAGGTATCCAGTACTCCACATCCAATCAACCTTTCCCAGTACTGCAACTGAACTATCAGATAGTAGCCCTCATCTTCAACCAGCCCTCCCACTGAATGGTAGTAATGGCTAGATCTCTAGTTCCTTTCCCTAATGTGGGACGTCTGCCAGTTTTCCTTTTCTTGTTATTTTCTGTCTACTATAAAATCCCCCACATACATTATGTTATAATATATTATTGATGAATATAACACCTACAAGGTGACGAAAAAGATGCTTTAGTAGGAGGTAGTCAGTCCTTTAGAAGGTAGTCAGTCCCTTTTACACCGCCCTTAATCCTTCTAAGTGGGTTTTAATCATCTAACCCATAATTAACATTTTTAAAGGGGTGGACCGGTAAGCCAGCGGAAGGCCTCGGTCAGATGACCAGAAGCTTTAACAGCGGGTCATCATATTACTAAGACCCGCGTCAGGAAACACTTGTCCTGTTTCCTGACAAACCTTATCTAACCCAACCCTTAAGCCTAAAGCATAGGCCTGCGGCCAGACCCTTTATGCTAGAACTGAAGTGAGATAAAGCCGCTATAGCTGACGTCACTGCAACCACATCTAAATCCAGTCACAAATTAGCAATCGACCCCTTCTCCCACTGATGATATCTTCAAAAATTTATTTTCCCTTCGTCGTATAGAATAGACTGTCCGGAGGTATGGCAATACCCACGCAATAGTAGCTCCAGGTCTCCTGGAATGACACCTTTAAAGCTCTCGTATGATCAGAACCCATAAATCCTAAATATCTTAATGAAGTCTCTCAGCGCCGGCTGAAAGATTTCATTACCTGATTTTAAAAAAATCATGCAATGTGAAGGAGTAAGAGAAGGAAGCAGAGCAAACTTCTCCCACTATGTAACTATCATGTAAAACAGTGTAACAGTACACCGCTGATGATCCCAATTTTATCTAATAAGAAAAACGTATTTTATACCTTACCTTCTCCGAAAAAAGACATACTCTTCCCTCAGTTTTCTCAGAATCACCCGTCTCCACTATTTTTGTAAGTCTTACCTTCAAGTACCTCGCTCTTGTGACGTCTCTTCTATCATCTCTTCCTTCTGCATAAACATGAACTTTACCTACCAGTTCTTCCCTGCTCCCACCTCCAACCTATATTCGGAACCTGCAACCTACTCTCAACATTTCACCATCCACATGAAATCCAACTTTTCCTTAATGTACAAGTCATCACTGACTCCTCAAACCACAGAACATCATTTTCTACCCAGTCCTTTCTCAGTAATGATCATTTCCACCTACACCCTCGAAGTCTTTACCTTTAATCTTCATACACTTCTCTCGATAAATCCAAAATATTCACCACTTTTAAGTAACTAAAATGTCCAGTACGAATCTCATCCACCTCCTTAACCTTCAAGCTCACTTTACCATTCCAAACCCAGCCTAATGTGGTACCAATGTTGTGGTACCAGTGTTTCAACAGGAAGGATGGACAGGAAGCACCGCACCGCAGCTCTGTATCACTTCGACATAAAATCCAGACTTCTGGAAAAAATATTCAGAGTCGGAGCACCTGTTGTGGCATAATTTCAACAAAGAAAACCAACATGGTTGTTAGCGATTGGAAGTCCTGATTTATGAGTCTACTAGATAACAATGACAGTCACAGAAACAAAGCAAAAAAAAAAAAAAAGTCTTTCCAAGAAAACTTATTATATGGGAGGAAAGATCAGACTGGGTGAGAGTAACAGACGGGTCCCACCAAGGATCAGTACTAGTAAGAATATCTACTGTTTCCGATTTATATTTAGGATCAACAAGAACTAAAAATAATGGCTTCTCGAATTTAATCAAACATTTACAAGGGCAAACATATTGGGAAAAGGTATGGAAGACCAGAGAGGATATATATGAGTTAGGTGGAGAGATACTACAAAACTGACGGGGTGGAAAGATTTGGTTGTGAATATCATATTACAGATATTGGTGACGCACATCAACCCAGCGATATAATTTCTGTAACTTAAACTAAGACGATGAACCTTGATGAAGTAAATATAACAAATATTGTAGAATGTTTTACACAAGGTATGCAGACCAGCCGTAAGTTGACAACACCCTCATGGGCCCCACTTAATAAAACTTGTTCAGTGGCTTGAAAATGTCCAAAGATTTGTTATCAGACAGGTCCTAGAATTAAGTAGGACGCAAAATAAGAAGAGAATAATGGAAGTAAACCTAACGACTTAAGAAGATAGAATAGGTATTACGTATGAAGTGAAAATATTCAGAAAAAATGGAGGGTCTACAGTGCAGTCCTAAGTGTCATCTACCCACCGCAGAGCAACCAATACTCCGGACTATTCCCACTTCATCGTAATTAATATTTTATCCTAAAGCTCACAACAGAGTAACTAATACTGTTCACTAAGCTCACACTAAGACTGCTCTTCCATGCATACAGGAAGTGTGTATCGCGCAACACAAATAAGCTTGGTGTAGTCATTCAAGCTCAGTAACAACAACAACATCAAGGAGGAGGAGATTGCTCCTTCATTCATGTTCAGTAACAACAGTGTGGCTGTGTTGTGCTCCGCTGCCAGTAACACGAAAGAAACACAATAGTTCCGGGAACCAACTACATGGCTTATAAACTATGGAACTTCTTGGTAACCTCACCGGTCAATACCGGGAACTGTCAAGAGAGAAACGTGGACATAACACCACTGCATGGTAGTTATATTATCGCAATTTTATGTTGATGTATTGTGGTAATGGTGTAAGTAATGGAGGGGAAGAGAAGGGAATAGATGCAAGAAAATGAAGAGAAGGATAAATTGGAGGATGATAAAGAGGGAGAAGGAAGAAACATGAGGAAGGGAGGGAGGGCAGGAGTTGCAAGCAGTGGTGGGAACAGAAAAGCATAAGATTCTTTCCTTGATCTCTATTATTCCAGGCACTCATTGCCAGTAATAATAGGATTACGGTACGAAGCTGAGGCAGGATAAAAGTGTGAAGATAAACTATAAGAATCAACACTGATGAAGACAGTGCTGTGCTGGAAACAAAATTATTAAAAGATATTTTTACCCTAATTTAATTAATGCTAATGGTACTGCTACCATTCATTGCTGCTGCTATTACTACTGCTATTATTACTATTATTATTCTACTACAACTATTACTGCTTCTGTTGTTGCTACTTCAATTACTATATTTTTCTGCTGCATTCGCTACTACTACTACTACTACTACTACTATTATTATTATTATTATTATTATTATTATTATTATTATTATTATTATTATTATTATTATTATTATTATTATTATTATTATTATTACTACTACTACTACTACTACTACTACTACTACTACTACTACTACTACTACTACTACTACTACTACTACTACTACTACTGATTCCACTGATTCTAGACACAGAAGAACATATGTCGTTGCACACTGCAATAAGGACATCAATTTGTATTAATTAAAAGCAGCAAAATATATCTAACTTTCTTGTCAAACTTGAATGCTATCACATTTAATATATGTGAAGCGCTACACCCGTGTGAGTCATTCAGCACTTCGTGGTGGAGGCTTGATCCCCCATCCGCTAATCAGCCAGCCAGGCTATGAGATGAGGAGGGGGGGGGGTAAGGGATAGTTATCAGCTGCCATAGCTTAGTAGTGAGAGTCGCGGCTCTCATCGCCAACCACCGGGATCGAATCCCCGCGGCAGGATAAGGGCAATGGAATCCTATCAGCATTTGCAGAGTCAGACGGTAATTTACCAATTTAAAACCCTATTATTGAAAAGCCATTCCCCCTTCCCCCCACAGTCACTGCACATTTTTTTTTTCTTTATTGACCACTGAATATATTTCCAACATTCTAGGGAAAAAAACCGGAACATTTTGGAAGGCGACATCAGTTTCTTCTCAAATGACGAACTAGGAACTCCACCACTGTCAATGAACTGAATAAAAAGAGAAGAGAGTTTTTTCCCTGCAGCGCTGCCTTCCACATTGCATTCCTGATGATTTTTCGGTGGCAAAAAATTGCTTTCTTTGGATCAGTTTGTTATTAATAGTCCCGAAAACAGGCATAAAATTGCTTGTGTTATTTCTGTTTCCCACACTGACACTGTTTATTTTTCCAATAATTTTCAAACTCTTATTTCTGTTTACTTCGTGGCATAGACCTCAAAGATTTTTTTCATATCGCAATTTATTAAATGAATCAGTGTCTCGAAGGTCTGGATTAAACCCCGTGAAAGTCAATGTTTCTTCAGAAAAACTCTTTCAATCCTTCAAGTATTGCTGCGTCGGTAGGTAGGTAGATAGGTAGGGAGGCAGGGAAGTAGGTAGTTAGATAGGTAGGTAGGGAGGTCGATAGGACGGAGGGAGGCAGGAAGGTAAGTAGATAGGTATGGAGGAAGGTAGGTAGGTAGATAGATTGGTAGGGAGTCAGGGATGTAGGTAGGTAGGAAGGGAGGGAGGTAAGGAAGTAGATAGATAGGTATTGGTGAAAAATCAGGATAATAGTACATGAAAATTTTTACATTTCTGGAGTGAATCCTCCTGGACGAGTAACTCTTATAAGCATCTATGTGTACTTCTCACATACATATTATGCTACATTTCTCACCCACCCTTCTGTTGATTCATTTCTCGGTTAGTTAAGGTTAGATTCAGTTAGGTTAGGTTGTCCTCTGTCTAAAGAAAATAATAACGAACTATAAGATACCACAACGAAAAAATATAAATGCAAGATAAAGGCGATGAAAAACTCCGCCTGGCGAACGCCATAGAACGCGGCAGACACAACACTGAGCCAGCTTCATCAGTCTCCCATTTGACTGTCTTCACAACAATGAAACGATACCTGTGATCAAGTGGAGTGGCTGCGTCAGGATACATGACATCAGGAGGGAAAACCGGAAGGTTCTCATCCCAACCTGTTTTTTAAACGATAAAGGATAATAATTAAAAAGTCAATTTAATCATATTTTACGAATGTCCGGGACTAAACGAAACCAACCATAGTCGGGTCACAGGAGAGTAATGACCACCACAGCCATTTTGGCAATATACGAAAAAAAAATTATTGGGTGGATTTTGGGTGTGAAGAGGAATTATGTTTAATTAAAATCCATAAATTCATAATAATTATTTATTTAAATGATTGTACCAACACTGATACCGTCATAATGTGTGTCTATTGTTTTATTGTTAGTGAGCTCAAACTTTTATTACTGTTAGTAAATAGTACCAACTCTTATTACTGTTAGTAAATACTAACTCTTATTACTGTTAATAAATACCAACTCTTATTACTGTTAGTAAATACTCTTATTACTGTTAGTGAATACCAACTCTTATTACTGTTAGTAAATACCAACTTTTATTACTGTTAGTCAATGCTAACTTTTATTATAATATAATATCTTTATTTACTACAAGTACATGTACAAGGTACACAGGCCTAGCTGACATCAATGACATACTACTATACAGAAAGCCGCTTGTTATGCTGAGCATTTCAGGCAAATTAGGTCAGTTTTGTCCCAGGATGCGACCCACACCAGTCCACTAACATCCAGGTACCCACTTTAAACTGATGGGTGAACAATGACAGAGACAGCAGGTGTCTTATGGAAACACCTCCCTAATGTTTTCCAGCCGTACCGGAGGAGATTCGAACCCCGGACCTCAGTGTGTGAGCTGAGTGCGCTAGCGATCGAGCTACGGAACTATTACTGTTAGTGAATACCAATAGGTCAGGGGTCTATTGGTAATCCCCCTTATGTACGCTGGAAGGCAGTTGAACAGTCTTGGGCCCTGGACACTTATTGTGTTGTCTCTCAGCGTACTCGTGGCGCCCCTGCTCTTCATTTGGGGAATGTTGCATCTCCTGCTGAGTCTTTTGATCAGACCCTGATCCTCCATTCCACCCATTTTAGATCCGTTAGAATGTTCAGGTTAGAGAGATATAGAAGGAGAGTAAGAAATAAATCATTATGTGAATTAAAAGGAAGAACAGAAAATAAGATAATTTGGTCTATAATGATAACAAGAGAAAAACACTTACACTACAGTACCTGGACTAGAACAGCACAGTGTCTGCTGATCACTGCCTCCAGCACAGTGTCTGCTGGTCACTGCCTCCAGCACAGTGTCTGCTGGTCACTGCCTCTAGTACAGTGTCTGCTGGTCACTGCCTCCAGCACAGTGTCTGCTGATCACTGCCTCCAGCACAGTGTCTGCTGGTCACTGCCTCTAGTACAGTGTCTGCTGGTCACTGCCTCTAAGCACAGTGTCTGCTGGTCACTGCCTCCAGCACAGTGTCTGCTGGTCACTGCCTCCAGCACAGTGTCTGCTGGTCACTGCCTCCAGCACAGTGTCTGCTGGTCACTGCCTCCAGCACAGTGTCTGCTGGTCACTGCCTCCTACACAGTGCCTGCTGGTTACTGCCTCCAGCACAGTGTCTGCTGGTCACTGCCTCCTACACAGTGCCTGCTGGTCACTGCCTCCAGCACAGTGTCTGCTGGTCACTGCCTCCTACACAGTGCCTGCTGGTTACTGCCTCCAGCACAGTGTCTGCTGGTCACTGCCTCCTACACAGTGCCTGCTGGTTACTGCCTCCAGCACAGTGTCTGCTGGTCACTGCCTCCTACACAGTGCATGCTGGTTACTGCCTCCAGCACAGTGTCTGCTGGTCACTGCCTCCTACACAGTGCCTGCTGGTTACTGCCTCCAGCACAGTGTCTGCTGGTCACTGCCTCCTACACAGTGCCTGCTGGTTACTGCCTCCAGCACAGTGTCTGCTGGTCACTGCCTCCTACACAGTGCCTGCTGGTTACTGCCTCCAGCACAGTGCCTGCTGGTCACTGCCTCCTACACAGTGCCTGCTGGTCACTGCCTCCTACACAGTGCCTGCTGGTCACTGCCTCCTACACAGTGCCTGCTGGTTACTGCCTCCAGCACACTATTTGCTAGGTTATTCGCTCTCCTGTCTGCTCGACAACTAAATATTTTGTGAAACTCTCTGATGAATTTAAAATCCTAAACTAAATTGTCATGGACAGTTATATTAAACCTAGACTTGTCACTAGCACTACAACCTAGACTTGTCACTAGCACTACAACCTAGACTTGTCACTAGCACTACAACCTAGACTTGTCACTAGCACTACATCCTAGACTTGTCACTAGCACTACAACCTAGACTTGTCACTAGCACTACAACCTAGACTTGTCACTAGCACTACAACCTAGACTTGTCACTAGCACTACAACCTAGACTTGTTACTAGCACTATCACCTAAACTTGTCACTAGCACTACAACTACACACGTCACTAGCACTGCTCGCCACCACCCCTCTATTGGCCCTGCATCATCACTATCATAACACGAAGGTACCACCGTCTCCAGTGTACTATATATCGTATTCACTGGACTGGACTGAAGAAGCGAAGCCTCTCCATGACAAAGATACTCACAAGCTGTTGCATGTATCTTTTTTATCATTTTGTCGGTATTGTATACCACTGATGTTATAAAGTTTATCATGTATATCACTGATGTAAAAAAGCTTTAGCTCGACTCTGGTATGTGTACTTGAGGTTGTTACTGACGGCTTATAGTTGACACTTGCAGTTAATTCAGCTCTTTCTTTAGTTGCATTCGTTTCGTATTGGACGTACGTCAGGCAACACCACTTACGTGCATGTCAGCGTAGCCAGTCAGACTCTCGTTAATCATCGTTTGCTAGCAAGTCTAGCAAGTTACTTTGGTGATCTAATGTTTCAGCGGAAGAGGGAACGACCAGAGAAAGAGGTCACTTTGATTCTAGAAATACCTCAAACCGTCAGATCTTTCCATATTACTGACTGGTACATTACATAACAGTTCAGACTTGTGTATGGGTGTGTTATTACAGGAGTGTTCTCAAAATTAGGCTCTCCAAAACTCTATTCATTATTAAGTTTAACGTGTTCCTGACATTTGTTCATATTTGTGCAAACGTTTTGGTTAAGGGAATATATGTTAAGCCAAAACAATATCTTCTTCATATACTTTATTCCTGAAATTTTGATTTTTATTCGACTGAGCTGAAGTTGATACGTAGCGCGACCAGGTACTGCATGCACTCTGAAAGTTCCTGTGCTCGTGCTACTTGATAAAGACACAAAGGCAGCAATTGTAAATTTTCTTCAGATAACAGTTATGTTCACCTGTGCAATAAGTCTCCTTAAGATCAACAGAATATACCTTGGGAAAGAAGATTATATAGGCAGGTGCGAGGAGAGGCAATGTGTGTCAAGGTGAAGAGTAAGACACATGAATAAGTAAAGTGTAATGAACACTTGTTAGTGATCAATAATAATTCACATGAGGACATACTCATGAGATTAAATGACCTGTATATTTCGATCCCCTTCTTGGATCCTCTTCATCTACTGAAGAGGATCCCAGAAGGAGGTTGAAATATACAGATCAATTAATCTCTTGAGTTTCTGTCTCCAAGTAGGTTATTGAGTAAAACACATGTGTAATACTTGGGTTCTTTATTGTTGACTGAAACGTTTCGCCCGCACAGTAGGCTTATGCAGTCAAATACAGAGACGGCAGGAGAAATAGTTTTTAAGGTGGTCAGTCCCTCACCGCCTAGACAAGTGTTCAGCTCCATAGTCTGGAACAATGTGAAGCTGAACATAAGAATGGAGTTCATAACTCCCTGTGTCTTCCTCTTCAGGTGAAATGTTGTCTGAATTAAGTTTCCATTTACTGTTTCTGTGTCTTTGTCTTCTTCATATTTGATTTTTACCACTTTACTTTCTTAAAGTTTTAGATTAATGACCTAGCTTATCTAAATATTATTTGAGTAATCTAGCTTGTCAAAGTTTCTCTAGGAACTTGCACGTCTGACTCTATGTAACCTAACTTATCTAAGTCCTTGAGACCGAAGTGTCAAAGTCTCTCTCAACGCTTATACAGTTGCCTTTTAATGCAGACTTTTCTAATTAGATCATGTCATTATCATCTAATATCTGAAATGTTTTATAAAAATCTTTCTATTCAAGAATAGAAAAATATGGTTCGTTCACACGAAGGCAGCCTTGAAATCCATCCCTGGGGACTTTTCCCATAAAATTTCTTGTTACAGACAAATTTATGGCCTTTTAACCCTGCATCTAACCCTGTTTTAGGTATTCTTATGCTCTTTCCTATCTTCTAAGAACCCGCCTTCTCGTTTTCGATCTAACTAGCGTGGAGATTTGTTTATGATCTAACTAACGTGGAGATTTGTTTACCTTTCATCAAAATTTGTTGTGGCTTGTCTCATCTTATTTTAAATTAATTGTGGTAATTGTTTAGTCTACGATACAATTACTAATGTTGCTGCTACTGTTGTTGCTGTTACTAATGCCGACGATGCTGACACCAATGCTGCTGACGCCTAAATGGTGTGACTTATAGCTCTGACTTGGAACACTGTTGTTGCTGTTGATGTTGGTGTCTCTTATGATGGCATCGCCGCTGATGCCGCCACTGTTGGTGATGCTGCTACTGTTGGTGATGCTGCCACTGTTGGTGATGCCGTTACTGTGGGTGATGCCAACACTGTTGGTGATGCCCCCACTGTTGGTGATGCCCCCACTGTTGGTGATGCCCCCACTGTTGGTGATGCCCCCACTGTTGGTGATGCACGCCACTGTTGAGGATCTACTTGGAGGGTATTCCGGGGACTAATGCCCCCGCGTCCCAGTGGATCAGTGCCTGATTAACCAGGCTGTTACTGCTGGCCGCACGCAGTCCAACATACGAACCACAGCCCGGCTGATTCGGCACCAACTTTAAATATCTGTCCAGCTCCCTCTTGAAGGCAGCAAGGGGCCTATTGATAATTCCCCCTTATGAATGGTAGGAGGCTGTTGAACAGTCTTGGCCCCCGGACACTTACTGTGTTTTCTCTTAGTGTACCAGTGGCGCCCCTATTTTTCGTTGGGGGTATTTTGCACCTCCTGCCCAGTCTTTTCCTTTCGTAGGGAGTGATTTCTGTGTGCAGATTAGGGACCATTCCTACTAGGAGTTTCCAAGTGTATATTATGATACATCTCTCTCGCCTGCGTTCCAGTGAGTACAAGTCAAGTGCTTCCAAGCGTTCCCAGTAGTTAAGGTGTTTGATAGAACTTATATGTGCAGTAAATGTTCTCTGTACATTGTCTAGATCTTCAATTTCACCTGCTTTGAATGGGAGATGTTAATGTACAGCAGTATTCCAGCCTAGAGAGAACAAATGATTTAAGAAGGATTATTATTGGCTTGGCATCTCTTGTTTTGAACGTTCTCATTATCCATCCTATCATTTTCTTCGCAGATGTGATAGTGGCATTGTTGTGATCCTTGAAAGTGAGATCCTCAGATGCCCCCACTGTTGGTGGTGCCAATACTGTTGGTGATGCCCCTACTGTTGGTGATGCCCCCACTGTTGGTGATGCCAACACTGTTGGTGATGCCACCACTGCTGGTGCCGCTACCACTGCTGGTGCCGCCACCACTGCTGGTGCACCATTGATGCCACCACCACTGCTGATGCCTGGTGTCAATTACAGCAACTAACATTGAACAATTACCAATTTAGTTTGAAATACGACTATTGTACTTCAGTATATTTGTTTTTATTGTGATTATGATCTCTGTAATATGACAATCAATTTGAAGTGATAACCTCAGTTAGTATTGATAGCAACACTGTTACATTCCATGGAAATTGTCAATAATGGCAGTGAATATTAATGCTAGCAATTTTTTTTATGTTAAATTCGCTGAATAACAACATGGCTCTAATGCTTTGTAAAGTGTACCGTTCAACCCAGTTCTCCTTGGTGCTGGCCACCTAATTGTGGTAGTGTGGTTGAGCAGCCTGGTGGTTGAAGAACAATCCAGCATCTTATTTTTTTTTTTAGTTTAAGTAGCAAGGAGATTCCACCTTTCATTAATATTAGTTGGAGTTGATTATCCGCAAGTCTCAGCGAATTATTATATTCATGTTGAGTACCTTTCCCTAACAGTTGAGTGTTTCGCACCAGCGCATAACTATTTTGACGTGATACTTGATCTTGTGCTGTCTAGGCTGCTGCTGGTGTTGTTGATGCTGGTGTTGCTGATGCTGGTGTTGCTGATGCTGGTGTTGCTGATGCTGGTGTTGCTGATGCTGGTGTTGCTGATGCTGGTGTTGCTGATGCTGGTGTTGTAGGTCTTGCTGCTGCTGTTGCTGATGGCACCTCTGATGTTGCTGCTGCTGACGCTACCGTCTTCCCTGACACCAGTGCCACTGACGCTACCGTCTTCCCTGACACCAGTGCCACTGACGCTACCGTCTTCCCTGACACCAGCGCCACTGACGCTACCGTCTTCCCTGACACCAGCGCCACTGACGCTACCGTCTTCCCTGACACCAGCGCCACTAACGCTACCGTCTTCCCTGACACCAGCGCCACTAACGCTGCCTCCGCCACCGATGTTCGAATAATGTAATTATACTTTTACAAGTATAATTACATATAATGTAATATAATGGTAAAGTACTCAAGTGTTATTTGCAGTGATAACAGTAGTTTTAAAGCTCTTTGATAATTGATAATATTGGTCGTTTATTCCATCCAGTTAAAGATCCAGTTACAAGTAGCACTTTTATCTTGTTGTTTAACATATAAATAACAAAATTTAAGGCTTTAGTCTTGCAGAATTTTTTTATTTCAGAATTATATTTGCAATGTTTTCATTTTCCAGGTTTTACTATGCACTCGTAACATTGTTCTCATGGCTTCTGATAGTTTAAATTTCTTAAATACATTGTACATACGTCTTGTGGTATTTATTAAATGTTGGATCCTTCAAGGTAATATTTTCTCTCCATCGTTATTTTGTATTTGGATCATTTCCATATTTGTTATAAATTAGATATTGTGTATCTTTTAGTTCAGTCTATTGAAAGTAATTGTCCGGGGCCCAAGACTGTTCAACTGCCTCCCAGCATACATAAGAATATAACCAATAGACCCCTGGTTGTCTTCAAGAAGGCGCTGGATAGGTACCTAAAAGTCAGTACCTGACCATCCGGGCTGAGGTTCGTACGTCAGTTTGCGTGCGGCCAGCAGTAACAGCCTGGTTGATCAGACCCTGATCCACCACGAGGCCTGGTCTCAGACCGAGCCGCGGGGGCGTCGACCCCTGAAACCCTCTCCAGGTAAACTCCAGGTAAGTTATCAAAGTAAGTAACTCTTCACTTTAGAATTCTTGAAGACTTAATGTAGGTATCAGTATTCCTTTGTATCATACATTAATGTGGTCATGTTAGAAAATGTTTCTCCCAGTTTCCACGAATTCATCAGTTGTTTATAGTGAGAATAAGATGCAATATATTTTCTGACACAAGACTCACGAAATCGTAATGTCACGATTGCAAACAAACCAGGGTACGGGTGGGGATTGAACTCGTGGCAAGTAGTCGTAAAACTCCAGGCCAGCTGGCCCAGTGGCTTGCGAGATGGCCTGGAGTTTTACGACTCATCGCCGCGAGTTCAATCCCCACCCGTACCGTGGTCTTTTTTTTCTGCCACATGTTTGAACTGTGAGGAGCCTAGTAAGAAAGTAATCCTTGTTCATGTCATTAATCTATTTGCCTGTTCATATCCTGATAGGCTGTGCTAGTTCACATTAACGTAGCTGAAATATCTAAAACTGAAATTTTATTATTAGTATGAATTTGTGTTTAAGATCCTGGCTTTATTTGACTGACTTAGAGCTTGATTCCTTCACCCTTGTGTCGCATTTCAGTATACAGAGTCGTATGTATTGACAGCTCTTATATTTATCTTCACTATCTCCCTTCTTACATATCTAGAGAGAGAGAGAGAGAGAGAGAGAGAGAGAGAGAGAGAGAGAGAGAGCGAGTGTGTGATTTTGTGTGTGTTTATAATCACCTATTTGAATTGCAAGGGTTGATTCACAGATCCTGGCCCAGCCTCTTCGCTGCTCGCTACTAGGTCCACTACCTGGAGTATACCTGGAGAGGGTTTCGGGGGTCAACGCCCCAGCTTTATCGTACGTCTTTTTAAAGCTATGTATGGATCGTGCCTTCACTGCATCACTATGTGTGTGTGTGTACTCACCTAGTTGTGGTTGCAGGGGTCGAGTCATAGATCCTGGCCCCGCCTCTTCACTGGCCGCTACTGGGTCACTCTCCCTGCGCCATGAGCTTTATCATACCTCTTCTTAAAGCTATGTATGGAGCCTGCCTCCACTACATCACTTCCTAAACTATTCCACTTCCCGACCACTCTGTGACTGAAGAAATACTTCCTAACATCTCTGTGATTCATCTGAGTCTTCAACTTCCAACTGTGTCTCCTTGTTGCTGTGTCCCATCTGTGTCCATGTGTGTGAATATGTGTGTGTGTGCATGTATGTTGTGTGTGTGTGTGTGTGTGTGTGAAGGGAATGTGGTTGAACAGGGTTGTGCCACCCACCAGTATAAGAGGGTGGCGGGGTCACTACACATGCCGCCCACCCAGACCTGCACTTTGACCATGCCACCCACCATCATCTTCGCCCACACCTCTCCTCCTTCACCCATCTCTTGCCAATCTTACATCCCCTCTGTCGCATTCACTCTGCGCAGAAAACATCTAGTTTTGCGTACTGGTAGCAATATATGAGTAAGAATTGAAGATCAGAAACAGTTTGAAGACAATACAATATCTAAAGCCAATATGAGGTCCGAATTTTCTGCACGACCACTTGGAAAAATGACGCGAAAGAAGAAAAATGGCTGAATAGGAAATAAGATTACATACGAACGATGACTGGCAAGATAGCAAAGACTTTAACAGTAATTTCGGAAGAAAATTCATATGTATTTTAGAATTCATAGGCATTTTGCTTGAAGACAAGCATAATGCATCTGATTATACAATGTATACAATACAATCGCCTTTGACAAGGGCGATCACCGGGAAACTGACAACACAATGCGTGCAAAGAATAACTGTAAAAGTGGGTAGATAGATATTTAACTTCGTAACAAACAGAACGCAAAGACTAATTGTAAACAGAGTGAAATCAAGGGGAAGCTTCAGTTAAAAGTTCTGTTCCTCATGACACTGTACTCGCCTCACTTCTCTTCCTTATTCTCATCAACCATAACTTTTTATTATGTTATTATTACTATGCTTTAATTGTTTAATCTGATCTAATTAATTTTATAATGAAGACAAAAGTACAAACTATGTTCAAAATTCATAGCTAAATACTCACTTTACTCATTATATACTATCTACAATAATTCTTACAATCAGTTTTAAGTTAATCTAGTCGCAAAATGCCCTGATACTAGGGCTTGGCATGTACACCTCATGTAATCTCAATAACCAAATGTAATTCTTTGTATCATGTCTAAATAAAAATTATTATTATTATGTCTGACATAGACAGGAACATCAACCATAGCAATGTATCATAGACAGGAACATCAACCATAGCAATGTATCATAGACAGGGATATCAACTATATCAATGCATATCATCCATTGCATAATATATTAGAATTTATATGAACATTGCAGCCATAGACTACACAGCGAGCCTCAAAGCTGATATAAACCAAGTCGTCCAGTGGGTTACTGATGTGGGGAAGAGGGAGAGGTCATGACCCCCTTCCCTTGGTCCCACCCTGTTGGCGGTGTGGGAGCGAAGGGAGTCTTAACCCCTCTGCTCCCTGCCTTCTGTTGGAGGTAATGTCTCCACAACTGACCACAATATTATGTTCGGCGTGGACAAATTTCGATTGCTACGTCACGAAAGAATGGAGAAAATAAACCAACGTCGAAGTACAGAAGCTCATACCACTCAATAGAACGTAAGTCATATATGAGAAACCTAGGAGTTATAATGTCAGAAAATCTCAAGTTCAAGAATCACAACAATGTTATTATCCCAACTGCAAAAACGAAAACAAAAATGATTGGTTGGATAACTTGAACCTTCAAAACAAGAGATGCCAAGCCAATGATGATACTCTTCTGGTCTCTCTCTCTCTCTCTCTCTCTCTCTCTTGTCTCTCTCACATACACACAACTGACCCCTGCAACCACAACTAGGTGAGTACACACACACACATGAAGAAAGAAGATAGTGAACCAAGTAGCGGCCAGATTAAGAGGCAAAGACAAAAGCTGAGACTCACTTCTGTAACCACAAATATGCGAGTACACACGAAATATATATTGCGTGTGTGTGTAATACGTAAGTTTTTATTTTACATTGTCAGATGTAATATTTATATGATACACAACGTATCGTCATACGATGAGTACTATACCGCAGCACAGTACTCTGTTTCTCTTGTCCAGTTGTGGCAGCTGCTGCCTTTCATCAGTTGATTAATGTGAATGAGCTTACCCAGGCAAGTGGAGGACTAAGGTGGAGGGGCAACAGTGTAAAGGATCCATACTAAGCAGCTGCAAGATCAAGGGGAGTAGTAGAGGGGAAAGAGAGAAGTGTCGTGTGTTCAGGTCAGGTAACTGGTAGGTCAGGTCGATGAGTAAGGGGAGGAGAGTTCAGGTCTGGTAGTCGAAGAATCAGTTCTGTCACAGAAATCTTTGTTTATAGGGAGCGTCTCTCTCTAGTTTACATCTTCTCTTCCTTATTCTTAAAGGAACGTGCCTTGAGCAGACCTCAAGTGCCACAGAGTTTATTCTTTCTAGGCAGAGGTTCGGATCCGTATTCTTCGTGTGTAAAATTTTCCCCATCACCTCCTCTCCCTCCATCACGACATGTCTCAGGTAATCTCCCCGTCCCACTCCTGAACAATTTTGCCTTCTTTGCTTTCATTGTTGAAGAACTGTAATATGAATATTAAGAAAATATTAATGAACAATAAAAAGGACAAATTTAAACCTACGTTTTCAAGAGTTAGGACCAGCCTAACACTGGTAGACCTACTGTTAGGCTCCAGTGTTCTCATGAGTTAGCAGTGAACACATGTGGATAGAGGAGCAGACATGGAGGCTGGGCAGAGGCTGCAGTATATGGAAATATAGAGAGAATCATTCAGCAGGCGAGGAAGAAGGGAATGGAAATATCACGCAGTTATAAAAAAAGTGAGACAGAAAGAGAAAGATAAACAGGCGTATAGAAGGCAAGTGAGACTGAAGAAGATAGGGTAAAAGACACATGAAAAGAGGGAAAGAGAATGAGCAATTAAATAGAAGCAGAATTGGGGGAATGAAGAAAACCAGGAAGAAACAAAAGAGCTGGAGTATGACCATGATTCTGACATCAGATAAACGGGGAGGAGAGGGAGGAACATGCAAGAATAATGAAGAAGGAACCACGATGACTGCATAGTGATGAAGGAGCCAGTATGGCAATGAAGGCGCCAGTATGGCAATGAAGGAGCCAGTATGGCAATGAAGAAGTATGCAATGAAGGCGCCAGTATGGCAATGAAGACAGTATGGCAATGAAGCGCCAGATGGAATGAAGGAACCATATGGCAATGAAGAGCCAGTATGGTGCGGAACCAGTATGGCAATGAAGGAGCCAGTATGGCAATGAAGGAGCCAGTATGGCAATGAAGGCGCCAGTATGGCAATGAAGGAACCAGTATGGCAATGAAGGAGCCAGTATGGCAATGACGGAACCAGTATGGCAATGAAGGAGCCAGTATGGCAATGAAGGAGCCAATATGGCAATGAAGGGCCAGTATGGCAATGAAGGCAATATGGCAATGAAGGGCCAATATGAATGAAGAGAGTTGGCAATGAAGGCCAGTATGGCATAGAATATGTGAAGGAGCCATATGGCAATGAAGGAGCCAGTATGGCAATGACAGCCAGTATGCAATGAGCGCAGTATGCAATGAAGGTATGGCAATGAAGCGCCATGTGAAGCGCCAGATGGCAATAAGGAGCCAGTATGGCAATGAAGGCGCAGTATGGCAATGAAGAGCCAGTATGGCAATGAAACCAATGGCATGAAGGCGCCAGTATGGCAATGATGGACATCAGATAAAGGAGGAGAGAGGAGAAGGAACATGGCAAGAACAATGAATGAAGGAACCATACGCAATGAAGAGCATATGATGAAGGAGCCAGTATGGCAATGAAGGAGCCAGTATGGCAATGAAGGAGCCAGTATGGCAATGAAGGCGCCAGTATGGCAATGAAGGAGCCAGTATGGCAATGAAGGAGCCAGTATGGCAATGAAGGAGCCAGTATGGCAATGAAGGAGCCAGTATGGCAATGAAGGAGCCAGTATGGCAATGAAGGAGCCAATATGGCAATGAAGGAGCCAGTATGGCAATGAAGGAGCCAATATGGCAATGAAGGAGCCAATATGGCAATGAAGGCGCCAGACCAGGCAGAATGCCTGGTCTGTAATTGTTATGGTTAGCAGAACCACAGACCAGGCATTCTGCTAACCATAACAATACATCCTGCAGCCGACCTCCCTCTTGCCTTAGTTGTAATGAGGCCCACCCAGCTTATTCTCGCCGTTGCCAAGTTTTCTTAAGGGAACAAGAAATTCGATGTGTCTCAAAGAGAATAAAGGTTTCTCATCTCCACCTCCAAGTGAGACTTCCGCGGGTTTCTTATTCTAGAGTTAATAGACGGCCCCCAGCCTCGGTGGTATCTACTTCTACAATCTCCTCAGTAGTCACATCTTCCGCAGTTACCTCTGGATCTAATTCTTTTGCAGCCCTGGACTCCGAGGTCCCTACCTCGTCGACTCCCACTGTCCTTCCGTCTTCATCATTTCGCTCGCATGTTTCTATGTCTACATGACCTCCCACAACTACACCATCACCTCGCTCCCTACTTCTCCAAAGTCTGAAACATCAAAATTAAAATTTCCTTTAACCCCTCTATCACTTATCCTTCCTTAGCATTTTTCTTTTCCACTCTCTGAGCCTAATACTCTACCTCTTATTGAATCTGTTATGGGTGTGGAGGTTCATCTTTTCCCATGTAAAGTTCCATCATTTCCTGTCCTCTTCCAAGTTTCTTCCCAAGTTACCTCTTCTTTGATAACTCTCATTGTCTCTCCAATCTTTACTCGCCCTCCATCTTCTATCTTCTGTCTCTGATATAGTACTACTTGTAATGTCCTTGTTATCTGAAACGCTTGAAGCCATCTCTGAATATAGTGAAGAGAGAAATCTAATGAGAGACTCCGATCCACCTTCTACACACCACCTTTCTTAACAGCATTCCATTCCTTCGCTGCTTACCAGTTTTCCACTACCTCCACACGAAGCCTTTACTAACCCTGCTAGTCCATAGACTCCTATTTCATGCTACCAGTATACATCTATTCGCAAATCATGACTTACAGTGGAATATTCGAGGCCTCTGGTAATCTGGGTGAGCTTCAGGTGTTGCTCTCCCAGTTTTCTCGTTTGTGTCTGTTTACAAGAACCTAAATTGCACTCCACTGTTATCCATCCTGTCTCGGACTATATCTTATTGCATTCATCAGATCGTTTTCCCGATGGGACTTTAATGAAAGTGCACTTCTTGTACGCACCAATATACCACAAACTGATCTTTGTTCATAACTCGCTGCATTACACTGTAGCCTGTATCTACTTCAACAAGTGGTATACAATCTGCTTTCTGTATCTTTCTCCTTCTCGACCTTTATCTATTCCTGATGTTGAATCTTTGGGGAAGGGGAGGGGACTCACTGTGACTCTCGTGGCAATCAGTTTAAGGGAAAGAGAAGTGAAAAAAGCCTCTGTTTTAAATATGGGTACTCCTCCCACCCATTTTGACCCTCAAACTCAAACTCTCTCTCTTGCATAGATCTCTCAGTTTGTTCCTCTTCAATTGCACTCGACTTTACCTGGTCTGTGTTTCCAGATTTACATGACAGCGATCATTTTCATATCCTTACTCCCATTAGTATTCTCTCCCTCTTCGAAGCCCACGTTGACAGTTTGAACGGGCGAAACGGGCTCTTTACTCTTGTCAAACCGTTTTTAGTAAGAAACCTTTGTCCTCCCTAATGAGCTATTTATAACTATTTTTGACCTCGGTTTCAACTGCGGCTTCACATTCAACCCTCAAACCTCGAGTAGAGACTCTCAGAAATGCCTTGGTGACCTACTTGTGCTCTTGCAGCGAAATTGAAAAGTGCTTAATGAGACCACTGAGCTGCTCCTTGATTTTAAGCTTGCGAGGGCAGATGCCTGATGTGTAGTCAGTAATGCAAAACTCATTTGTTGACGAGATTATGTTTGTACCGTCACTTCCACTTCCTCTATGAGTGCAGTTTGGAAAAAAAGTATGGAAATTGAGTGGCAAATATTATCCAGCCCCTGCTCCTGTTCTTAGGGTTGCCAGTGTCAGCATTGGATATCCTCTTGAAGTTTCTACAACGATTGGAAATCTTATCTGTATATCTCAGGGGCTCCATCTCGTCCAATTTCTTTCTTCCAAATTTGCCAGAGAGTGACTGCCTCTAGACTTTTCTTCTAACAGAGAAGTCTTATAATGTGCCTTTTACGCTTCCAGAACTTGAGTCAATACTTTCCGCTTGCCGATCGTCGGCAGCTGGACCTGATGGCATTCATATTAGTATGCTCCAATATTTACATCCCTCACCCCTCGTAGTCCTCCTCCGTCTATGCCTACGGACGGAGTGAGGACCCGTCACGGCCCTGGGCCAGCGCTCACATGCCCGGGGCCGTGACGTCACAGCTAGCCACTGAGCCTAGCTGAACAGGGGGGCCTATATGTAACATAGCTGGTACTAATTACATATACTACACATATAATACAGGTAATCAGTGACACACTACTGACAGAGTGTCAGCACTCAGTTCCAGGAAGAGTGTCAGCACTCTGTTCCAGGAAGAGTGTCAGCACTCAGTTCCAGGAAGAGTGTCAGCACTCAGTTCCAGGAAGAGTGTCAGCACTCAGTTCCAGGTAGAGTGTTGCTTCTGCATTTCTAGTGACTGGTTTAAATATCTACCCAGTTTTGCGAACTCAGTCTCTACTAAAGTATATTATAGATTGTTCCAGACAGGGTCTACACAGTTTTATGTGGACTTTCTTTGATTCGATGGTATCTGTACCAAGATGCACAGTGTGGACTTGTGGTACTGTGCTAATGAGATGCATATCTTCATACTAGTGCGAGTCTTAATTAAGAACTGTGTGTGATGTAGCATTTATATGATTAGTCGAGTGTTGGACTTAGTTTGATTATCTACATTTGATAGACAGGGTGATAGGATTATGATCAGGTATTACATGAATTATGTTCTATAATTTGATTATTTCTCATCCAGAATGAAAATATATTTGTCACAGCTATTGCTGGAACGTCGTCTTTAAAGCTGGCATAACTATTGAACCCAAAGTGACTCCAGTCTTGTTGGAAATAAACTTTAAAATTGTCGTAACTACTGAAACTCTGACCGCGGGTTCGAACCCCACCCGTGGTATGGTTTGTTTGCAATCGTGTCATTACGATTTCGTGAGCTACTGAAACATTGTTGAGGCAGTAAAATAATTTCCGGGCTTAATGGCAACTCTAGATTCACATCACACTGTGCAAGTCTATCTTGAGTCCTTCTCTTTACTTCTGATACAGTTAAAATCTGCTAGACAGTGTTAGATACAATTATAAACCATTGGTGTTTATTGTCTGCTGAGTATACCAGCCAATGTATATGTTAGAACTGTGACTGACAGAGTGATAGAAAAGAGTAAATATAAGTAATGAAGAAATGACCAGGTTTAGAAAGGGAAAGCGTACGTGTGCATCAACATAATTTACCAAATGTTAAATTCAGTACATTAAAGAAGCGAATTGGGAAAATTATTTTAGATTTTGCCACCGAAGTGGCTAATTTATTGTTCACTTCATATCCATCATGTGGACGGTAGCGCAAGAGCATATGGATACACAAAAGACCTAGAAACTAGGCCCAAAAGGCTTTGGAGGAATACATCTGTATATATATATATATATATATATATATATATATATATATATATTATTGTAACCACGAACGAGTGGTATTGATCAATAACTACACTGCACTAGCCAGGGCTCGAACCTATGCTGCTTTGGCCCGCCTCATGGTGAACGAGAACACATGACGCCTTAGACCACTGAACCACACAATCCTTAAGAGTAGCGCATCCAGTAGAACTGAATGTTGTACTCGCTACCCAAGGACATACGGTGGTGTGGACGCCTCTAAGCTAATTTCATTATCCTCCTGTTTGGTGTACTATCTCAACGAGAAGTATATATATATATATTATTGTAACCACGAACGAGTGGTATTGATCAATAACTACACTTACCTATCCAGGGCTCGAACCTATACAGTTCATTTATCTGTCACAAGCAAATTTAGGAAGTTTGCTTAATATATCTGGTATCTTATTCTCATTAATAAGATAGCTTAACGCATACTGTGAGAATGTGCAAATGCGTAGGTGAGGGACGCAGGCTGAGAAGACGTTGGTTGAATCCACCCTCTTCTCAACCAGGAGTCAGGGTTGTAGTAGTAAATGGAGGACAAGGGAAAGGGTGAGGGGTTATTTTTATTGTGGGGGAAGATGGAATGTTCCATGTGTTGGCCCTGCCATCCTCTCTGCATCTCTGTTTCCTCACTTTTTCCATTATTCGTAACTCCAGATGTAAATGGTGTTATATATATTATTCCACAAAAACACTTTCTGTTTCAAGATCCTATGACGATAAGGTTAGTTTGATTAGGACTTGTTTATCCTGGGAATATTTCCCGATCCTCTGAAAATATTCCATCTGCTTTTATTCCTCCTCTCCTCCAGTACACTCAGCAATATAATCTCCTGCTTCTCCTCTTCCCATCTCTTCCCAGACATACCATCAACCTCTTCAAGACCTCTCTATTTTTTCCCCTCCCATCATTTTTCTCTCAAGACTGTCTTGTCTGCTGTCATTAGTTCCATTTCTCTCTCTTTCTTATTCCTGTGCCTCTGGGTCTCCTGAGAGAATCCCTGCTAATAATTTTTCTCCTTTGTCCTTGATTCCTCTCCTATTGCTTTTCCCTTAATTATTTCTCCCCCCCCCTTACCCTTCCCTCCTTTTCTCCATAGGCTCACTCAGTTTTTTTTTCTCCTACAATGTTTCATCCTTTACTTTTTCACTCATTTCCACGGTTTCTTATCCAGATGTATTCCTGTAAGCACTTTTGCGGCCTAGTTCCTAGGCATTTTGTGTATCCACATGTTCTTGTGCTACCGTCCACAGGATGGATATGGCATGCAAAATAAACCACCTCCAGAGAATAGATATGAGGTACACAACATACTAGCCACTACTCTCAACAGGATGGATATTGGATGCACAATTAACTAGCCACTACCCTCCACAGGAAGGATATGAAGTGCACAATAAACTTGCCTCTCCGGCGGCAAAATTTAAATCTTTCTGAAGATAATTATTTTGCTTCCCACTCCTCATTCACTTTTCTCTTGAGTACCGTTATTATCATGTCTAAGTTTCGTCAAGCACCTTCTTTCTCTCCTCTTCCATCTTGCTTTTGTTTGCTTCTTGGATTTGTTATCTTCTTTTCGTTTAGATACCATCAATGTTCTACCATTGAAATTAGCTTATCCAGATAATACAAAGACTTACAGTGATGCTGGATGACAGAGAGACTGACAGTGATGCTGGCTGACAGAGGCTGACAGTGATGCTGGCTGACAGAGACTGACAGTGAGGCTGACTGACAGAGAGACTGTGTTGGTTTCTGTGATTTCAGATTCACCAGATGATAGTCTATCTGCTATTTACTGTACTCGGTCGAGATCTCAAACCACTTAGTTTGTAGCAGTTTCGGATATAATATCAGTCATTGTGTGTGTGTGTGTGTGTGTGTGTGTGTGTGTGTGTGTGTGTGTGTGTGTGTGTGTATTCACCTATATTTGTGGATGTAGAGGTCGATTCATAGCTCCTGGCCCCGCCTCTTCACTGATCGCTACTAGGTCCTCTCCCTGTTCCATGAGCTTTGTCAAACCTCGTCTTAAAACTATGTATGGTTCCTGCCTCCACTATTTCACTTGCCAGACTATTCCACTTCCTAACAACTCTATGACTAAAGAAATACTTCCTAACATCCCTTTGACTCATCTGAATTTTCAACTTCCAATTGTGACCCCTTGTTTCTGTGTCCCATCTCTGGAACTTCCTGTCTGTCCACCTTGTCAGTTCCTCACAGTATTTTGTATGTCGTTATCATGTCTTCCCTTACCTTCCTGTCCTCCAGTGTCGTCAGGCCGATTTCCCTTAACCTATTTTCGTATGACATTCCCCTTAGCTCTGGAACTAGTCTTGTTGCAAACCTTTGCACTTTTTCTAATTTATTGACGTGCTTGACCAGGTGTGGGTTCCAAACTGGTGCTGCATACTCCAGTATGCAGCACGGTGTACAGAGTATTGAACTATTCCCTACTGAGGTATCGGAATGCTGTTCTCAGGTTTGCCAGGCGCTCAAATGCTGCAGCAGTTACCTTGTTGATGTGAACCTCTGGAGATGTGCTCGGTATTATACTCACCCAAAGATCCTTTTCCTTGAGTTAGGTTTGCAGCCTTTGGCCACCTAGCCTATATTCTGTCTGCGGTCTTCTTTGACCTTCCCCAATCTTCATGACTTTGCACTTGGTGAGGTTAAATTTGAGGAGCCAGTTGCTGGACCAGGCTTCTAGCCTGTCCAAGTCTCTTTGTAGTCCATCCTGATCCTCACCCGATTTAATTCTCCTCATTAACTTCACATCATCTGCGAACAATGACACTTCTGAGTCTATCCCTTCCGTCATGTCATTCAGATATACCAAAAATAGCACTGGTTCTAGGACTGACCCCTGTGGAACCCGGCTCGTCACAGGCTCCCACTCTGACACCTCGTCACGTACCATGACTCGTTGTTGCCTCCCTGTCAGGTATTCTCTGATCCATTCCAGTGCCCTTCCTGTTATGTGTGCCTGATCCTCTAGCTTTTGCACTGATCTCTTGTGAAGAACTGTGTCGAAGATCTTGCAGTCCAAGAAAATGCAATCTACCCACCACTCTCTCTTGTCTTACTTCCGTTACCCTGTCATAACACTCCAGTAGGTTTGTGACACAGGATTTTCCTTCCCTGAAACCGTACTGGTTGTCGTTTTATGCTTGTTCCGTTCTAGGTGCTCCACCACTCTTCTCCTGATAATCTTCTCCATGATTTTGCATACTATACACGTCAGTGACACTGGTCTGTAGTTTAGTGCCTCTTGTATGTCTCCTTTCTTAAAAATGGGACTACATTTGCCGTCTTCCATGCCAAGTTGCAATCCATGTGTTGAAAATTGTTGTTAGTGGCACACACAGCGTCTCTGCTCCCTCTCTAAGGACCCAAGGAGAGATGTTGTCCTGTCCCACTGCCTTTGAGGTATCAAGTTCGTTTAGCAGCTTCTTCACCTCCTCCTCGGTTGTGTGTATCTCATCCAACACTTTTTTGTTATATCCCTTGTTGGTGTATTCTCCTGTTCTGTACTCACCTAGTTGTGGTTGCAGGGGCTCCTGGCCCCGCCTCTTCACTGTGTGCGTGCATGTGTGCTTGCATGAGCGCGCGTGTGTGTGTGTGTGTGTATGTGCGTGTATGTGTATGTGTGTGAGTGTATGTATTTGAGGGAGTGAGGAAGGTGTATTCTGAGTGGCTACTCTGCCTTAAGCTTCGCCCTAATGACAAGTCAACACGGAAAACAGTCATTAAAGAAGTCGATGAGCAGCAGCAGCAGCAGCAGCACGCAGTTGAGGGATAACAAGAAAAGCAGGGTACATAGTGTGGCATGTTCCTGTGTCCTCTGTGATGACCACACTCCAGCACTCATTACACTCCAGCACTCATTACACTCCAGCACTCATCACACTCCAGCACTCATCACACTCCAGCACTCATCACACTCCAGCACTCATCACACTCCAGCACTCATCACACTCCAGCACTCATCACACTCCAGCACTCATCACACTCCAGCACTCATTACACTCCAGCACTCATTACACTCCAGCACTCATCACACTCCAGCACTCATCACACTCCAGCACTCATCACACTCCAGCACTCATTACACTCCAGCACTCATTACACTCCAGCACTCATCACACTCCAGCACTCATCACACTCCAGCACTCATCACACTCCAGCACTCATCACACTCCAGCACTCATCACACTCCAGCACTCATCACACTCCAGCACTCATCACACTCCAGCACTCATCACACTCCAGCACTCACCACACTCCAGCACTCACCACACTCCAGCACTCACCACACTCCAGCACTCACCACACTCCAGCACTCACCACACTCCAGCACTCACCACACTCCAGCCAGCACTCACCACACTCCAGCACTCACCACACTTCAGCACTCACCATATTGCAGCATACCAACACTCCAGCAATAAGACATAATTTTAATAACCATATACTTCGAGCATATCCTCACTGTTGTACAGACATGCATAGAAACCTACGTAGACATACCAGGGAATAGCCAGCAGGAAAGGCTATTCGACAAATTTAATTTTAGAACCAGAGAACTGATTAGGACCAGATAAGTATCGAACATTCCCTTGGAAACAGTCATGAACAATTTGAACCCATACCAGTGCTGTGGAAAAGTTCAATACAGAAACTTACAGAAGTTCTGCATAAACTCTGTTTCTCTGAGACCAACTGAAAGAGAAGGGAGTAAAATGTACAAAAGAAGAAGGGTTGCAACACTGCTTTAAAAACGAAAATATATCAAAACGAAGAAAAGATAACCAACAGCGAGAGATTACCAATATGGAACACAAATTAAAATATTCTTACAGATGGAAAAAAAAAAAGCCTAAATAATTCTACATTTACGCAAAATCCAAATTTTGAACTTCCTCTTCAATTGATCCACTTCTAACAGGACGTAATAAACTGACTACAAACGAAATAGTGAGCGAAATCTTGAAACTCCAACGGGAATTAATGTTCAGTAATCCAGTAAATAAAGAAACATTGGAGGATTCAGAAAGTGTCTTCATTACCTCTGACAAACCTACAAGTTATATACCTGACATAAACACAAATTCCCTAAAATTCAAAAGGGAAATAGAAAACATGCCCTTTAATGCTGCACCGGGGCCAGATTCATGGAACTCTCTATTTGTAAAGAAATGTAAACTACCAGTATCGGCAGCACTTAGCATATATTGGAGGATGGTCTTTAATCTACGTGAAATCCACGAGGGCTTGAAAAGTCCACGAATGTAACACAAAGAGTGGTAGTAAACTATGTAAAAATCTCGTCATAGAAAAGAACATCTTAATGCTCCAAGTCACGGTCCTGGCACCTCTATTGTTTCTCTTCTCAAAAAAAAAAATAAATAAACATAAATAAACGCACAAACCACATTTTTGTAACATCCTTCGCGGACGACACAATTGTCAGAATGAAAGTCACCTTTGTAGAGGACACAGGAAAACTGCAAGGGGATGTAAACGAAGTCTTCCAGTGGAAGAAAAACATGATGTTCAGTGGGGTTAAATTTCAATTCCTCTGTTATATATAAATGATAAACTCGAAATCGTAACAGTATACAAAACACAGGAGGTTCACCCCATAGAATAAAATGAATGTCTAAAAGACCTGAGGTGTGGTTAGCAGTAATCTGAAACCAAGACAACAGTGCATAAGTGTTCGCAATAAAGCTAACAGAATCCTTGGCTTCATATCAAGAAGTATAAATAATAAAAGTCCTCAAGTTGTTCTTCAACTCTATATATCTTTGGTTAGGCCTCATTTAGATTATGCTGCACAGTTCTGGTCACCGTATTACAGAATGGATATAAATGCACTGTAGAACATACAAAAGAGGATGACAAAGTTGATCCCATGTATCAGAAATCTTCCCTATGAGGATAGACTGAGGCCCTGAATCTGCACTCTCTAGAAAGGAGTAGAATTAGGGAGGATATGATTGAGGTGTATAAATGGAAAACAGGAATTAATCAAGGGTATGTAAATAGCGTGCTAAAAATATCTAGTATTGACAGGACTCGCAGCAGTGGCTTTAAATTGGAAAAATTAAGATTCAGGAAGGATATAGGAAAGCACTGGTTTGGAAATAGAGTTGTGGATGAGTGGAACAAACTCCCGAGTACCGTCATAGAAGCTAAAACATTGTGTAGTTTTAAAAATAGGTTAAATAAATACATGAGGGGGTGTGGGTGGGTGTGAGTTGGACCTGACTAGCTTGTGCTACTAGATCAGATACCGTGATCCTCCCTTAAGTGAATATGACTGACCTGAACAGGTCTACAGAGAGGGCAAGAGAGATATATGATTTTCACAATGAGGATATTAAACTGATTAGTCCCAAATCTGCAGATTGCCATAATACGTACTGGAATGAAAGATATGGAAAGCATGGACACCGCGGGCACAATAAGAGAGCACTGTGTCATCATCTATGGGCCTAGACTATTCAATCTGCTGCCATCAGATATCAGAACATTTCAGGAACAAATGTAGCAGTATTCAAGAGAAAACTGGATAACTACCAACACGATGTGCCAGATCAACCAGGCTGTGATGGATATGTGGCCCAGCAGGCCGCCGACAGCAACAGCCTGGTTGACTGTGCAGGCCTAAACCTCTCACTGTGATCTGATACAGGTATGACCTGGAGGAAGATGGTATACATACTTGTACTGACCTGACTCAGATGACCCGGAGGAAGATGTTACACTACTCACTGACCTGACTCAGTGATGGTAGCAGAGCAGTCCATCCTCCTGGTCAACGTCAATATATTCTTCAGGTAAGATCTTGCATCAAAAGTATGAGTGTGTGTGATCTTAACATTAGTTTTCTGACTGTCGATTTTAACATGCGTTGACTGGGTCTCCACTCTGTCGAATTTATGAATTCTTGTTTATTAGATTTATGTTATCAGTAGTGAAGTTTTTGTTTAATGTTTTTTGTTTAATAGATTTTTTTTTTAATTTCACATATCGTACGTCATCCAATTTTCTCTATATTTCGATAATTTATTGCCTTTATTAGCTTTATGTTGTTAGTAGCGAAGTTTTGCTGACAAACTGTATTCTAAATTAAATCGAAACTTATCTAAGCAAGGCTAACCTAACCAAAATAACGTGTATCGAGATATTTCCTTAAAATCGTATGAACGGAATCGACGTTTGCTTTATGAACAAGTTATAGAGTACATGTTGCCGCGGCTAGGAGCGGTGACTCGACCCATGAGAGAACAGTTAGACCCACTTGGCTGCCTGGTCAACTACTGCAGTAAACAAGAAAATTGCATAATACTAGAAAATACTCACAAAAGAAGGTCAGAAAGCAGAAAATTTTCGATGAAATCGTGTGCACAAGTAATGTCGGGAGAAATAGCAATGAGAAGCTGGTGCCTCGCCAACAACACTGCAATGGCAGTAATATTACTGGTCCTGTCGTGGCCACAATGGAATACTTAAGAGTGCCAAGAGTGCCAATGTAGCAGCTGCAGAGGAAGGGAGCAGAAGCTAGGAGAGGAAGGGAATAGCAAAGTAGGGAGAGAGCAGCAGGAAAATGGAAAGGAAGAGGAGCAGCAAGGGAGGGAGAAAGCAGTGGTTGTTATTGACACGCTCATAGTGTAAAGGAATTATTTTACTATGTGTTCGGTGTTTCCCATTTGCTAACATTCATGTAATGATTTACTGAGGAGTTTCCAGAATGGATAACTTAATTCTTCTGTCAATTCCTTTAACACCCGGAGAAATATTTCTTCCAGATCTGCTGCTTTAGTTTAGGGACCCATTTTAATCGGCTGTTTTGAATTTAGGATAATTATTTATATCTAATATTTTTTTGTTTAATAGATAATTTGTTTAAATTTTTCATAATGAACCTCATACAATTTTACCTATATTTCGATCATTTTTGGCTCTTTGTGTATTGTTTTTGATCTTTCATTTGCCCTTTACAAATTGATAAATAAGACACATATGCAACAGTCAGGTATTTTTATTCCGAAACGTTTCGTTTACACAGTAGACTTCTTCAGTCTAGTACAGAGGCAACAGAAGTAGAGATGTGAAGACGATGTAATTAGTCCATCACCCTGGAAGACGTAGTCAGTTCCTCCTCCTGTAGAAGATTTATGCTTCATACTCTGGAACATGTGAAGCTGAAACAACAAAATGGAGACTATATACCGTCAAGGTGAGGCGGAGAAAATCTTGATAGAAGAGGCTGAGCCCACTAGTAGAAATAAGGTAACCACTGAGAGGCAGTGTAATAAACCTACTGGGTAGGTCCCTCTCTAATCAGCTCTATTACTGGTCAGGCAGTAAAGTTGTCGAAAATGTCCTCTGTACCAAGATACCATTGTGATGCAATGTCTAACAATGTCAATATAATGGTATTTACAATACCGACACGTTGATAAGACACATGCGCAATAGTTAGGTATGTAAGAACGATGAAATCAATCCATTATCCTGAGAGACGTAGCTCAAAACAAAGTCATTCAAGGTGAAATATATTTTTTTCGTTAGGTTCAGAATGATTTTTGTGAGATTATTGCATACACAAATTTTCGCTTACCTTATTCGACAAGAAGGGGGTTGCTATTTAAACTAAGCCCGTTTTACCTATTCGGTACGATATATATATATATATATATATATATATATATATATATATATATATATATATCAAGAGGATATATATATATATATATATATATATATATATATATATATATATATATATATATATATATATCCTCTTGGAATATTCAGTTTCACTTACATTCTCCACTGAAATGTTTTTATAGACCTAAATACTTTTTTATTTCCTTATTTATAGTGTAGTCTTTCATTGTGTGTTGTATTTTCCTCTCTAAGTCCTTCCTTGCAACATATGTTCTTTCCAAATGTAGAAAACTGTGCTTGAATATTTTAATAAGAATTTCTTGTTTTGTTCTCAGTAAACGTTTAGTATTAAAGTCATGTTTACTTCCCTGACCAGAACTGATTATTTAATGTCCTGATGCTTTAAAAATTCCATTTATGAATTTCAGGAATTCTTCATTTATTTTCTATTCGTCTCATATATATTTCCTCGAGTCTACTTCTTCACTCGAGGAAGATTTTGATGGGTTTTTTTTTTTTAGTCAGTTCTCTATATAAACAGTCGTTCATTATATTAAGTAATACTTATTATATCAAGTTCTCTGCCTCGTGTGTTGTTAATGGCTGAGTTATCAACATTTATGATTCAACTTTCACCTTAATATCATCTCAACTTTTTTTCCTTGTTATGGATTACACCTACCATAGTTTAAAGTGTTTATATACCATTATTATTACTTCACCTCCTTTCTATCCATCTCTCTCTCTCTCCTTTCTCCGCACTCAGTAGGTCTCTTAAGAACTGCTTCTTGAGAGGTGCTTCTTGAGAGCTGCTTCTTGAGAGGTGCTTCTTGAGAGCTGCTTCTTGAGAGCTGCTTCCTGAGAGCTGTTTCCTGAGAGCTGTTTCCTGAGAGCTGCTTCTTGAGAGCTGCTTCCTGAGAGCTGCTTCTTGAGAGCTGCTTCCTGAGAGCTGTTTCCTGAGAGCTGTTACCTGAGAGCTGCTTCCTGAGAGCTGTTTCCTGAGAGTTTTTTCCTGAGAGCTGTTACCTGAGAGCTGTTTCCTGAGAGCTGTTTTCTGAGAGCTGTTTCCTGAGAGCTGTTTCCTGAGAGCTGCTTTCTGAGAGCTGCTTCTTGAGAGCTGCTTCCTGAGAGCTGCTTCCTGAGAGCTGCTTCCTGAGAGCTGCTTTCTGAGAGCTGCTTCTTGAGAGCTGCTTCCTGAGAGCTGCTTCCTGAGAGCTGTTTCCTGAGAGCTTTTTCCTGAGAGCTGTCACCTGAGAGCTGCTTCCTGCTCACATAATCACTTTTATTTTCAGTGTGTTCAAGAACATCTGTATATATTTTTTTTAAATGAATCTCTTAGTTTTTTAATATTATATCATTTATGTCTCTGTTATAAAATCTTCATATTTTTTGCTATTTTTTTATCTTCCTGATTTTTTACGATTTTGAATCGGAGCGATCTTATTTGTTAGCTCTTTATTATGCTGTTTTACGTATGACTCCACTACTGCGTCTCTCCAGTATTATTTTCTTTTTACTGTTTATTGTTGTTATCACTGAATTGTTTTAGTTTTCCATTAGTTCCTCCATTTATATTATTCTTTTCCATTGATAGGTTTTGCTAAATTGTTATATGTTTTGCTTGAGTTTTTGTAAACACATCTCATTGTGGCAACGTTTCGCTCTCCAGGAGCTCCTGGAGAGCGAAACGTTGCCACAATAAAATGTCACATTAGTTGCATTTGTGTCCTTTTACTTAACATATTGTCGGTAATTCTACCAATATTATTACAAACACATTTCGGTGAGTGCAGGGAGAGGGAAGTGCGCGCGCACACACGCACAAATGCAAACACACAAACGCACACAAACACGCATGCTCATACACATGCTCACACATACACACACATATACACACACACACACACACACACACACACACACACACACACAGTACGAAGTGTGTTTACGAAGTTAGAAACGAGTAGCATAATGAGAGGAAAACTTTGAGATAGGGACTAAAGAGGAACGAAGGTCAGAAAGGGAGAAATGGGAAATGGGATTACAAAGTAGCAGAAGAATGGATCAGATAAAAAGAACACCTATTGTGAAAGGGGTGGAGCAAGAAGAGAAAAGAATACAGAAAATAACCGAGCACTACAGCGATACAGTCAGCCCGTTACCCCTAGAAATGAAGTAGGTACACAGCAAGTCCAGAAAACAGTGAGAGATTGAAGAATCAGAGTAAGATCCTCAGATGTAGAGGGAGTAAGCAACGAGTGTGAAGCCATGAAAGAATGATAGCCATTACGGAGACGAGACTCTTAGGGATGATAGTAAATGGAGTTTTCCCAGAGGCTTCCCAGCAGTAAGAAAGGAAAGGTCTAACAAAGAAATACAATGAGTAATACTGATGGTCAGGAGTAAATGGAAATTTGAGGAACCAGGAAACATGTGTATGTAATTTATCATCTTTATTTGATACGTTTCTGTCCTTGACCTTAGAGTGACCAAGGTCCCAGGACCGAAACGTATCCAGTAAAGATGTCCTTGACGTATGCATTTGTGTCCTTTAATCTATGTTGAGATATCAACGAGATAAATACCTGCCTGTGCTCGTTGTCATCACAAAAATTCCTTGTTTTCCAGTAAATAACTAAAATTTGCAAAGACAGACAACACAGCAAATATACCTGAACTGGAGTAATTAAATATTTCACCCAAACTTCATCAGAGGGCCATCATTAACCACTTCTCGAAAGTGTTGCTTGCACCATCCCTGGACCTGAAGGAAGGGTCCTGAGTGTGGTAGGGCTCCTGATGACTGGTGTCTGCACCATCCTGGACCTGAAGGAGGAGGTCCTGGTGGTGGTAGGCTCTGATGACTGGTGTTGCTTGCACCATCCTGGACCTGAGGAGGAGGGTCTGAGTGGTGGTAGGCTCCTGATGACTGATTGCTGCACCCTCTCTGGACCTGAAGGAGAGGTCTGGTGTGTGGCTCCTGATGACATTGCTTGCATCCCTGGACCTGAAGGAGGAGGGTCCTGAGTGGTGGTAGGGCTCCTGATGACTGGTGTTGCTTGCACCATCCCTGGACTTGAAGGAGGAGGGTCCTGAGTGGTGGTAGGGCCCTGATGACTGTTGTTGGTGTGAAGAAACTGCGCGTGTCGAGTGCGCCTTCACATGGTCCTACCACCATTTTTGTATTTCACTTGACGAATCCTTCTTGGAGTCTCATGCATCATGTGTTGCTTGATGTGTTGCATGTGTTGCTTGATGTGTTGCATGTGTTGCTTGATGTGTTGCTTGATGTGTTGACTGTGCTTCATGTTCTTTTTGCCGATGACTTTCATTTCTCTTTCAGTTTTTTTATAAGAGGACGTTGTCATATTTTTTATCATGAATTCATTGGTTCTTCTCACACATTTTATATATAAGTAGTGGAGGCATTTTGAGTGTCAGGAGAAATGAAAAAAATTAATGACGCTAGTCTTTGTTATAGATGACCCGCTCAATTGAGCTTGTAGCCATATGACCGAGACATTCCGCTGGCTTACCAACAAACCCCGTAATAAATTAAATATAACATCATTAGATGTGATGATAGACCCTCCACACCACATAAAAAGCATCATTACTTATTAGAAACTTATACTACATATCTCTGAATGAAGGTTATTCAGCACTTTGACACTATGAGGGCCCTTAAAAAACGGAACGGGTGGGGTTTGAACTAACGGCGAGTGCGTCATAAAACTCATATTGTAGCCAGCTGACCGAGTGGCTTACGCACTGGCCTGGAGTTTAGACTCACTCGCCATGGGTTCAAACCCCACCAGTTCCGTGGTTTGTTTGCAATCGTGTTATTATGATTTTGTGAGTCATGATGGTCTGTAATTAACACTAAAGTTGGTACACATTCATTTGTAGCTAAATTGATAGATTTCCAATAATCGATGTCATGGTGAGTGAGGTGGCCGTAGTTCCTGGTCGCATACTGAAAATCTTTACGTTTTACAAACCTTCCATGTTGTTCTTCCGTTTACTGCTCCATTACACTCAATGTCTGGAGATGAAGATCGACGTGACTTGAGAGGCCACAGCATCTTATCCGTCATGGTCACGCGCGGTGACACTCCATCAGGTGCCAGTGATCTCAACGGTCCCATGATACTTTGTGCTTGTTGTTAGTGATGACAAGATCTCGTTCCACTCACTTGCTGAGAATTACACAAAAGTTTACTCTCCTTTACCTGACGGTTTCATTCCACAACTTAAAACGTCCACCAATTCATTCTTTCCTTAAAATTCTTCCGGGTTGGGATCAGTTTTTATTTGTTTCGTCGACCACATCTTCCTTCTTACTGACACCTGTGTGCTGTCTCATCTGTAAACAACATCATGAGAAGTTTATTCATATTGACTGGCAGCTTTTAAGGACGAGAACGTGGCTAAGAATAATTTATACGTATTTTTTAACAAGAAAGTTGTATCCTGCATAATATTTCTGAGTTTGCCTTCTCCTGCACGACTGGTCAGTGTGGTGATACTGGCGTCAAAAATTGCGATTTCTCTTATAAATGAAGAAGTTCTTGGACGGGATCGCGCGATGTTTGGAGACATTTTGAACTTTCCAGATAGCAACTTTCAGCTGTTCAACTTAACCACAGAGTAAGTGAACCTTCTCTTTACGTCTTTTGCTCTTTTACTATTTCTTTATATATTGTTTTTTTAGTCAGATGACTAGACTAAGTATCTAATTTAATATAACTGCTAACACTGTTACGTATAATTTAACACTTCAAACCAATTTCAGAGTCATTTATGTCTTTAATAGGGTTCCTAGTACATTCAACCTCACATCATTCCCCATTAAACCTTGTTTGAAGAGCAGCCACTTCCACTGCTGTCTATCTGCCATTTGTGACTCAGATACTACTTTACTTCCTAGACAGCTAACGTGATAAAGTATATTCATTTTCTCTTTATCCATCAAGGCCTCCCTCCGTGTTCCTTCTGTCCTGAAAGAAGTAAAATGAAGGCAGATGATATTGAAATATACAAATTGAAAACAGGCATAAATATTTAAGTGAGATATAAGGACATGAAATTATAAATTCAAGTATAGTATAAAATTATATTTAGAAAGACTATAGAGAAGTACTTATATTCTCCTTGCTAGCTTACATCATCGTAGGTTTTCTGTTTTTATTGTAAATTCTATAAAACTTCTTGGACGAGAGACTTGTAATCATTGTGGCCCAGCCAGTGCACAGTGTAATTAGCATAACACATTAGTCCTGCAACAAAACCGCAGCCATGTTGCCAGACTCACCACCTTGATATATTTACACCTTACTCAACACTTTAACGCAACATTAAACATTCTTAACACTTTACCCAACCCTTTAATGCATTGCACGACACTTACTAAATAATTTAACATCTGATTTATCACCTTACCATCTTTCTTAACGTCTTAATACCTCGCTCACGTCTTACACTTAAGAATGTGAAATCAATGACTATGATTTTTAATGTGTTTTGAGGTTAAGGGTCAGAGTGGTGAAGAGGTGGTGCTATAATTGTGAGAAGTAATGTAGAGCTGAACCCATGAGTGATAGTGGAACAATGAACATGAAAATGCAGTAATTATAGAGGATTTTTAATTCTAGTTAAACTGACTGGAATTCTTTGACTGGGAATTTTGAGTTCAACAACTTCACAGAAGTAGTCCATGACTGCTTTCTAAAGGAGTTGTAATATAACTAACCGGAGGGAATAACCTGCGTAACAGGGTTTTGATAAATAATGATACCTTAATAAGTACTAAAGAGATCACTGAAAAGCCTGGCTCAAGTTATCACAGTTTTTTACTTACATTGTTAACTGGGAATATAAGGACTTTGCTGTATAGGTCCCAGATTGTTGCTCTGCAGAGCACAATGGACTTAGAAAGGATCTGTAACGAAGGGAACTATTGCCATAACATTTTTCTAACTGTACGATCTATGCCACCTTCTGAACTTGGTGTCGAATCCTACTGACCACGATCTTTCTCTTTATAAATACATACATACGAAAAAAAATATTTCATTGTGTTTGTTTATTATTAAATTAATGTAAACTTATCTAAAATATATTTAGTTGGATTAGGCTAAATTAACTTGCACTTGTTAAGTTTCATAAGTTTCTTTTGGTGCAAAATTATTAATTTTTGCATTAACATAAATGAAAAAATATATATCTTTAAACGGACTTAATTTTAAATGAGTTCTTGTTAACTGTCCAGTTTTACCTATTCGGCACAACATATATATATATATATATATATATATATATATATATATATATATATATATATATACAGTGGTACCTCGGTATACGTCCTTAATCCATTCCAGGACCTTGGACTTATACCAAACAGAACGTATACCAAGTTGGACTTATTCCAAAGCGGACGATGACTCTGATTTCCACAGGATGACTCTGATTACTTTACTTACAACTGACAAAAATGACTACAACGTTAGTAGTTGATCTTGTGTACACCGAGTAAATACAAACGTAGTCGGGGCACACAGCAGTGGTGGTAATGATGGGGATGATGGTGGTGATGGCAGTGATGTTGACGGTGGTGATGGTGGTGGTGGTGGTGATTGTGGTGGTGGTGGCAATGCAGCAGCAGTGGCGACACCCACGGCAGCAGTGGAGACGCTGGGGTAAGACAGACACTACGCCGCGTCTAGCTACATTCACTGAACATCGTAAAAATGCTTCAATTGATAAGTGGAAAGACTTGTGCCACTATCAAGCATCTGGGAAATCCTCGACTGGTGGCAACATTTCAAGTTAATGTTTGGGTCCTCACCTCTCTGTATTAGGAGATGCCTTGATACAATCTTGAAATATAAAGGAGGCAGTATCCTACATTCATACTAATGATCTCAAGAGTTGGAATACGCAGTATGCTATGTTCGCACTAATAAGCGTAAACTCTGTAACAAGTATTGCTATTTACATTAATAAGTTTTAAGTTAATAATGCGCAGTATGTTGTATTTAAGTGGCTAACGTTAAAAAGAGTATAAAATTTAAAGAGGTATGCCATATACATATTAATTTATTCTCGTTCTGCTTCCTGGGGCGTATTGGGCGAAGGTTCAAGGTTCCGAGGTTAAATGTCAACTAACTACAGTATATGTTTAAAACACGAGACAACACCTGAAATACATGAAGAGCACAATGTACTGTGTTATATGTTAAGTAACTAAGTGTAATGAAGACATAGAGGAACAGATTAACTAAGTTCATCCCTAACACACACACACACACACACACACACACACACACACACACACACACACACACACACACACACACACACACACACACACACACTCACTCACTCACACGCATAAGTATAGTCCGGACAAGAGAAAAACAATTTAGCAGCGTCAAGCGAGCGCAGTGCTCATTGTGTATTCCAAGCATGTCTCACCAGCCACATCACAGACTTAGGCCCAGCCCTTAAACCTTACCCTAAATCCTAAATCATGACCAAGCCCTAAACCACGAGCACTACACCTCCGCACCCCACTGCTCCCCTAACACACACACACACACACACACACACACACACACAAGTTGAAGACTCAGATGAATCACAGGGATGTTAGGAAGTATTTCTTCAGTCACAGAGTGATCAGAAAGTGGAATAGTTTGGGGAGCGATGTAGTGGAGGAAGGATCCATTCATAGCTTTAAGAAGAGGTATGATAAAGCTCATGAAGCGGGGAGAGTGACCCAGTAGCGGCCAGTGAAGAGGCGGGGCCAGGAGCTATGAATCGACCCCTGCAACCACAACTAAGTGAGCACACACACACACAGAGGCGGAGCCAGGAGCTGAGTCTCGACCCATGCAACCACAAATAGGTGAGTACAAATAGGCCTAGTGGTAAAGCTCTCGCTTAACGCACGGAGGGCCCGGGTTCTATTCCCGACGGGGCGGAAACATTTCGAAGTGTTTCCTTACACACACACACACTCACACACATACAACAGGCCTAGTGTCAAATCGACATGTGCCTAGGACAAAATGGTAACTAACTAACTAACAGGAGCTAAGTATCGACCCCTGCAAATACAATTAGGTGAGTACACACACGTCCGTAACTAACTCACACACACACACACACACACACACACACACACACACCAAAAGATGCCATATGTCTATCGACAGGTGCTTTTGACAACTAGTAACTACTATTGAACAAAGATCACACAAGTCTTTAGCCATCAGTCCACAAGAAACATTACCTAGGATGTGCCACAGCTCAACCTGAAGAAGAGCTGGCACAATATTTACGTTCAGAAGAAACACTTGGTCATGCGTGTGGGTGGACAGTGGCTGGGAAGGGAAGGACGGGTGATGAGGGTTAGTATGGGATAGGTGGTGGTGGTGTAGCAAAGAGTGATATCTACGAACGTAGAGGTCATCACAGAGAGTGAGTGGGCAGCCATCCTCACCTGGGCACGACTTCCGGATGTGGTAAGTGCTTCAGCATAAGGCGGGGAGAGGGAGTGTCACACGCTATCTGGTATCCTGTTTGTATATTCCCGCCGTGTGACTGCTGGCGCATACTACTATCCTCGCCCCTTGTACACTCCTCTTTTTCCTTCACATGTGCACAAATTAACAATTCCATTCAAAGAAGGTGAAATCGCTGAGCTAGAAAATGTACACAGAACTCTACTGCACATATAAGTTCTGTCAAACACCTTAATTACTTGGAATGCTTGGAGTCACTTGATCTGTACTCTCTGGAGCGCAGGCGAGAGAGATACATTATAATCTACACCTGGAAAATCCTGGAGGGACTGGTTCCAATGTCAGT